>JACEFZ010006318.1:740000-1182500 GCA_014155875.1 Cepaea nemoralis | reverse complement strand
GAGAAGTGCAGCCGATCTAATTAACAATGAGTTTAAGATTGTTATTACTTGTCAACTATATTTAATCGAATAGAGCCAGGCAGTGTTATACATAGGATTATTAGTACCACTTATCAACTATATGTAAACAAATACAGCTACACTATCATGATAAGCATTACATACATACATTGGCACCTTTCCGTCTTGACAGACGATAGTTTGGTACATTGTGCTTCAAAAAGGCTTAATAACTACGATCCATGGCGGTGGCGAGTGTGGCTGGTAAGGCCAATTCTTGCTGCAAATGTTTGCCCACAGTAGGTGCATGTGAAAACATGGTCATTTCCACCATTTTGCACCATCTTACATCTCTCACGCTCTGTGTGTGCTTTATCTGCAATCATTTTCTCCTTTGTCTTTATTCCATTTCTGATAGTTGCCCTCCATGCAACACGTTCAGCGGCGACGTGCTCCCAATGTGCATTATCAATGCCTGTATCAATCATGTCCCGCTTACACACATCTTTGTATCGTAGTAGAGGCCGACCCTGAGATCTCCTACCCGTCTGTAATTCACCAAAAAAGATGTCTTTTGGTATTCTACCATCATCCATACTCCTAACATGTCCTGTCCATCTAAGTCTACGAAGACTGAGCATGGAATAAACCGTCACACAACCTGATCTTTCCAATACTTCAGTATTTGTGATTCTGTCTTGCCACTTAATATTGTCATGATAAGCACAATTATTATTACTTGTCAACTATATTTAATCGAATAGAGTCAATGGTATACACAGGATTATTAGTATCACTTATCAGTTATATTTAAACTAATACAGTTACACTATCATGATACGCACAATTATTATTACTTGTCAATTGTATTTAAACTTTACGAAGAGAAGTCATTACGTAACAAGAATTTTACGAATAACCGTTGTTGTTTTTATTTTTGTACAGTAGTGTAGACCGAAATGTGTGTGTGCTATTTCTCAACACAGTCCCCCTGCCTGACAACACATTTGGTCCACCTGCCCACTAGCTTGTTGATGCCTTCTAAGAACCATCATCATGTGTGGACTTAAACTAATTTTGCTCAGCCTCCTTTACCGGCTCTGTGGCGAAGGGGTTGCGAATGCAATTCGTAATCTTGCATACCGCTATCGAAACAGCTGTGGGCGATTTGAAAGCAGACCGCCCTGCGTTGATTTTCATTCACGGGAATGGGTGCCGGTCGTTCAGAAAGCAATGGCAAACTACTCAACGTTAAGTTGCCGAGAAATTACAAACAGCCAAAACATGATGAGTTGACTGCGACGTCCTGTAAAGGATATGCAACTAACATATAACTCCTTTACCACGTTTGTGGTCATCGGAAAGCTGTCCTGGCACCTGTCTGCTGCACATTTTCCTTTATGCCAGGTCATCTTGGACAATTGTGTACGCAGCACCGTGACTCATGTTGAAATCTGCGGCTATTTAATCAATAGAGAGTGCCCTGTTGTCATGGACTGGTCATTCCATTATTGTCAGTTGCCACACTTGCCGACCTCCCACAACGCGGTTCATCAATAACGTTTTATCTTCTATTTTGAAATCCGTCTACCCTTTCATACACTCTATACTGACTCAACCAACTGTTAGAATACTGAACCATCATTTTTTGTAGATTTCACGAGGTTTTACATCCTCTGATCACCAAAACAAACCACACCAAAAAAAAACACGAATAACACCTCGTTGTTCGTCCATGGTGAATGTCAATTGTGGGGCAGCGATTTTGTAATGGCTATTGCGCATGGGCAAACGGTTCAATCCTCACGACCTCTGCACGGGGTATTGCTTAACTAATTCAATGCCAAAGGATAATATATCGTCAAATGTAACCTTTTGATAGGAGGACAATATATCGCCGTACTAGGACCATCGTGTTATTTGTTTCGTTGCATCTTCCACAATTTCAACGCTCAATGAATGGAAATTTACATTATAATACTTAAATATTGAGCACAACCCACTACTGGCAACGCCGATCGCATTCTGGTATGAACCTAAGGCCTATCCACGTCAATATGGAAGCACTATACTCGAGTTTCGCCCTCATTTGAGCTCGTCAGTAGTGCATATCCCTGACCGGATCCGGAAACAGTCCCGGATCACGCGTGTGAAGCGGGTGTGTAACCACGCGGCACACACTGGACACACCAAATTATCACAACAGAATATCACAACGCTACCCATCGTAGGCTATGCTCAAGATTGCCCAATCGCCGCGACCGACGTCCGTCAGTCGATGGGACCCGAACGATCAGGACTTCTCACTGGCAAGGAACACCAGGCCTCCTAAATCCAGTGAGCAATAATCAATTGATTATGTGGTTGTTTCTGGATTTGAAATTTAAATATTGAGCACAACCCACTACTGGCAACGCCGATCGCATTCTGGTATGAACCTAAGGCCTATCCACGTCAATATGGAAGCACTATACTCGAGTTTCGCCCTCATTTGAGCTCGTCAGTAGTGCATATCCCTGACCGGATCCGGAAACAGTCCCGGATCACGCGTGTGAAGCGGGTGTGTAACCACGCGGCACACACTGGACACACCAAATTATCACAACAGAATATCACAACGCTACCCATCGTAGGCTATGCTCAAGATTGCCCAATCGCCGCGACCGACGTCCGTCAATCGATGGGACCCGAACGATCAGGACTTCTCACTGGCAAGGAACACCAGGCCTCCTAAATCCAGTGAGCAATAATTATATTATAATACTTGTTCATTTGATTGTGTGCCATGTTTGGTCCAAATTTACTTTTTGTTTGGCATTGGATCAGTTAAGATGCAGTTTGTGTCCCGAAATAAGTTTTTCCGTTGTCCATAAACTGTCATGCGTTTTATAATAAAACATGTGTTACTTAATGACTTTCCTTCATACAATCTCCCAGAATTAAGGAGACATAAAATGTTGGACGTTAAACACGAGCGGTTTAACTTCACTGCATCGGGTCGTACCCCATCTTCTCTCCGTGTGCAGAACGGCAATCCCCACCCCCCCCCCCCCCCCACCCCCTGCGGAGACAGGGTACGAGCTCCTTAGCTCCAGCGATAACTCCAAGAGGTCTCCAGAGAAAGCGCACCGAGGTCTGAACGACGCTGTAAGACAGTGAACCCACAACCTTCAGAGCGCGAGGCAGATAGCTTAAACACTTTGCCACTGAGAAACCACATAACAGAAACAGCTACTACATACAATGTTCACGTGTAAACGGGAAGCTTCTAATACCGAGAATCTTTAAACATTACTTACAAGAATATACTACAGATAATCGACAAGTGTTAACGAGTTACTTCTATTATATACTATTTCATAGTATTAAGAGAGAAACAACCGCTTCAAACACTCCCCAAGAATTACGGCTACAGAGTTGTCCACTCACTCCAGTAGAAACTCACTCCCAAGAGCTGAATTTGTTACACCTTTTTGTGTTCACCGTCCTCTACACCGTGAAAGTACATTTGGCATTTGTCCTACCTCAAGCTATGAGACCATGATGGCATGTCCAGTACTCTTTGAGGACACATTTACTATTGAAAGATCAGCTTAGTTCATGTACAAGTATCTGTTTGCATTATAAGAATGATATCGGTGTTAACACACGATCACTGAACTCTGCTGTACATTGTTTAGTTTAATAATAATTTTAGCTGTTCCTATTATATATAACATATAAAAACGCTAAAAGAAATGCATTATATATATATATCGTGGTTTTGTAAAGTCTCATTACACTTTGTATGTAGAACAAATATAAAAAATGAGTACATACCGTCATCAAAATATGTGCTAAAAACATGATTGAACTAGTTAACAATTGTTACTGCTAAGCTCTAACGCTATTTGGGGGGAATTGGAGAGTACCAATGAAGTGTTCATTACAACCAGTGTTGGAAATGTCCACCATGAGCTTCAAGACATGACTGCACACATCTCTTCATATTCTCAAATACCTTCTGCAACGTGTCTGTTGTTATTTCTTGAATGGTAATTCTGAGTGCTTTTTTCAGGTTCTCAATTGTGTTACATTATTTTTGTAAACATTCCCTTTCAAGAAACCCCATATATAATAAACTAATGGAGTTCGATCTGGAGAACTCATCTCATCATGTTCCTCTTGTACCTTGCGGTGTCGAGGTGAAGTATACACAGCGGGAGAATGCCCGCTTATGGGCTTCATGTATCAATATTACCATGGACTCTGCTATTCCCTCCGTCCATCGTTTACGTGGTCGGCCTCTTCCTCTTCTTCCAGCTAGCAGGCCAAATTCCACGTGACACTGTGCGATTTGCACAAATGTCTTCCAAAACACGCTCAAGCTATATGTTGGTTGCACCATCTTGCTGGAACCACGCTTCTTCAATTTCACGTTCATTCGGCTGTTCTAAAACAAGGTTCCAGAATGTCAATACGATACCGAACGGCGTTTATAGTGTTGCTGAAGAAAATTGGTCCAATAAAACGTTGTTTTTTTTCCTGACGGAACACCATACTCCAATTTTCTTATCGTGTAGAGGCGCTTCGTGAAGTGCATTGGGATTAAAAGCGCTCCAAATATGATTGAAAAAAATGTTTGCGTATCCTTTACAGGACATCGCTGTCAACATCAGCATCTTTCAGCTGATTGTTGATTTCTTGGCAAGATTACGCTCGGTAGTTTGCCAATTCTTTCTGAGCAGCCGGCTCACATACCCCGTAAGTTACCGACCCGATTAGAACCGCTACCGATTCTGGCCGTCGTCACGTTACTCACGAGAGTATATGGGATTACGGAGAAAGTCGCTAACCCCTAGGCCAGGGAGCTGGCCCAAATATGATTATTTTGGCTATTAATGAATCCAAATAGATGAAACCATGCCTCATCGGTGAAGAATGTTACATCGAGAATTGACTTATTATATTTGTTTAACACACAAAAATACTCGCTTGTTAAAGTTTGCAGAAGCCATAATGATTAATCTACACAAGCCAGTTTTGTGCAAACAGAAAGACGTGTTTTTTTTAAATGTCCTTACAGGACGTTTCAGTCAATATCAGCATTTTTCAACTGCTGATGATGTACTAGGCAAGATTACGCTCAGTAGTTTGCCATAGCTTTCTGAGCGACCGGCTCACATACCCCCGTAAGTTACTAGCGCGGCTCGAACAGCTTCCGGTTCGGGCGCAGCTGCGTTACTCACGAGAATATACGGGGTTACGTCGAAAGCCGTAAACGCCTTCGCCAGGGAGTCCGGCTTGACGGCTTGACCGGCAAAGACATGTTAGTCAGTTTAAAATGACCGTGGTAGACAATTGACATTACTGTGCGAACATGTGTATATTTCAGCTTGAAGGATTTATCTAGTTAATTCACTTTATGTTGTTGGAATTCTGCTGTATGTACCTGACGAGATGCAGCGAAATATGTCAGGCAATAAATCGTGCAATCTATTGTTTGTGTCTTCGTTAATCAAATTCACTACGGGAAAATATTGTTTTGAATTGACCTATCTTCTATAGCTAAAAATACTTGAAACCACTTTGAGTAGTTGACTCCGAATTGATTATCAAAATTTTTTTAGTTCAGACACATAAGAAATCCTTATGGATGAAAATGTAGTCGTTGTTTAAGAATTGTTTGCACTGTGCTCATTGATACGTTCACTTGTCGCGACATTTTCCTGGTCACTTAACTCTAAATCCAACTAAATCAGTTAACGACTTGCTTGGATTTTTAATGATTCTGTCTTTGATATCTAGACATTTTTTTTTTCAGATACAGCAGGCCTACCAGATCGTTGAGAATCTTTTACATCTCCCGCATCAAGAAACTTATTCAATAAGTTTCTAACCTTGATGCGATGAGGATGCTGTTTATAGGGAGATCTTGCTATAAATTTTTGAACAACCATCCGTGTGTATCGACCGCCATTTCGAAACACTTGTTCAACCAAAACAATTCTTTCTTCCGTTGATAAAATATTCCGTTTTTACAAATAAGTAACGTGTTATTTCTATGGTATAAGTGTGGTTACTGTGGGATATTCAACTCTTGCATATGTCATACTGGAACTTGGCTGGAAGCTCTACCTAGACTTTGATAGGGTACTTTTTTGTTTCATCATATGAACGTTTATGAGAGTGATGTAACGGATTATGTTGGCTACGAAATTATCGGAGTGCTGATGCGAATAACACGTTTTTTATAATTTTTTTTTATTTTCACAGTTGTTCCTTGTATCTTGTCATCAAACAATCCAAAGTGCATGGAGGAAATGACTGGTGAACCAGCTGAAACAACAACCTAAATCCTGTAGATAAGAAAGCAAGCGAAATGACAGTTTAAATGTATGTGACGATTACAAATTTGAATAATAAAAGTGCAAACAATAGATTGCACAATGTATTGCTTGGCAAATTTCACTGCATTTCGTCAGCTGTATACTGCAGTAACATAAACTAAAGCAATGAGATAAATTCTTCACGCTGCAGTGATCAATTTGTACGTCCGTTACCGAAGTTCTGAATTGGGACTTAGGATATGACTAGGCTATATGGTGTACTGAATGCACACCGAGTGTCGCCGTCATAAGTAGCACGGCTAGACAGAGCTATATAGCTCTTCTGTCCTGCAGTATCGTATTTGTTCATATCACAAAAAACGCAAGGACACATTGTTACTTTCTCACCAACTGACCGAAGTTCACCGCGACTACAAAGGTTGGTTGTGCATATCGATGTTTAGACCTACGAATGTTTAGTTTCTCATTGACCAGAATTCGATGCTACAGTGTTGAGTTTAGTTGAGTTGTGTTAAGAACCGACATCACTGTACTCAGGACATTCCCATACGTGCTCAGTCCCCTCGTTCAACAGCCAGCGAAGGGCCATACTACTAATCGTTCCCACCTCTATCTGATTAAAAGTTCTCCTGGTCTTCCCTCTCAGTTTTGAGATTCTTCCAGAACCCCCGCAATCTCATTCTTTCCACATATGGGTTCTCAATCTGTTCCTCCGCCTTCTCCACCTGGTCCCACAAGCGCACGACCACTGGAGGAACGCTACACGCGGTGGTCGATCTCTAAATACAATCAAAGACCACAGGACGACAAGTGGCAAGGTGCGGACGGCATGACATTCATTTTGTCTCATGTTGTCCTTGTGATCGTTGCACACTGTTAACGATCCACCCTTGATTAACGATAGGGAGTAGGCCAAAAATGGATAGGATTCATATTTTCTTCACTAATAGCATTAATACATTAATTGATAAGAGTCTAGCAATAGCTGAGGAATAAAATAGACCAAGTAGGAAACCGTTCACACAATTAAGGGTCTTAAATTGTGGCATCCAGGGGAAAGGATTCAACGGATGCTCCCTATTATTGATTTTGATAACTGAATCTTGCCTGTCGTCACCCGTCTCAGCATGCCTAGCGAGCCCGTTAGAATCACAATGCGTGTGCTGTTTGTCCTTTAGCCAGCAGAACGCAGCAGTGACATGATGTGGTATCATATGCCAGGCTCTCTTGCACTGAACATCCTTTCTCAACAGTCGCTATGAACTCTTAAGCATTTCTGTTGCCTCTTATCACAGAGACATCTTTATAGATTACTACATTGAATGGGCGAGAATTGTTATGAATCAGTTGTTGCACCTCCCATTCAGCGCTGCCTGCTGGCCAATTCCTACACTCACACATCCAATATGATTATCACCCGTCACATTTCTTATATTCCCTCTGGCATTAAGACCTACTCATCTCCTCTCTCAATGTGTTCAGGCATACACTCGTCTCTGACTGTGTCCTCTGCACGAGCAATCCATGATTTTCCTCCTATCAATTTGTGGCTCTTGCCTCTGTTTAGGGCTCCATTCTTAGGGCGTTCCTTGTCCGCAGTCACTCAGATATATGACTTAGCCTGCAGCACCTTGAGTTTGTCAACAATCGTTGGCAAAGCTAGGATGTATCACATCCACACTGTCCTTGTGACCCTTGTGCATCACAAGAGCGCCCGCATAGCTTCATTCTAAACGAGCTCTAGTTTAACCAGCTAACTCCTTGACGCCGTGGGCAGTCCCAATCCAGTCTCAATTACTGAGGTAATCAGATGTTGACTAAGTATGAACGATATTCTTTCCTCTCTGCCCATTGTTACGATAGTCTTCAGTGCACCATGTTCTTTTTTAGATCTCATAGCAACTCCGTCCACATACCTAAACGACAGGTTTCTGTCGAAGCTGATTCCTAGGTATCTTAGTCAATCTCTTTGTTAACATTTCTGCCTTTTATTATGAGACCTTAGCTCTAACAATCATATTGTCTTAAGAACACCGTAGCAGAGACGCCTTATCTGGGCTGATGATACAACAGCTCAGTACCCAGTCGATCACTTTGTTTACTGTCCCCTGCAACTCGTGTGCTATTTGCATAAACTTCCTCGCCCTCTTGGGAGTAGCCCTCCCCTTTCATTGTATTCCTGAAATTATCTTCTTCAACACCTTGCCAAACGTAATATGTAAGGTGATAATCCTATGCCTATAGCCACTGAGTCTTGAATGGCCTTTGCCTGGCTTGGAGAGTGGGATTAAATAGTTGTGTGCCCACTTCTGAGCAGTGATACTGTCCTAATGCTCCAACAAGTAGCCATCACCTCCAAATCTCTATCTCTCATATCATTATATTTCATGTGAGCATACCTGGTTGTGCACAGTGTCCTTTGCTGTTTTAAATACAGACTTAATATCTTCCACGTGTGTATCCTCATAGCTGTCGTTACAGATGCTCTCTAATCTCTGATGTATTATAATCATTGTGATCTGTTTGTGTTACAAAACGCCCAAGGAAGGCTTCCCCCTTCTCCTTATCCGTCATGCCGTTATCTATACATATTGTTCCCACTGTGATAGGCTGGTCTTGCATGCAGTTGTTTGTTTAGTTTCCAGAATATGACAGTAACTTATTTAGCTTTTTTGGTCTCTGCCGTACAGATTTGGAACACCTCTCCTTTCTCCTTTTTAACCCTTTGTCTTCTCCGCTTCTTCTTGTGTGCTTTTGGGTGTCTGTGGCAATTTCTGTAATTGCAGCTCCCTTTTACTTCCACGCCAGTTCTACTTTGGGGGTACACCATGGGAGTTGTACAGAAGTGAATCTTTTCGTTGTACTACATGCCAACTGTCGGAGGCATATGTGTATGTAGAAATTATCAACAGTTGGGTAAAAGTTAATATAAGCATCACTGACTTCATCTTAAGTATCAAATAACAGGTAGGATTGGTGAATTATATTACCGGTGTCTCTCCACATCGCACCAGACATCTGAAGACTTAGCAGAGCAAATTGCCCTATTAGAATCATGGTATAAATAAGCTAAGAATTAGCTGTACAAAACTGGCATAAATATACTGTAAAGCTGACAAATCACTTAGAATAAAGGTATAATATCCCTTTGACTATGTACAGTAACAATCAAGAACAACACATGTCACATTAAGTAAAATGCTGAGGCAGGCCGAGAGAGGGATCATGCTGCATGGGCAACACATGATCTCTGTATTTTATAGCCCAGGCTTTGTGCTATGGAGAGGCAATAATTCCATCCCTTACTTTTCCGGATCCGGTCAGGGATATGCACTACTGACGAGCTCAAATGAGGGCGAAACTCGAGTATAGTGCTTCCATATTGACGTGGATGGGCCTTAGGTTCATACCAGAATGCGATCGGCGTTGCCAGTAGTGGGTTGTGCTCAATATTTAAATTTCAAATCCCGAAGCAACCACATAATCAAATTATCGTCTATCAAGACGGCAAGGTGCCAATGATATGACAACACGTCTAGACAAAACATTCTATTTGACCAATTAATTATCCCACCAGAAGTAAAACATTGTCATGGCTAAAAGATATGCTTTTATTTCTATAATACAAATAAATACAATTATGGCAAAGTGATTTAGTAAATAAGGAATCTGAAAATGCTTATGTCATTTAATGGTACAAAATATGCACGTAGTCTTTCTTCTGCTTCTGCCAGATATTAGCTTAGAAAACATCAAAAATTCTGGCCAAGACGCTCAGTTGAGTCAAGAGCCGACATCACAGTACTTAGTACATTCCTATATACACTATGTCCTCATCTTCAACAACCAGCGAAGAATCTCAATACTGATGGTACAAGTTGCAATCTGATTATGTGACTAGCAGTGTAGCAGGCCTATCCTTGCAGTAGCAGGCCTATCCTTGCAGTAGCAGGCCTATCCTTGCAGTAGCAGGTCTATCCTCACAGTACCGAGTGTTGGCTAGGTCTTCTAGTTACTCCCTGCCACACAATTCTCTGCAGGCAATGATGGTGTATCTGTTCTTCTCACATGACACCAATGGGCCCTCCTGACGACATCGGCCTTATCAAGCACCAATACCCCACCAAGCAAACACTCAGTTGAACAACAAACAAGAGGCAGACATAAGAAGGACTTTAGTTCGAATGCTTAAAGAGTTTCCATCAGCAAATAATTACTTACTGTTGCTGTCTTCCATACAAACAGATTAGAGAGATTAAGTACATACTGATGTACATGATCAATAAAACTCAACGGGATTTCTCCAATAAAGTTTAAATTTCACATATAATTTATTGCATTATTCAATGACGTTTTATGGCAATGGCACACTTCTATGGTGGTTAAAATCTTACTAAAGATGTGACATGAAATACAGCGGCAGCAATAATTTTTACTTCAAGATTTGTTATTGCTAGGACATGAAGTCAATCATTAAGACTTCAGTCACAAGTCAAGAAATCAGACATTAATCAATAAGTGAGTCATCAATTAAGAAATAATTTACGAGTTAAGGCAAGAATCATCAGTCAAGACACCAGTTACCAGCCAAGACACCAGTTACCAGCTAAGACACAAGTTACCAGCCAAGACACCAGTTACCAGTCAAGACACCAGTTACCAGTCAAGACACCAGTCATCAGCCAAGAATGAGCCACAGGTAAGGGAAGATGTCATCAGTTAGGGAATAGTCCATCAGTCAGGGATCAATTAACCCACCAATCAAGGAGTGAGTCAGAAGACAAGGAATAAGTCATCTGACAAGGAACACATCACCAGTCACTGAAAAAATCACCAGTCACTGAAGACATCACCAGTCACTGAAGACATCACCAGTCACTGAAGAAGTTACCAGTCAAGGCATGAGACATCCATCAGAAAGTTAGGTCATTTGTCAACGAATGATGCTTCAGTCGAGGAATGAGACATAAGTCAACAAATAAGTCATCAGGCAAAGAATGAGTCATCAGGCAAGAAATAAGACATAAGTCAAGGAATTAATTATTAGTTAAGGAATTAATTATTAGTTAAGGAATAGATCATCAGACAAGAAATTAGTCATCCGTCTAGGAAACAGCCATTAACCAGAGAAAAAGGCCATGAAACAAGAATATAATTCATCAACCACAAATCATCATCATCATCAAGTGCCCTGCCAGCTGGCGTAGGTATTCATGGCTCTCCACAGATCTCCGTCTTTGGTTTTCTGGATCAACTCTGCTGCTGATATTCCTCCATGCCATCGTCTCAATCCATCCAACATTATTTCTCTTGGTCTGCCTCTGCCTCTCTTCCCCTCGATCTTTCCAGTTGTCACGATGTTCTCCAATGCCTCTGTTCTCATCACATGACCGACATAAGTTATTCATGAAGGACAGATGTCATCATTCAAGAATATATGACATTGACCAAGAATGAATATGATTAACCAAGCTTAGATGTAATAAACCATGCATGAATGACATCAATCAAGGATAGATGGTTATCAAGCAAGGATATGTGTCATCAATCAAGAATATGTTTCATCAATCAAGGATATGTTTCATCAATCAAGGAATATATCATCAATCAAGGGCACACGTCACCAATCAAGAGTAGCTGTCATTAATCAATGACAGATGTCATCCATATTCTTATCTCCACATGTAAAGCTAGTTGCATGTCCTTTATAGGACGTCACAGTCAACCCCAACATTTTTTGGCTGTTTGTGATTTCTTGGCAAGTTTACACTCAGTAGCTTGCCGCTGCTTTCTGAACAACCAGCACACATACTAATGTGTGAAAGCCAACACACGGCGGTCTGCTTTCAAATCGCCCACAACTGTCTTTCTAATGTAGCATGCAGGTTTACAAATTGTGTTCGTAACCCCTTTGCCACAGAACCAGCCCACATGTAAAGGCAAGTATAATTCCATCAACGCCCATCATTACTGCATGTTCTAAAAGAGAACAGCACAAGAACATGCATGTCAGTGTTTATGAACTTACAGGTTGTTGGTTCACACTCATGAATTAATCTGCATTACATCTTCAACATGTGACATTTCCACCCATACACATCGTGCATACCAACCAGTAGAAATTCATCATAAGTCTCTGGGTATCTCTGGCATATACAAATGGTAAGAATAACAGAACAACCTAAAACAAACCATCCAGGTCTAACACTGTGTTTAGCAAGACAGGACATTTATTTTGCACTCAGACGGTAGGTGAGTATCCTTGAACAGAAATTAATAATTGCCTCCACTCCCCCCCATCTCTCTCACACTCCCTCTCACTCTCTCATTCACTCAGTACCACACACACAAATGCAGAGAGAGAAAAGAGAGAGAGACAGAAACTGACTGGCATCTTGCTATCTTGATAGACATAGTTTGTAAAATGGGGTTATACCTCTCCACAGCACAAAGCATGTGTTGAATTTAGAGACCATGTGTTGCCCATGCAGCTTTATTCTTCTCTCAGCCTGCCTAGTTTACTCCAGAGGATGTCTGGAACAAGACAAGCTGCAGAAGCTGTCAGATCAGCAAAGCAACTCACTAACTGTCCATAAATATATAAAGGTAGTGCCTTAGCAGAAATGCCGTTAGGGTGTTTAAGTGTTCGACTTTCACATACTCTAGGACATGACATATGAGAAGAGGCCACACTAGTACAGTCAAACCTCGATTTTCATTGCCTTCGGTTTTCGTCAATTATTTCCGCGAAAAATTTGTCCCGGTTTTCGTCGATTGCTTCGGTTTTCGTCAATGTGCCCACATGACCTAGCTGCTAATTTTGTGAAAACAAAGGGACCCACATGTTCTTCTGCTCAGTTTGGCATTGTTTTTCATTGTGTGAGCATCACTTGCTAATAATAAAATACGAAAGCGGCATTAAGATTGCTGAAATCGGCTGCATGTATGGGAAGTCGCCATCCACGATAAGTTTCACTGTGGCAAAAAAGGAAGCAATAAAAGAGGCTAATGTAGCGAAAGACATGAATGTGCTAACAAAACAAAGATCGCAAACAATTGAAGATGTCAAACAGTTATTATTAATTTGGATAAATCAAAAACAGTTAGATGGTGATTGTTTTGGAGGCAATTATATGTGAAAAGATCAGGCTGTAATATGCTGATCTCATTAAGAAAATGACTGGGACAAATGCTAGTGTACTTGGTGATTTAAAGGCCAGCACAATATGCTTTGAAAAATTCAAGAGGCGCTCTGGCGTACATTGTGTTACTAGGCACAGCGAAGGTGAGAGTTCGGACACATCTGGGGGCGAAAAACAGTATCAACAACTATATTTATTGTCTATAAAATGCGTTTTTGGTATGTATTGTGGAGTGCCTAGAACAAATTAATTGGATTGATATTGATTTATATGGAAATAATTGCCTCGGTTTTCTTTGGTTTCAGGTTTCGCCGATTGTTTTTTGACAGATTATCGACGAAAAAGGCTTGACTGTATCCTTCTCACCCTTTTTTTCTCAGTTTCCAGAAAATTATGAAGATTGTCTGGTACCCATTTTTATGCACCTTGGTGGACTTGAGAGTCATATTGGTTTTTAAAAAAAAGGTAATCCTGCCTCTGCTCGGATTAAATCTGGACTACTGCCTTGGCAAACAAGCACACTAACCACTAAGTTCTGTATATTATATACTCAGACACTGACTTTCTATCTCTGGGAGGTAAAGAGAAGAGAAAAGGAGAACAAGAACATCAACAATTACTACAACTTAACTCTTTAATTTTCTTAACTCATTTTAATCATATAAACGACCTATGATCACTACTTACTCTATGATTACATTATTTTCTAAACAAAATACAGTGACTTGGTCATAAAGACTGTACAATGGTTTATGTTTGTAAGATACAGATACATATGCATGAATCATGATGTCAAGCATTTGAGTATCTGCAAACATTATGTTCAGGCCTGATGTTTTATTAAATGGCTACGTTTTTACATATACAAATATAAACAGTGTGGTATATCATGATTACTGCACAGTCCTAAACCCGTATAACACTTTCTCTATCTTACTGCAGTCAATGAAAGTATTCAAATCAATCTTGTCATAAAGATACAATTAATCCAGACATGATAGTTTCATTAAAAAAATATTACATAATGTGATCAACATATTACAATGATGAGCTTTCAGGAAATGAGTTTTTAGCATCAACAACACCATGAAAATATTGCTTGTAATGTTTTACTGGTGACACAGGGCAGTTCTGAAACAATACAACTGATTAAATCTCTTATTACTTGAGCTGAGCTGCTTAATTTGTCTCACACATGAAAACACTCAATAAAAAAGACATACGCACATTTCTTAGCAGCTGTTTTCAGTAGAAAGAACTGGTGATCAGCCAGAAATCAATGATAATTTTCAAAAGCATTTAGAGCAAACTTAATAGATACAAAACCTGAGGATAAAACACTGGCCAGATCCCTGGCTGGTGGATCATAAGGTGTAGAAATACAGGGATTCTTGTGCATGATGTGCCCATTAAGATCTCTCAGAAATTGGAAATAGCACAAGGAGACCAATGAGGCTGATGTCCAGACTGTAACAAATACAAATTTAAAAACCTACCCACAAGAAAACTGATAGTACACTTGGAGGAGAGGCTGGCACAGCCACTGGAAATACTATGATGATTAGCTTACACTGGGATTTTATGCTTCCTTTAGGACAGCCCTACAACCTCATGATCATATTATATGTTACTTTCATTTATATTTCTACAGATAAGTCACATACATTATTTTTTAAGCTATGAAGTTTCAAGGTGACCCGAAACTAGAAGAAGAAATGTTAAGTATACATTCTAGATATTTGTACAGCCAATTCAGGTAACAACACTGGTCACAGCAATTAAACTAGATTTTCTGCCACTATTTGCTTTATTCATTACTTCTTTTATATCCTCCAGATTTAAATACAATAATGCATTACTTTTTTTGTATGTTTCATAGTATGTGCACATAGGTGGCTCAGGCCTTTTGATAATTCCAAGCACTGATGGATCTAAGTAGTTGAGTTACCTCCATCAGATCAACATTTTTCTGTCCTCAATGCCACATAATTTTTTCGGTTCAGATTGTCCTCATTGTAATAGATATTTCAGCACTTAAATTGTCCACATTTAACAGATATTTCTGGATTTCCTCAGTATAGCAGACATTTCTGGGCTGAGATTGTCCACACAATTGGCAAATTTTCTCATAACAAATTGTCCTCATTGTAACAGACATTTCCTAGCTCAGATTCTCCTTATTGTAGCTGATATTCCCATTATAAAATTTCCTTACTGTAACAGACATTTCTGTACTCAAACTGTCCTAAATGTAACAGACATTATTAACTCATATTGTACACTTTCTGTCAGGAATTTCTGTGTTGCCATTGCACGCACCCTATAAGATATTTCCAGGCTCAAATTGGTCTAATCAGGCACCCACAAACCCACTCTAGAACTGACAGATGATAATGCAATAACAGACAAACAATACACATTTTCTGTATATTCTTGTGAGCATTGCTGACAAAGAGGTGTTGGGTTCAATATTCAATGATGACAGGATTCCTTTTCCCATTTAATATGGTAAATGGGTTGATCTAGCTTCATAAAAATCACAACTGGGTAATTGTCCAAAATATTGCAGAAAGCAAAGGTAACAAAAAATGTGGGCTATCTAGCTTCACTTCTTGTTATCTTTGCTTTTTGCTATAGTTGGAAAATGTGAAGTCCAATCACTTCATGCTCTTACAGCAATATCTGCCAAGAGATTATTTTACTGCTTTCTATACTTTGCATAAATGGAAATATCCTCTCCTGATTTCTCAATCCAAAGTCATATGAAACCTTTTGGAGGAATACTGGTGAGAAATGAGACAGGCATGTTGAATAATACATTGATTATTTATTAAGTGGTAAGTCACTTTATCTGCAGAAAAATTCAATAATGTATGAGTCCCACAGCTCCTGTAGTGTTTTTGAAGACTCAAAATGGCTATATATAAGATAATATGCAGGCTAAAGGGACAAAGTTATGCTGACAATGGCATGAGCCACAGTCAGGTGAAGGTTTCATGCCTAGGTTTGCCATTCACTGCAGGAGGACAAGACTGGCCAACTATTCAACCATTCACTCAGGCTTTACAAAATGTGATGGTCCTAGTGTATCACAGACCCATAGGGGGCTGAGTGGTCTCGAGGTATGGTGTCCGCTTCGAATGTTGGAAGTCACCGGGGGTTCAAGCCCCGGTGAGGGCCAGGATTTTTTTCACATGGATTTCTAGTAACAAAATTTCCCTGGGTCTCTGGGTAGTGAGATCGGACACCCATGGCATTGTTGCGCACGAAAAAAATCCCTTGGCAGTTGGAAATCAAAAAAGAGTAGCCTAACGGCGCCGATCAGGCAAGGTTTTGAGTTAAAAATCTACCCAAAGTATTTCAGGATCCTTGCCGGTGCTACGGAGTTCATGCACTGAGCTGAGATTCTCCAGACTCAGGCTTGAGTTAGGAGTAGAACGGAGCACTTATGGGTTACACCCGTGTGCCGTGATGTTGACTAAACTAAGACTCATAGCAGATTCCTGCTTCAGGACTTGTTTTAATGGTCAGGACTTGTTTTAATGGTCAAAACATGCAAACTGGAGCTAATACTATGTGTCAATTACATGGACGTGTTAGATATGTGTCTTTCTAGTCAGCAAACACAAATAGCTTGCATCTATATAATTAGATTTTGCTTAGGGAGACTACACATGTATGGGTGTGTTCTAAGAGCCATGATGTCATTTCAGTAAATTAGTAACCCGTGATATTTGTCACAGCTCCTTTCATGATTATCTGCTTCTGGACTACAGTACCAAACCACCCTTTTTTTATGGATACCTTTACTTTGTGCCAATGATGTTAATTTACCAGCTAATGATGTTAATTTACCAGCTAATGATGTTAATTTACCAGCTAATGATGTTAATTTACCAGCTAATAATATTAATTTATTAGCTAACACTATTAATTTATGAGCTGACAATATTAATTTATCAGTTAACAATATTAATTTATCAGCTGACAATATTAAAGTATCATCACTTTCTTACCGTCAATGTGAACATTACAACAGAAAGAACAATTAAGGCACTTGCCTTATCACAAGTAATGTCCTTTTACCTGGCAGGTTAAGATTTGTTATGTATCAGTCAAACTACATGTCCCTGTTCTTACTTACATACAAACACAGTTGTATAAATTCAGAACTGTACAGATTCTAGCACAATGAATACTGTCTTAAATCATTTGTGACTGTAAAACAATTACTGCAACATCTGTTGTACAACAAATATGTAATAAAACAAAGTGAAATGTATGATTATGTAACATGGTTATAAACATAACTGACATGTTCCGACAGCAGCAGTTTAATACATAATTGTTTCTTTATTT
Source organism: Cepaea nemoralis (assembly GCA_014155875.1). Taxonomy (NCBI): domain Eukaryota; kingdom Metazoa; phylum Mollusca; class Gastropoda; order Stylommatophora; family Helicidae; genus Cepaea; species Cepaea nemoralis. The sequence goes on along the minus strand of JACEFZ010006318.1, from coordinate 1,164,670 downwards.
TAAGATATCATCAAAATATAACGCATTGATATTTTCTTTAAACATTGCTCAATTTCATTTATAATATACATCAGAGGAAGTGGGTAATATCAAGGGTGATAACTCAGTAAAATCTCCCAACTTTGGTGTGTTCATTTTTCACGAAATTCAAATTAAGACCAAAATTTTTAAAAAAAAGATAATACACATTCTACACCACAGCATGTGAGATATAAGGCATTCTGAACAACATTCACAATGTTTGTGTTTGCATGTAAAATTACATACTTCAACGAAAAGCTGGAGAATGTTAATTCACTGGTGACAAACAAATTAAAATCCTGGATACCTACACAAACTGTACATCTGTTCTGTACAACTGTACAGACTGGTTCACAAAAATATGTGTGAATTATATGTGCTTCTTGAACTATATGAGGTCAGTTTTATCATTAACCCATTTCATACCAAGCAATCCATCATATATTTATTATTTACTAAGTCAAATCAAATAAAGCAAGAAACCTTCTTTACACGCCTTGAGTGTATTAGCAATGTAAGTAAAGTACCCTTTTACTTGCATCTTACAGTGCATCTGAGCATATGGTGCTGGAGTGGCATCTAGTGAGCATCTAGTGGCACTCAAAAGGTCATGTGGTCAATATCAAACTGGTGGCCTTTACTTCCCAAGGCATTTGATGGTACTCATGTTAGGCTGAGTTGATCTGGGAACCCAGAACAATTTTTACAATCAGCCCGGGTGTGAATCGAACTCATTACCACTGGACAGGCAGGCAAGCATGCTAGCCACTTGCTACCATGGCTCACAAACAGACGCTAGCCACTGCACAACTGCAGCCCATTTTTTATTTGCTTAATGTTTATTATTTACTCATCATCATCCAGTACCTTGCCTTCTGCACAACTTTTCCCCCATAAATAATTCTCCATAATTTATTCGACTGCAATAGTTTTCTAGGTTTTCTAAATAAGGCAATCTACCTTTCCTTCTTGGCAGTGACGACATTGGTTAAAAACCACACCCACTACCTTTATAAAGAGACCCACTGTCTACCTTCGCAAACTCAGAATATAACGAACAACTACCTGTTGGTTGCTCACAAGGTCAAACCGCCACCTGCAGAAATGATAACCTGCAGCAATGTTTTTACATCACCCTGTGCATGTTAAACAGGTTTTCCACCTTGTACATGAGTGTCCTGTAGGCAAGTGAAGGGAAGGAGGTTCCATACTTTTTCTGTGGTAGGAGATATCCCCTACACTGCCACTACATTTACTCATTCAAAATGACTCATTCATCATGTGCCATGCTGGTAAGGGTGGGCAGTCATGATTCACCATTTAACTCAATCACCAGAGTCGTGGATTAGTTCAGTGTTCTTTTCTCGACCATGCCATCCAGGTATTTACTTCTCTTTCTTCTCCTTGTTCTCTTCCCCTCGATCTTGCCAGTTGTCACCAAGTTCTCTAATTTATTTCTTCTCATAACATGTCCAAAAAATTTGTGACTGTCTACGTCTAATTTCTCTAATCAGTTTACGATTTTCATTTGTTTCTTGTAGGACTTGGTCGTTGGTTTTCTGTCTGTCCATGGTATTCTTTGCATTCTCCTCAGAAACCACATTTCCACAGCCATCAGATGTTTTTCAGCTTGACTGCTCATTGTCCACGCTTCACATCCATACAAAAGTACAGGCTCTATGTAGCACCTCAACACTCTTTTTCTCGTAGCAATTGACATCTTTTATTGGTCAGTATGTTTTCATCTTGCAAAAGGCTACCTTCGCCATGGCGATTCTTGTTCTAATCTCTTCAAGGCATCTCCTATCAGATGTTATAACTGTTCCGAGATAATTGTACTGATTCACTTGTTTAAGAATATTCCATTTACCTGTATATTACATTGTGGTATTTCGTTCTTCCTAGTGACGACCATAATCTATGTCTTCTTACAATTTAATTCTAACCCTAGTTGTTCACTGTGTGCAACAACCGCATCTACTAAATGTTGCAGATCCTGCTCATTGTCTGCAATCAATACTGTATCATCTGCATATCTAATGTTATTGATGTTTCTTCCTCCAATGATGATTCCTTTCATATCTTCTACTATTTCTGAAAATATTTTCACTATACAGGGAAAACAGATCTGGAGACATTACACATCCCTGTCTCACTACCTATCTTAATAGGCTGATATTGACCTACTTCATTATCAATTCTGATGGCAGCTTGTTGTTTCCAATATATGTTTTTTTATAAGTCTAAGGTTTTTCCCATCAATTTGTAGATCTGCAAGCATCTCTATCATGCTGACATGTTTTACTCTATCAAAAGCCTTTGTGCAGTCAATAAAGCAAAGATGTATATTTTCTTTACTTCTACAGAACGTTCAATTATTGTTCTCAGCATGTACATAGCATTTACTGTACCCTTGCCTTCTACAAACCCACATTGTTCTGCTCCTATTTCGCGTTGTATTATCTTCTTAACTTTTTGCATGATAATTTTAGCAAAATCTTCGTGATGTGGTTCATTATACTAATTTTTCTATGTTGATCACATTCCAAGGCTCCTGATTTCTTTGGGATTGCAATAAATACATAATTACATAATTCATGAGGTATATCTCCAGTATCATATGTTGTATTCAGTAGTCTAATGGCAAACTACTGAATGCAAAATTGCCTAGAAAATCGCAAACCACCAAAACACGCTGGAGCTGATTTGTTATGTCCTGTAAAGGATATGCAACTAACCACATTTACTACATACACAGTAAACTTTTTCTTAACTACTCCTGTCCCGTACAATAGTTATATTAACCCACACTATTCAAATTGGAACTTTAAATCCTCCATATGTGATAGTGTAATTATTATAACGTCTTCCAGCTCAAATATGTATTAAGTTAAATACAATTTTTTGAGATGAGTTAAGTCAAGAACAAACATCAAAGCATTCAGGACTTTCAATATGTGCTCCATCCTCGTCTTCAACAACCAGTGAGGAGTCCCAATATTAATTATACCCGTTGCATTCTGATTATGTGTCCTTCTGGCCTTTTCTCTGAATCCTGAATGTTGGCCAGATCGTATGGTCACTCCCTGCCCCACCGTTCTCTCTAGGCCATAGTGATTTATCTGCCCCTCCACACTATACACATGATCCCCCAGGGAAATGACCACATCCACCTTGAATACAACTTGTTCCAGCATCAAAAGTTATAGCAACAAGTGCCCGCCCAGGGTAGAGTTTAGTCAAAGATTATACTGTATCACAGAAATAAATATGTGTTATTTGTACACTGACAACAATGCTTTTCCATATTCAAACGTGGTCAATGGAAATGTTAATATAATAAACATATTTCATGAAAGTTTTTTACCTTAAATTAATTACAGACTGATATCTTAAACAGCGCAAATGGTGTCGAGAAACAAATCCAGTTAGCAATAATATGCATGTACAAATTGTCAAACATATCATGGATACTGATATACACAAATTGTCAAACATATCATGGATACTGATATACACAAGATTCAGATAATGTTTATACATATTCTTAACATTTTTGAAAGGATGCACATAATGTTAATGTTGGTACAGATATGAAACATTTTAAAGGATGTGCATAACATTAATTTAACATGTCAATGTCAGTTACGTCAAAGTAACATCCTGGTGAATTAAAAACTCTTGACATATACATTATGTTGTAGCATTAAAACAAAATAAAACACAAATCTGCAGGCACTGTATGTGATTGTAGAAGAAGCAAACAGAATGATGAGGACAAAGCACAAACAAGTAAGAGTGTAGTGCACAATGTAGATGTGATTCATAAACAAAGTAGGACAGCGTGATATCAGGGTGTAATATATAAACATAATAAAATGCAGCATAAACATCACACATATTGTGGTTGTAGCAGACTCACAGAGCATCTTGGGAAAGTTTAAAACAGACATGCTTCATGCAGTCATTATCATCATGTGCCATGCCAATATGTGTGGGCAGTCATGTTTCACCATTCACACAATCACTAGAGTCATGGATCAGCTCTGTGATTTTGTCTTGATGATGCCATGCGGCCAAGCCATCCAGGTATTTATTTCTCTGTCTTCCCCTTGCTCTTTTCCACTCAATCTTGCCAGTTGTCATCAAGTTCTCCAGTTTATTTCTTTTCGTAATGTGCCCAAAAAGTCTAGACTGTCTACATTTAATGTTTCTAATCAGTTAACGGTTTTCAGTTCTTTCTTGTAGAACTTAATAATTCGCTTTTCTGTCTGTCCGTGGAATTTTTGCACTTCTCTCAGAAAGCCCAATACCACTGCCATTAGATGTTTTTCAGCTTTTCTCATTGTCCACATTTCACATCCATACAAAAACACAGGTTCTGTGTAGCACAGTAACACTCTTTTTCTCATTGTAATTAACATCTTTTTATTGGTCAATATGTTTTCCATCACGCAAAAGGCTCCTGTTGCCATGGTGATTCTTGTTCTAATCTCTTCAAGCCACCTCCCTTCAGATGTTATGACTGTTTTGAGATAACTATACCAATTCAGAGAGGCTTGCTTCAGTTCAAAAATCAAACTGTACACATTTGTTTTACTTAGTGTAATTTGTAGTATTACAGCACGATGTAGCTGCAATATATAATTATAACAGAGTGCTGGACAAAACAAAGGCAAAGTAGGTGAAATATATTAAATACAGCATGACTACATGATGTACTTATAATGAATATTTATGTAGGACAGCATAATTTAAGTACATTAAATAAATATAACAGAGTAGGACAGAATCATGTAGGTGTTGTTTTTATTTCATGTATGCTGTCAGGTGTCGTGGGGTAGGGTGACAGACATTCCAGTGCCTAGTGTGAATAGCGACTTTTCCTTCATGACTCCTAGTTGGTTAAAGACAATACTGGTCTCTTACTAACTGTTATTTCACTTCCTTACCAGTTTACTAGACCTGTCATAGGTTCCTTGCCTACTAAATCCTTGATGTAGGTGTAATATATAAATATTTGTGTAGGACAAAAATATATGTGAAGTACAAAAATATAACAGAGTAGGACAGAATCATCTGGTTTAAAATATAAATATTTATTTAGGACAACATAAACCAGATGAATTACATAAATATAATAAGAGTAGGACAGAATCATGTAGGTGTAAATTATAAATATACATTTATAAAAACATAACGTAGGTGAATTACATAAATATAATAAGAGTAGGATAGAATGATGTAGGCGTAAAATATAAATATGATATTGGGGGGACAGCATGATGCAGGCACAAAACTCACATCTCAGAGCACATAATGCTATACAGTAGAAGAATAAGATGTGGAAGTAGAATATAACAGCAAGATGTGGGCCTTATATATAAATACCATAGAAAAAAAACAAGATACATGCGAGGCATATTCATTTCTTAAAGATGAACAGCATTATAAACACACAACATGGATATGAAAATGTGAATTCTGAATTATATCTTCAGGGTAAATGAGGGTGTCACCAATGAACCTTTGACTTCATGAGACAGAGGTAACGAAAGATGAATGAGATACAGAACATGACATGTACAGTGCCCTGTACTTGTTGTATGAAAATCTGATAGAGAGGACTTTCATGTGGAAAATCACTTTATAGTCACCATCAGGTGCTATCTCCACATTAGAGGTGGTTTGTAATGAGCAGGCTTCCTCCAGTCTATCTCTTGATGTTTTGTCTACCCACATGTAACACCGTCTTTCTCTTGCATGATTCCTCTCTACCTTTTCATCCAGCACATCCTTTAACATGAAGTTGTGTTTCTTTATATGGCCATAGTACCTTAATTGTCTTACTTTTATATCATTCACTAAGGATTTCTTCAATTTCAGTTTTTGTTAACACTTCTGATGTCATTTTCTTCTCATGCCATGATATTCCACCTATCCATCTATATAGCCATACTTTGACATTTGTTATTCATTTTCCATGTTTCTAAAGTTAGTTCCATGTCCTTTAAAAGATGTTCCATGTCCTTTAAAAGATGTCGCAATCAAACCCATCATTTATTGGCTGTATGTGATTTTCTAGGCACTTTTGCATTCAGTAGTTTGCCATTGCTTTCCATCAGCCACAGCCCATATTACTGGGAAAATCAACGTAACGTGATCTACTCCCAAGTCACAGGGGCTGACTTCGAACCCAGTATGCTGGGATTGTGAAACAGCATTCACTGCCACTAGATAATGAGGAGTAAATGTTAGACTTAGTGACATTTAACTCATAATATCATTATTCAGGTGTGAAAAGATGTTTCCTACTGTTGAAATACTCTGGTCATTCCTGGTACTGCTTTTTAATTTCTTATGTCTTTCTTATAGAAGGGCTTCATAGTAAATTTGCAATTACCATGGGGATAACAAATGTTCCACATCTGAACAGTATCAGTGACTATATGTATTATGTATTTCAGCCAAAATATACGATATATAACTCTGCAGTATGCACTTGACGATATGCAGCAAAATATTCCAGGCAATAAATTATGCAGGCTATTCTTGGTGGCGTCTGTGTTTAAATGTCTGACTTCTGCTTCACACCTGCCATCACCTGTTCACAACAGGGGTAGGTTTGATACACAGAGATCTAAGCAAACACATCTGATGTGGAAACAAAGAGTTTCAACAATGAGAGGAAATTATGTACGTCAACAAGTATTGAGTCCACAGTGATAACTCTATTCACATCTAGATGATCCTGTTGAGTGTGAAGTGTTAGACCCTCAAGTATATCAGGTGAAAAGATTATGATATAAAGTGACCAACCCCCTTCCTCCAATTTCCATCCCAGACAAATTTCTGATACCCATTTTGATCAGACTGAATTGACTTCCAGGTGCTTATTGGTCAGAAAACAAATCCCACTGCTACTGAAGAGAAACTTGCAGACCGATTTGCTTCACCAGTGCACTAACCAATGAGTTACCAGAACTCCTGTACATACATACAAATATCTCGTATATATGAGGACAGAATGATGTGTGTGAGACAAATATATAATATATATGAGGATAGAATGATGTGTGTAGAACAAATATCGCATATATGTGAGGACAGAATATTGCATGTAGAACAAATATCTCATATATGTAAGGACAGAATGATGTGTGTGAGACAAATATCTCATATATATGAGGACAGAATGATTTGTGTTAGAACAATACATGAGGACATATGCATGCAAACACACACACAGAAAGAAAAAGAGGCAAGCATATTTGAATTACATAAAATAAAGGAACTACATACCACCACATACAACATATATAGAATAAGGCAGCAAACTTAAAATGATAGAAGTCTTACCAGAAATAAACAAATAGATAATTCCTTCAAAACTATGGCACTTTACCTGAACAAAAAGCCTGTAGTTTATTTATGGAAGTGAGCACCGGAAGCTTCTACTTGCATATTATTCTCAATGATTATTATCTAATGATTATGATGATGGTAATTATCTTGGTTTTGGACATTTTTTTTACATTGGCAACATGCCGTCTTGACAGATGATAGTTTGTGCTTCAAAAAGGCTTAATAACTATAACCAATGGCGGTGGCAAATGTGACTGTTAAGGCCAATTCGAGCCAATGTTCGTCCACAGTGGATGCATGTGAACACATGGTCATTTTCACCATCATGCACAATCTTGCATCTTACACGTTCGGTATGTGACTTATCTACAATAATTTTCTCCTTTGTCTTTATTCCATTTCTGATATTTGCCCTCTATGCAACACGTTCAGCAGCGACTTGCTCCCAGTGTGCATTATCAATGCCTGCATCAATCATGTCCCGCTTACACACATCTTTGTATCGTAGTAGAGGCCGACCCTGAGATCTCTTACCCATCTGTAAATCACCAAAAAAGATGTCCTTTGGTATTCTATCGTCATCCATCCTCCTAACATGTCCTATCCATCTAAGTCTACAAAGACTGAGCATGGAACACACCGTCACACAAAATAATCATTCCAATACTTCAGTATTTGTGATTTTGTCTTGCCATTTAATACCAAGTATTCTTCGCAGACACTGCATATGAAAGCTGTTTAAACGTTTCTCTTGGTGTGAGTAAGTTGTCCAGGCTTCACTGTCATAAAGAAGAGTGCTAAGGACACAGGCTTGATAGACAAGGACTTTTGTTTTGGCAGTAAGCTTCCTGTTCTCCCAGACTCTTTTTCTTAACCTGTTCATTATTGCTGCTGCCTTACCAATCCTGATTTTGATTTCCTGATCTAAGGATAATTTGCTATTTACCTCTGATCCTAGATATGTAAAATGGTCTACTATCTCTAGTTCGGCGTCCTCAATAAAGATTGATGGTACCCCATGTGCACCTTGTGACATAATCTGTGTCTTCTTTTTGCTAATTGTTGAACCAAATTCAGAACAAGCATTGGAGAATGCAGATAGTAGATGTTGTAATTCTTCCTCAGAGTGGGTCATAATTACAGCATTATCTGCAAAAAGCAACTCTCTGATCAGTACCCTCCTAATTTATTTCTTGGCCTTCAGTCTCTGAGCATTGTAAAGGCTGCCATCTGCGATTGAGTGAATGTATATACCACCATCCTGATCACGTTGGTTTTGGACAAAAGACCATAATACTGTATGTGAATGACAATGTTTCACTGTCCTCTTGATATGTCTTCTATAGCGGCTTGCAATATACATACAAATTCTGCAGCTTTACCAGCACCCCCCTTTCATGTAGCAACTGCCTGCATGGTTCCAAGTTTGTCCGAGGCAGTTCTGCTTCATAATCATTGTCTTTAAGACACTGCAGCTGTTCTATAGGACAACAAACACAGTGAACTGATACAGAAACACTTGCTGTGCACGAGTGCTTGCATCCTATGTATTCTGACTTAAATCTGTGTGGTATTGTGAATGCAAATCATGTTTTTTTACAGTTAGAATTTTGCATTAAAACTTAAATTGTTTACTAATTCATCAATAACATTTAAACAAATCTGCATTTCAAAAATAAAAATTGCCGAGAAATGATGTGGCCTATATATACATGCATATAGCCAGCAATGACATGTCACTTTGTCATGATACATATTCTATTGGCAACATATAAACTATCCAACTAACGTAAAGCAGTGTTCTGACACACTGATGACATATGGCAAGATGTGTTTACAGTGTCTTGAATGTGGTTACAATCAGCATTACTATATGCAATAACATTACTAAATCTTAATTAACATGATGTTCCTATGTCACATATAAAATGTAACATATCTATTACAGATGACACAAAGCTTCCTTGGTAACCAAACACATTCATATACTGATAATAAATAATGGCAGACATTAAAAAGCATATATATAGTTAGTTGTTCCTGTTCCTAAACATGAAGGAACTGCTTAGTGGACATCATTTCTCCAATGACCAGGATTTGATAGCTTAACTGGAGATGTTTTTGGGCCCAGAACTGGGGAGTTCTACAATCAGGACATCACGTTGGTGAAAACAAAAAAGATGGGAGAAGTGCACAACTTTTTGAGCAGCACTCAAATTTTTACTATCCACCATACGTAATTGTCATAAATATGATCACTTTTTTATGACATACACCAAATTATGTGCCTCAATGGCTTTTGGCAACATTACTATGTTTGGTCCAGGATTTTTCAGTTTGTGAGATTTCACAGTGTTAAAATATGAAGATAAGCTCTTCCCAATTTTTGTTTACATATTATCTATGGCTGAAAATGAAATATGAAACAATTATAATAAGAACAAAACAAAGATAAACATTGCCATGCATAAAAAAAACTGGCCTCCTGTAATCAATGCTTGGAAATATTACTTTAAAATGCTATTGTCCACCATTTAAGAAGTAAATGTTTATTAACTTAAAACTTACACTACTAGTAAACAAATGTTACTTATTTTAAAAGATCAATATAATTCAGTGATATACATATTATTAACAATTTCCAACGATGGCTATGTGTATCATCTTTTAAGCCAATATTATATTAATCATATTTTTCTGTACATTAATACAATAGTAGAAATTTAAAATAAAAATACAGACTCATTGTTACCATATAACTAATACATTACAATAATGTGCATAAACTTAGTACTTTAACTCCTGCAGGCAGCTACACATATCGTTCTCTTAAGTTAAAATTATCGTAATCATGAACTTTTTTTTTTATTATTCATGTCCACAAAAGCAACCCTAGAAGATACATGTTAGAGGCCTGATGAAGTTGACAGGTGCCCATGGCCTGATCATGACCCATGCCAGAATAGATGTATGGCAAACTGTTGTTGTTTTTATATAGAAGAAGAAGAAGAAAAAGACAACAGAGAAGGAGAAGAAGAAGTAAAGTCCTATGTTGGCTAGTAAAAATGTAAAACAAAATTCAACAGACACACACACACACAGTTACCACACAAGTAATACATGTTGGTTGCATGTCCTCTACAGGACATCAAAATCACATGTATTGGCTGTTTGTAATTTTCTAGGCAACTCTAAGTTTGGTAGTTTGCCATTACTTTTTGAATAGCCAAGACTCAATTGTTAAAATCAATGCTAAGTAATCTGCTCCCAAATCACCTGCGGCTGACTGTGAACCTGGTATGCTAGGATTCTAAAACTGCATCCATTATCCCTAAGCCACAGGTGCCAAACATATAAGTAATTCATTCATACTTGTTGTATGACCTTTGCAGGACACTGTGATCAATCCCAACCCCAGATTGATTTTCTAGGCATTCAGTAGTTTGCCATTGCTTTCGGAATGAGAAGTCAATATTGAAGCCCAACTGACTGGTGTAAGATTGAATCTCCAGCGCTACCTTCAGCTCAACGGAAGTTTAAGCACAAGCTCAATTAAGTCCTGCTGCCACTCACTTCTATATAAGAAATACATTACAATAATTTATGTCAAGCAGGTGCTAAGATGCACAAAAAGACTGGCAATGTTGACAGAACGGGAGAATGGCCGCTACAACAAACAAAAGAATGCTAGAAACCAAGGATCAAGTCAAACTCATGCGGCAATAACCAAGAGTACTCTATAAACATTGAGAACCAGCCCTCAAACAATCCTCACAGAAGGAGACAATTAATATGACTAGAAAGCTCAACAAGTGAAAGACACATGTAGATAACAATGAACATTCAGACCGAAAACTTCTTCAGCTCAGTAGAAGTTACTTATGCATTCCATAAAAATACAGTGGCTAAGAGTTGTGTTGGGAGAACTGTCATGTGACGTATACATCCAAGGATAGAGTAGGAGCAGCCCAGTAAGTTCATAAACATCAAAAACAAAATGGATATATATATATCAGAATTCTGACCAATTGTCACAATAACCAGATTTTGTATCTTAACAAATCAAATCAAGCATCATATCTAACTAATATCTAATTGAAGCACAACACTATTACATAAGATAACAGCCACGCCAAGCTAGTGGTATTCAGTGAACAGAAAGTTATATGAAATCTCACATTCCAAAAAGTAACAATACACCACTGGCTCTCATCAACATAGTGCATGCAATCATTTCCTCTGTGACAAATATTCAATAACAATGATTCCCAAACAAAAAACATGCATGCATACAGTTCAATTTTTAGTATGGCCTCTTTGTCATATATAAACATTTGAAAATAACAGTTTTCTGCTTTATAAAGAAATAAAAATGAAATCACTGTCTTTAGTTTTGTGTTTCCACAACACAGCACACTGAAAGCACGTGATGTATATATGTATACATTTCATATATAATTAAAGTGTTGGAAAGGTAAAAAGACTACCAAAAATTGTTAATGAAATGTTTCTAAAAAAAATGTTTGTCAAAAGTGTAAAACAAAACAATAATCATCACCGGGAAATTATGGTTATATTTTAAAAATTATATTAATAGTTATCTTTTCGGTGTTAATATCTTCACAGGCAACTGAAACTTGACAAACATTATATTCTTATTTCAGTAATGAGCTAGGCTGATAACTTTATGCATCCCTATTCTTTTTTCCAAAAAACGTCACTGGTGTTGTGCCATAGTCTCTTAATACTGTTTAACCTCTGCACAGCTATGGGCTTGTCTATGTCTGAGTTCTTTTGAACAGCTGGACTGAAAATTATGGTACCCAAACAGCTGGCTGACAATTAATGTATCCACACAGCTGGACTGACATTTAATGTGTCCACACATGTGGACTGACAATTAATGTATTCTCACAACTAGACTGACTATTAATGTATTCCCACAACTGGACTGACTATTAATGTATCCCCACAGCTGACAATTAATGTATCCACACAGGTGGACTAACAATTAATGTATCTACACAGCTGGACTGACAATTAATGTATTCCCACAGCTGTGCTGACTATTAATGTATCCACACAACTGGACTGACTATTAATGTATCCCCCACGGCTGGTTATTAATATATCCACACAACTGGACTATTACTGTATCCCAACAGCTGACTATTAATGTATCCACACAACTGGACTGACTATTAATGTATCCCCCATTGCTGGTTATTAATATATCCACACAACTGGACTGACTATTACTGTATCCCAACAGCTGACTATTAATGTATCCACACAACTGGACTGACTATTAATATATCCCCCATGGATGGCTATTAATATACCCCCACAGCTGGGCTGACTATTAATGTACTCACACAGCTGAGCTGACAGAAAACAACAACAACAAAACTTGCATTATGTCATTTATGCCATTGCTGATATCTGCTAGAACTGTTTCCTGGGCTGAGAACAAAGGTCCCTTGCCCAAGCAGTCACCATGCAGTATACACAAAGGCTAGATTCTCACATTGCTGAGAAAATTAACAGAAACAGTTGCAGTATCACAGGTTGAAGCTCACAAATCATGGTCAGCGCTCATTTTGGCTACATTCAAACTTCACAGATGTACTCAGAAGGCACAAAAGTCAGCCAGTGCAAGATACACGCTAGTTACATTCTATTACACATTCATCCTGCAAAGAAAATGTTTCCATTTGTATGAAAACCATGGTAACTTCATGGTTTGTGTTATCACTTATCCACATTGTCTTCTTCTTGTGCTCGCTATCGCTCAATCGCTCAATGAAAGCATAGGACCTCAACCAGCTCATGCAAAGCCATCTTTTTCCTGTGCTGCTTCACGTAGTTCCTTCAATGTCTTTCCAATATCGCATGTATTTTTGTTCCTACATTTCATTCCTTTGCCCCAAGTCAAGAGATTTACTTTCCAGTGTTGCAGGACAGGATTTGTTTCCCTACCAATCCATCCCTGGGGTCAACCTAGTCTCAAAAGATCAACACTGGATCATATTTTTAAAAGGAAGGTGGCTAGAAAGGGCACTGGTCATGACCTCAATTGAGCGTGGTATCATGTATGTTTATTCAAACTAGTATATGGAAGTACAAAGATAAAAGTGGGAGCGCTGGTGTAACGGTTAGGACAATACACTGATAATAACATGAACCCGGTCGGAAAATGGTTTGATGCCATCTCTCATCTTTCTATAAGGGAGCGAAAAACTGGCCACCCACTCCTCTTTGCACTCTGGCCAAATGGAAATGTGAGGGTCCTGACACTTCACAGCAGGTTCCTCCTAAGGGATTTGTTTTTAAAATAACAGATTGCAACTGCAGCAGAATAAACACTGTTAGCTCAATATATGCATATTATGTTATTTAGCTAAAACGAAGGTAAATATTATTGCAGATACCACAATGACAGTGTGAAGTAATGGACATTCACATATTCTCTCTATATGCATTTTATGAAGCTGGTTCAACAAGAATGATGTGTGCAGCTGAACACAATTCCTCCTCACCTATGGTGCAAACCTATGAGAAATCCAATCTTATCATTAAAGGGAACTGATCCCTGAAGAAGTGTGTTGATAACTGAGTGCACTAGATCCAAAAGAAGCATTTCCTCAACCACAGTGAAAGCACTGATACACTGGCAGCTGTCTCTTAAACAGCCTTTGTAATTGCAAAGAATAAAAATATACTCTACTCATTAACAAGTGGCAAGCAATGGGCTGTGGTTGGGACGGCTAGACACAAGTTTTAAAAGTATGTCACTGCAACTTCCATGCAGGTCTCCTGTGTAGCTCTTGCAGGGATAGTCCATCCAAGCTCCTTAACAGGACAAAAAGGCAAACAAGACAGAAATGAGAACAGTCTTCTTGGCTAAATAATTCTCAAAATCAAAATTAAAAAACAAAATACTCTTAAAAGTATTAACTCATTTTAAAACAACTTATTAAATCATTTTATAGCATATTGTTAAAAGTATTAATTCAGTTTATAATATATTTTTAAAATTTTGATTCATTCTATAAAATATTGTTAAAAGTATTAACTCATTTTATAACTTATTAACCCATTCTATAACACTCTGTTAAAATTATTAACTCATTCTATAATATACTATTACAAACATTAACTCATGCTTTAACTACTGTTAAAATTATTAACATTTTCTATAAAAAAAAGAATCCGCAACAGATAACTAACAAACCTTCATGTTAAATTCAGTTCTGTGCAAATTATTTAACAGGGAACTCCTGTCATGTCTATACACTCTCAGATCTCACATGTGAAGACTATACAGTCACAAGAACAATCCAAATATAGCCATGCTAAGCAATTATCATCAAGTCTCGTTGTCAGTGATAATATTCTCCACAACCACATATTCTCTGTGACCTTGGCATGTTATATCTCTTCATTCCATACCACGCTATGTTCAGAAATGCTTTATTCTAAACAGTGCCTATTTCTGCACTTTTTTTTAACTCACTCTGAGAAAAATCTATTCACAGGAGAAAGTTCTAACACCAGTTATAGTGTTGTGTCAGCTGACTTCATTAATACACAATATATACCTGGTTTAGTTGTTTTCTTACCAGTGTTGCTTTGGTGTTTGTGTGAACTGATGCTAAAGAATTAATAGGCTGCATGCAGAATTGTAGATTTTGTTGAAGATAGGGAGCAATGGAAGACTAGCTACAAATGAGTCCATATGGCAACCCAAAAACCCAGAGTTGGAGGTATATGATATAAGAAAAAGAGACCATATGCTAGTTAGTAAACGAATTAGTAATACATTTTAAGGAGAATATGCATCTTTCATTTGGCACCATACGGATGTGAATAAGAAGAAAATCAAAGTTTCTGAACTTACATCTAAAACAAACTTTCTAAAAATAATGTGATTCATGAAGAAGAAAAATACTGACATTTTACCAGATCTGAACATCGATAAAAACTGGGTCATAAACAGCATCGTGTCTCGGAAACAAATACTTTTACCATAAATAAAATATCAAAGCTGTTAGAAAAAACTGCAATAAAAGGAATAGTTTTGCCTTTATATACTTTATGAGCAGGCTCACAAGTTATATCAGCTCAGCACATTTGATGCCTAGTAGCAGTCTGCTACCACAGCTGATCATAAAACAAGATGATGATGCCACTGAATGACACATTCAGAAACTATCAACTACCAAGTTCAATTTTCCTCACATCAGTTTGTAACTTACACTCTCCCTCGTACATATTAATATGCATTAATGGATCTGATCTGTATCGCTAATACGCACCATAATCTCACTATGACATGGTAGAGTCACCATTGTCCTGCACAAAACTGCTCTGAGCATACATCTCTGCATACAGCTGAGGAATATGAAGCTGTGGGTTCTTGGTGATGACCAATCCAACTGCAATGTTGTGCTCCATACTGATCTTGGGGAATTCAGAGAGACGCAGAAGCATCTGGCCAAAGCGAAGGCTACCATTTGAGAATTGTTTCTGTAAGCAAGTATGAAGGATGCTGTATTAATTCTGTGCTTCAATAATATTTAAAGCAACAAACACATGCATGAATTCTGTGATTGCTATTGCATGGGGAAATCTTTTAAAATATGGAGATATATGTGTCTTAAAAACAGTTCCCTTGAAATTACTCATCAAAACTGGCAAAGCTAGAAAGAAGACATTGATAACATCTACCAAAGCACAAGCTAACAAGATAATCAAATAATGTACTGTATTTTTTTAACACATATTGCTAATTGTTTTTCTATTAACGTCAATTATATTTCCTCTTTCTAGTTGAAAAACAACAATAAACGCATTGTAAAAATAATTATATGATAAATACCAACGACACCAGCCATTAATTTAAAGTCTCCTGACAGTCAATTGTAAATTTTAAACACTCAGCTATTCACAATCACCTTGTACTTTCTACATTCCCAATTGAAGTTATACCATTATAACCCTCCATTTTAAATTGGGGTAAGGGAGGGGGAGAAAGAGAAGAAATAGAAGAGAGGAACAGGAAATGGTAGAGGGAAAGAGAACAGCAAAAGAAAAAGAATCAGAATGAATGCTCAAGTTTAATTCTGATGCAGCAACCAGGGTGATAATCACAACCAGAATGGCAGTCTGGTAAAGAGAGTGATAGTCTAGGTTCAATTCTATTTTAGCAACTAGAGTTACAATTGAATATGGAGAATGAAAGACTCAAGTTAATTTTACTGCAGCAAACTGAGTGACAATGGCAACCGGAATGACAATCAGAGACAGAAAATGAGTCTAGTTCTTCTCCTTCTTCTTCTGCAATCAACCTTTACTATGCGTGTTTAATAGTGTCCTTTGTAGTGCACAGATGTCCATGTTCAAGTCCCATACCACTTAGACCCACATCTTCTGACTTTGATAGTTGAGATTTCTTTTCTGAATTCCACCTCCCCTGAGCAGATTGCCTTCCTCGGCTAGTGGGTTCTGTCTGCCCACAATTTCTGTCGGACTTTGTTGCCCTAGCTTTCGTACTTACAAGAACTTCCAAAATGCAGTGGTGGTTTGGCATTCAATGCTTCCTTCACACAGATGGATTTCCTTCCAGAGTTTATGAGTTCCATCAGTTCACTTTGTTTTGCTCTTATACTCTATCCTATAAAGCACAGGCTTTGATAGGAAGCACAAATGTAAATTCAGTGTTAGTAGTGCTGTCTCAATGATGGATTTAAAACAAAGCGTTGAACAAAATTTGCTATGTGTCTAAGTCTCAAGTTCAATTCTACTGAGGCATCCAGAGTGACAACAGAATAAGAAGAATAAGCCTCAAGGTCAATTCTACCAGAGTGACAACTGGATAGAGAGAATGACAGACACAAGTTCAATTCTACCAGAGTGACAACTGGGTAGAGAGAATGACAGACACAAGTTCAATTCTACCAGAGTGACAACTGGATAGAGAGAATGACAGACACAAGTTCAATTCTACCAGAGTGACAACTGGATAGAGAGAATGAGAGAGACAAGTTCAATTCTACCAGAGTGGCAATTGAGTAGAGAGAATGAGAGACTCAAGTTCAATTCTACCAGAGTGACAACAAAGTAGGAAGAATGATAGTCTTAAGTTCAATTCTACCGCATCAACCAGGGTGGCAACTTAGTAGAGAGAAGAATGAGAGACTCAGGTTCAATTCTACCAGAGTGACATCAGAGAATGAGAGACTCAGGTTCAATTCTACCAGAGTTACATCAGAGAATGACAGACTCAAGTTCAATTCTACCAGAGTGACAACAAAGTAGGAAGAATGATAGTCTTAAGTTCAATTCTACCACATCAACCAGAGTGGCAACTGAGTAGAGAGAAGAATGAGAGACTCAGGTTCAATTCTACCAGAGTGACATCAGAGAATGAGAGACTCAGGTTCAATTCTACCAGAGTGACATCAGAGAATGAGAGACTCAGGTTCAATTCTACCAGAGTGACATCAGAGAATGCGAGACTCAGGTTCAATTCCACCAGAGTGACAACAAAGTAGGAAGAATGATAGTCTTAAGTTCAATTCTACCACATCAACCAGAGTGGCAACTGAGTAGAGAGAAGAATGAGAGACTCAGGTTCAATTCTACCAGAGTTACATCAGAGAATGACAGACTCAAGTTCAATTCTACCAGAGTGACAACAAAGTAGGAAGAATGATAGTCTTAAGTTCAATTCTACCACATCAACCAGAGTGGCAACTGAGTAGAGAGAAGAATGAGAGACTCAGGTTCAATTCTACCAGAGTGACATCAGAGAATGAGAGACTCATGTTCAATTCTACCAGAGTGACATCAGAGAATGAGAGACTCAGGTTCAACTCTACCAGAGTGACATCAGAGAATGAGAGACTCAGGTTCAATTCTACCAGAGTGACATCAGAGAATGAGAGACTCAGGTTCAATTCCACCAGAGTAACATCAGAGAATGAGAGACTCAGATTCAATTCTACCAGAGTGACAACAAAGTAGGAAGAATGATAGTCTTAAGTTCAATTCTACCGCATCAACCAGAGTGGCAACTGAGTAGAGAGAATGAGAGACTCAAGTTCAATTCTACCAGAGTGACAACTGGATAGAAAGAATGACAGACACAAGTTCAATTCTACCAGAGTGACAACTGGATAGAGAGAATGACAGACACAAGTTTAATTCTATCAGAGTGACAATTGAGTAGAGAGAATGAGAGACTCAAGTTCAATTCTACCAGAGTGACAACAAAGTAGGAAGAATGATAGTCTTAAGTTCAATTCTACCGCATCAACCAGGGTGGTAACTTAGTAGAGAGAAGAATGAGAGACTCAGGTTCAATTCTACCAGAGTGACATCAGAGAATGAGAGACTCAGGTTCAATTCTACCAGAGTTACATCAGAGAATGACAGACTCAAGTTCAATTCTACCAGAGTGACAACAAAGTAGGAAGAATGATAGTCTTAAGTTCAATTCTACCACATCAACCAGAGTGGCAACTGAGTAGAGAGAAGAATGAGAGACTCAGGTTCAATTCTACCAGAGTGACATCAGAGAATGAGAGACTCAGGTTCAATTCTACCAGAGTGACATCAGAGAATGAGAGACTCAGGTTCAATTCTACCAGAGTGACATCAGAGAATGCAAGACTCAGGTTCAATTCTACCAGAGTGACAACTGAGTAGAGAGAATGAGAGACTCAGGTTCAATTCCACCAGAGTAACATCAGAGAATGAGAGACTCAGATTCAATTCTACCAGAGTGACATCAGAGAATGCGAGACTCAGGTTCAATTCTACCAGAGTGACAACTGAGTAGAGAGAATGAGAGACTCAGGTTCAATTCCACCAGAGTAACATCAGAGAATGAGAGACTCAGATTCAATTCTACCAGAGTGACAACAAGTAGGAAGAATGGTAGTCTTAAGTTCAATTCTACCGCATCAACCAGAGTGGCAACTGAGTAGAGAGAATGAGAGACTCAAGTTCAATTCTACCAGAGTGACAACTGGATAGAAAGAATGACAGACACAAGTTCAATTCTACCAGAGTGACAACTGGATAGAGAGAATGACAGACACAAGTTTAATTCTACCAGAGTGACAATTGAGTAGAGAGAATGAGAGACTCAAGTTCAATTCTACCAGAGTGACAACAAAGTAGGAAGAATGATAGTCTTAAGTTCAATTCTACCGCATCAACCAGGGTGGCAACTTAGTAGAGAGAAGAATGAGAGACTCAGGTTCAATTCTACCAGAGTGACATCAGAGAATGAGAGACTCAGGTTCAATTCTACCAGAGTTACATATCAGAGAATGACAGACTCAAGTTCAATTCTACCAGAGTGACAACAAAGTAGGAAGAATGATAGTCTTAAGTTCAATTCTACCACATCAACCAGAGTGGCAACTGAGTAGAGAGAAGAATGAGAGACTCAGGTTCAATTCTACTAGAGTGACATCAGAGAATGAGAGACTCAGGTTCAATTCTACCAGAGTGACATCAGAGAATGAGAGACTCAGGTTCAATTCTACCAGAGTGACATCAGAGAATGCGAGACTCAGGTTCAATTCTACCAGAGTGACAACTGAGTAGAGAGAATGAGAGACTCAGGTTCAATTCCACCAGAGTAACATCAGAGAATGAGAGACTCAGATTCAATTCTACCAGAGTGACAACAAAGTAGGAAGAATGATAGTCTTAAGTTCAATTCTACCGCATCAACCAGAATGGCAACTGAGTAGAGAGAATGAGAGACTCAAGTTCAATTCTACCAGAGTGACAACTGGATAGAAAGAATGACAGACACAAGTTCAATTCTACCAGAGTGACAACTGGATAGAGAGAATGACAGAGACAAGTTTAATTCTACCAGAGTGACAATTGAGTAGAGAGAATGAGAGACTCAAGTTCAATTCTACCAGAGTGACAACAAAGTAGGAAGAATGATAGTCTTAAGTTCAATTCTACCGCATCAACCAGGGTGGCAACTTAGTAGAGAGAAGAATGAGAGACTCAGGTTCAATTCTACCAGAGTGACATCAGAGAATGAGAGACTCAGGTTCAATTCTACCAGAGTTACATCAGAGAATGACAGACTCAAGTTCAATTCTACCAGAGTGACAACAAAGTAGGAAGAATGATAGTCTTAAGTTCAATTCTACCACATCAACCAGAGTGGCAACTGAGTAGAGAGAAGAATGAGAGACTCAGGTTCAATTCTACCAGAGTGACATCAGAGAATGAGAGACTCAGGTTCAATTCTACTAGAGTGACATCAGAGAATGAGAGACTCAGGTTCAATTCTACCAGAGTGACATCAGAGAATGCAAGACTCAGGTTCAATTCTACCAGAGTGACAACTGAGTAGAGAGAATGAGAGACTCAGGTTCAATTCCACCAGAGTAACATCAGAGAATGACAGACACAAGTTCAATTCTACCAGAGTGACATCAGAGAATGAGAGACTTAGGTTCAATTCTACCAGAGTGACATCAGAGAATGAGAGACTCAGGTTCAATTCTACCAGAGTGACATCAGAGAATGCGAGACTCAGGTTCAATTCTACCAGAGTGACAACTGAGGAGAGAGAATGAGAGACTCAGGTTCAATTCCACCAGAGTAACATCAGAGAATGAGAGACTAAGGTTCAATTCTACCAGAGTGACATCAGAGAATGAGAGACTCAGGTTCAATTCTACCAGAGTGACATCAGAGAATGAGAGACTCAGGTTCAATTCTACCAGAGTGACATCAGAGAATGCGAGACTCAGGTTCAATTCTACCAGAGTGACAACTGAGTAGAGAGAATGAGAGACTCAGGTTCAATTCCACCAGAGTAACATCAGAGAATGAGAGTCTCAGATTCAATTCTACAGAGTGACATCAGAGAATGCGAGACTCAGGTTCAATTCTACCAGAGTGACAACTGAGTAGAGAGAATGAGAGACTCAGGTTCAATTCCACCAGAGTAACATCAGAGAATGAGAGACTCAGATTCAATTCTACCAGAGTGACAACAAAGTAGGAAGAATGATAGTCTTAAGTTCAATTCTACCGCATCAACCAGAGTGGCAACTGAGTAGAGAGAATGAGAGACTCAAGTTCAATTCTACCAGAGTGACAACTGGATAGAAAGAATGACAGACACAAGTTCAATTCTACCAGAGTGACAACTGGATAGAGAGAATGACAGACACAAGTTTAATTCTACCAGAGTGACAATTGAGTAGAGAGAATGAGAGACTCAAGTTCAATTCTACCAGAGTGACAACAAAGTAGGAAGAATGATAGTCTTAAGTTCAATTCTACCGCATCAACCAGGGTGGCAACTTAGTAGAGAGAAGAATGAGAGACTCAGGTTCAATTCTACCAGAGTGACATCAGAGAATGAGAGACTCAGGTTCAATTCTACCAAAGTTACATCAGAGAATGACAGACTCAAGTTCAATTCTACCAGAGTGACAACAAAGTAGGAAGAATGATAGTCTTAAGTTCAATTCTACCACATCAACCAGAGTGGCAACTGAGTAGAGAGAAGAATGAGAGACTCAGGTTCAATTCTACTAGAGTGACATCAGAGAATGAGAGACTCAGGTTCAATTCTACCAGAGTGACATCAGAGAATGAGAGACTCAGGTTCAATTCTACCAGAGTGACATCAGAGAATGCGAGACTCAGGTTCAATTCTACCAGAGTGACAACTGAGTAGAGAGAATGAGAGACTCAGGTTCAATTCCACCAGAGTAACATCAGAGAATGAGAGACTCAGATTCAATTCTACCAGAGTGACAACAAAGTAGGAAGAATGATAGTCTTAAGTTCAATTCTACCGCATCAACCAGAATGGCAACTGAGTAGAGAGAATGAGAGACTCAAGTTCAATTCTACCAGAGTGACAACTGGATAGAAAGAATGACAGACACAAGTTCAATTCTACCAGAGTGACAACTGGATAGAGAGAATGACAGAGACAAGTTTAATTCTACCAGAGTGACAATTGAGTAGAGAGAATGAGAGACTCAAGTTCAATTCTACCAGTGTGACAACAAAGTAGGAAGAATGATAGTCTTAAGTTCAATTCTACCGCATCAACCAGGGTGGCAACTTAGTAGAGAGAAGAATGAGAGACTCAGGTTCAATTCTACCAGAGTGACATCAGAGAATGAGAGACTCAGGTTCAATTCTACCAGAGTTACATCAGAGAATGACAGACTCAAGTTCAATTCTACCAGAGTGACAACAAAGTAGGAAGAATGATAGTCTTAAGTTCAATTCTACCACATCAACCAGAGTGGCAACTGAGTAGAGAGAAGAATGAGAGACTCAGGTTCAATTCTACCAGAGTGACATCAGAGAATGAGAGACTCAGGTTCAATTCTACCAGAGTGACATCAGAGAATGAGAGACTCAGGTTCAATTCTACCAGAGTGACATCAGAGAATGCAAGACTCAGGTTCAATTCTACCAGAGTGACAACTGAGTAGAGAGAATGAGAGACTCAGGTTCAATTCCACCAGAGTAACATCAGAGAATGAGAGACTCAGATTCAATTCTACCAGAGTGACATCAGAGAATGCGAGACTCAGGTTCAATTCTACCAGAGTGACAACTGAGTAGAGAGAATGAGAGACTCAGGTTCAATTCCACCAGAGTAACATCAGAGAATGAGAGACTCAGATTCAATTCTACCAGAGTGACAACAAAGTAGGAAGAATGGTAGTCTTAAGTTCAATTCTACCGCATCAACCAGAGTGGCAACTGAGTAGAGAGAATGAGAGACTCAAGTTCAATTCTACCAGAGTGACAACTGGATAGAAAGAATGACAGACACAAGTTCAATTCTACCAGAGTGACAACTGGATAGAGAGAATGACAGACACAAGTTTAATTCTACCAGAGTGACAATTGAGTAGAGAGAATGAGAGACTCAAGTTCAATTCTACCAGAGTGACAACAAAGTAGGAAGAATGATAGTCTTAAGATCAATTCTACCGCATCAACCAGGGTGGCAACTTAGTAGAGAGAAGAATGAGAGACTCAGGTTCAATTCTACCAGAGTGACATCAGAGAATGAGAGACTCAGGTTCAATTCTACCAGAGTTACATCAGAGAATGACAGACTCAAGTTCAATTCTACCAGAGTGACAACAAAGTAGGAAGAATGATAGTCTTAAGTTCAATTCTACCACATCAACCAGAGTGGCAACTGAGAGAAGAATGAGAGACTCAGGTTCAATTCTACCAGAGTGACATCAGAGAATGAGAGACTCAGGTTCAATTCTACCAGAGTGACATCAGAGAATGCGAGACTCAGGTTCAATTCTACCAGAGTGACAACTGAGGAGAGAAAATGAGAGACTCAGGTTCAATTCCACCAGAGTGACATCAGAGAATGAGAGACTAAGGTTCAATTCTACCAGAGTGACATCAGAGAATGAGAGACTCAGGTTCAATTCTACCAGAGTGACATCAGAGAATGAGAGACTCAGGTTCAATTCTACCAGAGTGACATCAGAGAATGCGAGACTCAGGTTCAATTCTACCAGAGTGACAACTGAGTAGAGAGAATGAGAGACTCAGGTTCAATTCCACCAGAGTAACATCAGAGAATGAGAGTCTCAGATTCAATTCTACCAGAGTGACATCAGAGAATGCGAGACTCAGGTTCAATTCTACCAGAGTGACAACTGAGTAGAGAGAATGAGAGACTCAGGTTCAATTCCACCAGAGTAACATCAGAGAATGAGAGACTCAGATTCAATTCTACCAGAGTGACAACAAAGTAGGAAGAATGATAGTCTTAAGTTCAATTCTACCGCATCAACCAGAGTGGCAACTGAGTAGAGAGAATGAGAGACTCAAGTTCAATTCTACCAGAGTGACAACTGGATAGAAAGAATGACAGACACAAGTTCAATTCTACCAGAGTGACAACTGGATAGAGAGAATGACAGACACAAGTTTAATTCTACCAGAGTGACAATTGAGTAGAGAGAATGAGAGACTCAAGTTCAATTCTACCAGAGTGACAACAAAGTAGGAAGAATGATAGTCTTAAGTTCAATTCTACCGCATCAACCAGGGTGGCAACTTAGTAGAGAGAAGAATGAGAGACTCAGGTTCAATTCTACCAGAGTGACATCAGAGAATGAGAGACTCAGGTTCAATTCTACCAGAGTTACATCAGAGAATGACAGACTCAAGTTCAATTCTACCAAAGTGACAACAAAGTAGGAAGAATGATAGTCTTAAGTTCAATTCTACCACATCAACCAGAGTGGCAACTGAGTAGAGAGAAGAATGAGAGACTCAGGTTCAATTCTACTAGAGTGACATCAGAGAATGAGAGACTCAGGTTCAATTCTACCAGAGTGACATCAGAGAATGAGAGACTCAGGTTCAATTCTACCAGAGTGACATCAGAGAATGCGAGACTCAGGTTCAATTCTACCAGAGTGACAACTGAGTAGAGAGAATGAGAGACTCAGGTTCAATTCCACCAGAGTAACATCAGAGAATGAGAGACTCAGATTCAATTCTACCAGAGTGACAACAAAGTAGGAAGAATGATAGTCTTAAGTTCAATTCTACCACATTAACCAGAGTGGCAACTGAGTAGAGAGAAGAATGAGAGACTCAGGTTCAATTCTACCAGAGTGACATCAGAGAATGAGAGACTCAGGTTCAATTCTACCAGAGTGACATCAGAGAATGAGAGACTCAGGTTCAATTCTACCCAGGTTCAATTCTACCAGAGTGACATCAGAGAATGCGAGACTCAGGTTCAATTCTACCAGAGTGACAACTGAGGAGAGAGAATGAGAGACTCAGGTTCAATTCCACCAGAGTGACATCAGAGAATGAGAGACTCAGGTTCAATTCTACCAGAGTGACATCAGAGAATGCGAGACTCAGGTTCAATTCTACCAAAGTGACAACTGAGTAGAGAGAATGAGAGACTCAGGTTCAATTCCACCAGAGTAACATCAGAGAATGAGAGACTCAGATTCAATTCTACCAGAGTGACAACAAAGTAGGAAGAATGATAGTCTTAAGTTCAATTCTACCGCATCAACCAGAGTGACAACTGGATAGAGAGAATGACAGACACAAGTTCAATTCTACCAGAGTGACATCAGAGAATGAGAGACTTAGGTTCAATTCTACCAGAGTGACATCAGAGAATGAGAGACTTAGGTTCAATTCTACCAGAGTGACATCAGAGAATTAGAGACTCAGGTTCAATTCTACCAGAGTGACAACTGAGTAGAGAGAAAGAGACTCAAGTTCATTCTACTGCAACAATCAGAGTAAAAATCAGTTACAGAGAATGAGAGACAGATGTTACATATTACTGCCCTATCAGAATGACAATCACAGTTTCATCAGCAGTATTTCTGATTATGTAAATCATATATGATCATATAAGTCAATTATTCAATGTTTTACAAAAAGGCAGCGTATCAGATGAGATCTTCCCCGGGAAGGTTAACCCGGTCAACAAATGCCCGCAGAAGTCAGATGTGTCAGCCAAAAAGATGCAAATATCGCAGCTCTGCTGTAAACAGGCACAACGCAATTATGTACAAATAATATTCCGGATGAACTCAAAAGAAGAAAAAGATGAAATCTTCAGTAAAGATAGTATGAAGACATGAGATATAGTGTGAAATAAAGACATGAGAAATCAAACTCACACAACGTTCTGCATAAAGACCAAAATAAAGGCCTCTTTCAGTTATTTCTGACTACGGGATGATGTGCATTTAGATCATACAGTCAAAAAATGTTGGAAAGAAGATGATCAAATATCAAGAGTCCGTTATAAGCAGACACAGCACAATTATGTCCAAAGCACCAAAATAATATCAGATAAAGAAGAATAAGAATTGATCAGTAAGATGGAAGGGTAAGCTGAATCATTTGATTGTGTTTGTGTTACATTTATGTGAAGATGCTAATTCATGTTGTATAGCAACAACCTTGACAACAACATGCTAGGAAGATTATGGGTCACCTACCAAGTTCATAATCCTGAAATGCATTCATGTACCTCTCCTTTAGCTCTCGTGTTCTCTGTACATCCTCTAATCCAACGTATTCTACAAAGAAGGAAAAACATATAAAAATGAAGGAAAGTGATGATCAATACTCTACTTTTTAAATGAAATAATTTTTTTTTTTTTTTTGCATATCCTTTACAGGACATCGCAGTTAACACTAGCATTTCTGCCACTGTGATCTCTTAGCAAGTTTACGTTCAGTAGTTTGCCTTTAAAAAAACTTTCTGAACGACCGGCACGATACCAATGCAAAACCAATGTGGTCTGCTGCCAAATGACACGCAGCTGTGTTTTGAACATGGGTATACGGGATTATGAACCGCATCCATAACGCCTTCGCCACAGAGACCGGCAAATAAAATAATAATAAACATATTAATAATAAGGAATGAGAGTTATCACCCATGTGTTATGGTGGCCTGCAAGGGAAGCAAATAACAGTAGCACTGTAACCTATCATGCATGTCAAAATAGGTGACTTATAAAAGTTGTGTTTAGGGCAGGCTACCGCAGCTGAATAATAGTCAAGAATAAAGGAAGCTCCTACAGAAGAGCTATGACGCGATGAAAAGAAAGCTGCAAGGAGTCCAGACAGCCAATTAACTTCCTTTCATCTAGGAACAACAGGGACTAACAATTTGTGGAGGAAATGGACAGAGCTGTAGGATGCTTGCTGCAATATAGGACAGTTTGGTGTGAGTTGGCTGAAGACCAATGGGGACATAACTCTAAAAGCCAGATATAAAACATATGTAACATGTGCTGATTTCTGTCAACTAAGCAGCTTGTGTGCGAGTCGTCCTGACCACCATGATTCCCTCAGTGTGGACATCATGGACCTGGTGCATTGTGATCCTTTTTTCTCATGTACCATCTGGACTGGACTGAACAAAGTTAACATTTGTTACCTCTGCCTCATAACCTCTATTGCAACACGCACCCTAAACCACAACTTGCTAAAGTATTATGAACATCTGTCGTTATGCTAACATCTTCATTCAGTGTCCAGACTGAAGTTCAGCATTTCTACGTGTATCAAGAAAAGGCCAGCTAGTACTCTTGGTTGTTGCCACTGTGGTTGGGATTGTACAACTTTTCCCCTCTTCCCTCCACTGCAAAAAGCAACCTGCATTCAACACCTTGTTCTGTTGCAACTGAGGCAATGTACTGATATTGACGCAGTTCCTCATGCAAGAAATAAAATAAAGAAGGAAGTGTACAAAACCCCAGCGTCTGTGTGAAATCACTATTAATAGTACTTCAGTTTTTATATATTAATTTAAAAGCAAAGTTTTGTTTAACAATAAATCTAGCAGTGAATTTATAAAAATTATTTCTTCTAACCCAGAGAGCCCCAATCTGTGGCAATAGGCCATATATGACTTTTCACCAAGTTGTTGAATACGAAGAACACACTTGACCAACAATGACATAAAATACGTAACACATGGAATAGTGCATTTGGCCTGTATGTACCAAGGTTTTGCAGTCCACCTGGGTATTTCACACTTCTTAAAACATATGTTATGTCATCAAACTTCTTATGTTGCTTATTATTAAAGCAGCACATCATATAATGACTAAAGTGAACATTCACTAGATCTCTTGAAATGTTAAATAATATCAAACAGTGAATTGGCTAAATTTAATTCAATCAAAATTTAACATTTTGAAATACTGATAAATTTTAAATGTAAAACTTTTATAAAGTGGTTCTGCAGTTGCACTTATTCCCTACTGACTACAGAATTGACCATTAGTCTCAGTACTTCTCACCAGCATTTATTTATTACAAAATTAACAATTCTTCTTCCTCTTTGTACACCTTCAGGTGTTAACATGAGTATATCCAAAGTGTGTATTGTTGGAAAAGTATTTGCCAGAATTGTTCTGCGCAGACTTCAAGTCCTAGGAGATCAAGTCTACCCCGAATCAAAGTGTGGCTTTCGACAGAACCGGTCTACCATTGATATGATATTCTCATTGCGACAAATGCAAGAAAATACCGTGAAGGGAATCAACCACTGTTTATTGCCTTCATCGACCTCACAAAGGCATAACCATAGTAATAGGTTATTATGCCTTTTTAAAGCACAAACTATCGTCTGTCAAGACGACAAGGTGCCAATGACATCCAAAGAAAGCAGCAACCAACTTGAGTTTGCTGACATCTCCATAGAGTTTGTCTTCAAATTTAGCGGATGAACTATTTTTCTCTTTTCTGTGAAAGTTGGACACTCCACTCCTGCAACAAATGCTTATCTGTCATTTTAATTAATGGTTAATCACTAATTTGTTTCTACCAGCATTTGTTGATTATAGTTTTAACAGCGTTTTATTCTCTAAGCATTATAACTAACAATTTCATGATGCCTGTAACCATAAACAAACATATGTCTCATTATAATTGTGTCTGCTAAAATTGCTCAAATTAACCAGCTAGATTAACCAAATTTACTGTATAAATTGAATGCACAGAACTTACAAATTAAATCAAATTGTAACAGTTGCTAAAAGACAGGACACCATACCATCATTGAGCAGAAGCATGCATGACATGTAAGCATACTCCTGATCCGTGAGACCTAGTCGCTGTAACATGATCCCTGTATGCTTGTAGTGAGAGTGGATGACATCAAACTCTGGAAATAATTCCTAGCAACCAGAAAGACAAAACAAGCATTTAACTCTTTCTGCTTTAAACAGTTACTACATTAATATACATTCACCTTTTTATTTAATTAACTTTATCTTTTCTGGACTACATTTTGTCTTTATTATTTAATTAACTTCATCTTTTCTAGACACTAGTTTGTCCTTGTTATTTAGTTAACTTCACTTTTTCTAAACAAAACTCTGTCCTTGTTATTTAGTTAACTTGACCTTTTCCAGACACTTCACCCCTTTCCTCCAGAAGCTGAAGTATCAGATCAGATGCCTACCCCTCTCAGATAAGAGCAGAAAACTAGGAGATTCTGCATACAGGTTGTGCATATCAATAAACCTCGTTTTTCAATTAATTTAAAAGATGGCCATAAAGGACACTGCCCAGACTGAATTTGAAACGTTATAAAATCATATGAATGGAGTGCCAGACTATGTGGCTGGTGACTTCCTGTTCATATGATACATCAAAACATAGTCAGATATGTATGAAGGAGGCTATTATCATTATTATCCTAAATGCTTGGTTACATGCTCCTTATTAATTACATCTCATGAAAATGACATCACAGTCTCCCACTGCCAATCTGAAATCTTTCTTATTCCTTGATGTAAGTCATAATGAGCGCCTCCCACTGCCAATCTAAACTCTTACTTACTCCTAGATATAAATGATAATGTAGTCTCCCACTTCCAATCTGAAATCTATTTTAATTCTTGATGTAAATGATAATGTAGAGTCTCCCACTGCCAATCTGAAATCTATCTTATTTCTTGATGTAAGTGATACTGTAGTGTTTCCCATTGCCAATCTGGAATCTTAATTATTCCTTGATATAAATGATAATATGCAGTCTCCCAATTACATTTAACATAAAACACTGACAAATGTAGCACTTCAACAAAAAGGACATGAAATATCTTACACATATTTTCTCTATTTCTTTCTGTGAAAAATTGAAGTAGTTGTAAAATCCAGTTTCAAGTTCAAATGCCCGACTGTGGTTCAGAATAACTAAGCTGTATGTGGCCATACGAAGTAGTAACACCTGGTCATCTATTTTAAGCCTTCTAAATCCTGGGGAACAAAAACTCCAACAATTAAACACATACTCTTCAGAATAAGTTTACACATTCAATAAAATATGAATTCATGAGAAAAGAATGCAGTAACAGAATGTGAAAATGTAAAGATGGTATTATTGTTCTTTTCATTCTTTCTTTTTTCCCCCATGGTTTTTGAGAACCTGTAGTGCTGTGGTTAGCAAGCTTGCCTGGGAGTCCAGGGGTCATGTGTTTGAATTCCTGTCAAAACAAAGGTTTTTTATTTTTTGTAAATTCTCCTGGGTTCTCAGCCAGGACTATGGCGAAGAGGTTACGAATGCAATTCGTAATCCTGCATACCATGTTCAACATACATCTGTAGGTGATTTAGAAGCAGACTGTCTTGTGTTCATTTAGAGACAAAGGTATGAGTGCCGGTCATTCAGAAAACAATGGCAAACTTTTTTTTTTTTGCATATCCTTTATTACAGGACATCGCAGTCAACACCAGTATTTCTGCCGCTGTGATTCCTTGGCAAGTTTTACGATCAGTAGTTGGCCATTGCTTTCTGAACAACTGGCACTGACACCAATGCAACACTAACGCAACACGGTCTGCTGCCAAATCGCGTGCAACTGTGTTTCGAAGGCAGGTATACAGGATTACGAACCATGTCCGTAAGCCCTTCGCCACAAAGATCAGCAATGGCAAACTACGTAAAATTGCCCAGGAATCCCAAGCAGCCACAAAATTGACAGCTACGTCCTGTAGAGGATATGCAACAAACTTTTTTTCTCAGGCTGACCCAGTTTAAAACTGTACCAGGAAATAGTCAGGAAAATAAAGGTGGTGATAGTGATTACATCAGCCATTGAGTGCTGGTTGGTTTATACAAATATGGGGCTAACACCACATACTCAATACACCTCAAGGCATGGAAAAGAGCTCTTTACATCTGTACTTATGTTTGCAAACATGCTCTCTCTCTCTCTCTCTCTCTCTCTCTCTCTCTCTCTCTCTCTCTCTCTCTCTCTCTCTCTCTCTCTCTCTCTCTCATGTTCTCTCGCTCTCTCTCACACTCTTTCTCACTCTCACACTCTCTCTCTCTTGCTCTCTCTCTTTCTTACACTCTTTCGCTCTCTCTCACACACTCTCTCTCTTTCTCTCGTTCGTACGAGCGTGCGTGCATGTGTGTGTGTTATTTTGGTCAAATTTTATTTACTTAACAAAATTAAAACTGTCCAAATAGGCACACTCCCTGAATATGTCACAAAACGTAACAAGATCAGACAATAACAGAAACAATGTTATTACTTTATAGGATAATTTACAGAATACAAGATAAAAGTGAAAACAGTAGAAACTACTACTACACATTCAAGCAAAATCTGTCAACTTTATGATGATCAATTTTCTCTAATATTGCAAAATACTAAAATTGCTTTTAATGAAATCAATGGTCATGGCTCTCTTGTCTGCTGGGGTGAAAAGGGACAAGAAAAACAGAACAAACTGCAAATAAATAGCAATAGACTACCAAACCAAAGTAAATGTGAATACACAAAAGTTTAATACATTCTACGGGCCACTGTAAACATTATTTCTATACGCTTTATTCCCCAGCCTATAAATAATAAAAATGTAGATATTTTCTTACCTGGCACTCGTTTGGCAAAACGTACAATACATTTAGCGTGGAAGTGGAAATGCTCCATCATTTTTTCCCATGTTGAATCCTCATCCTTGAATCTGCTTGCATCAAAACAATTTGACTTGGCACGATGCTGCGGATAAATAGAGAATACATCTGTCACACATACACAACACACATCAAGGTGTATACAAGGTATCTTCACTTTTACTCACACAAACGCATGCACGTATCTCTTGAGTGAGATACCAGATGTCACAATGAATGTGACATTATGTCAGAGGATCCCCCACAAACCGATGCAGGTGTACATAAAGATGAAAAAATGGAAGCTGTACAGGGTGTAGACTTTAATAAAGAACAATTAAAAATAGCAAAGTGTTCTGTACTGAAACCCACAGGTAAGAAGAGGGTCAGAAGAAGCATAGAAAAAGTGATAAAATCTGAACGGACAGACATCTGTACATACAGCTGACAAAGACAGTGAAGGTGACAATATTGTTCAATATCCAGTGGGACACTGGAACTGTGTAGAAGTTTTCTTACTGTTGTCCCATTATGCATCTATAAATATATTGTTTTTGGATGATATAACTTTTATTTTTCAGTTGGAAGTTCTGCTATTGATTTTCTGTTAAATGCTGATAAATATATATTACCTGGATAAAATTACCCTGTTTTTCAGTTTGGGTTCTGCAATTGATTTTCTGTTAAATATTGATGGATATATATTACCTGGATAAAATTACCCTGTTTTTCAGCTACTCACTCTTAAACATACAGTGTACTGATGGTGAGGGAGGGAGTTCAACACTTACACCGGCATTAAGTTGATCTTAAACGTTGACTTCTTGCTCAGAAAGCAATGGCAAACTACTGAAGTAAACTTGCCTAGAAAATAAACCTGGTGTTGATCATAAATCGTGCATATCATGCATATCAATGTTAGTCTCACACCTGTCAGTCTCACACTCGTCAGTCTCACACAAGCCAGTCTCACACATCAATATGTTTGTTTATGTACCAACAGATATTCATTATATGAATGAAATGACGTTTTTCAGTCGTAGTAGTCCCATTATTCACCTACTATGCACAAACCTATATAAATTACATGGATCTTTATTTAACCTCTTTAAAGGAGAAGGCATTAATAAACTTATATGCTTCTATTAAGAAGATGGAGGGCTCGAGGTTAGCATGTCTGTCTCACACATGTCAGTTTCACACATGTCAGTCTCACACATGCCAGTCTCACTCATGCCAGTCTCACACATGCCTGTCCCACACATGTCAGTCTCACACATGTCAGTCTCACACATGTCAGTCTCACACATGCCAGTCTCACACATGTCAGTCTCACACAGGCCCATCTCACACATGTCAGTCACACACATGCCAGTCCCACACATGTCAGTCCCACACATGCCAGTCTCACACATGTCAGTCTCACACATGTCAGTTCCACACATGCCTGTCTCACACATGCCTGTCTCACACATGTCAGCCTCACACAGGCCCGTCTCACACAGGCCCGTCTCACACATGTCAGCCTCACACATGTCAGTCTCACACATGTCAGTCTCACACATGTCAGTCTCACACAGGCCCATCTCACACATATCCGTCTCATACATGTCAGTCTCACACAGGTCCGTCTCACACATGTCAGTCTCACACATGTCAGTTCCACATATGCCAGTCTCACACATGCCTGTCTCACACATGTCAGCCTCACACAGGCCCGTCTCACACATGTCAGTCTCACACATGTCAGTCTCACACACACCTGTCTCACACATCAGTCTCACACATTCAGTCTCACACATATCAGTCTCACACATGCCTGTCTCACACAGGCTAATCTTACACAGGTCTGTTTCACACATGTCAGTCTCACACAAGCCTGTCTCACACGTCAGTCTCACACATGTCAGTCTCACACATGTCAGTCTTACACATGCCTGCCTCACATATGCCTGTTTCACACATGTCAGTCTCACATATGCCAGTCTCACACATGCCTGTCTTCGCCATGGTGAAGGTAGCCTTTTGCCAGATGGAAAACATACTGAACAATAAAAAGATGTCAATTGCAATGAGAAAAAAGAGTGTGGAAGTGCTACATAGAACCTATACTTTTGTGAAGCGTGAACAATGAGCAGACAAGCTGAAAAACACCTGATGGTTGTGGAAATGTGGTTTCTGAGGAAAATGCAAAAAATACCATGGACAGACAGAAAAATCAATGACCAAGTCCTACAAGAAACAAATGAAAACCCTAAACTGATTGGATAAATTAGATGTAGTCAGTCACAATTTTTTGGACAAGTTATGAGAAGAAATAAGTTGGAGAATTTGGTGACAACTGGTAAGATTAAGGGGAAAAGAACAAAGGGAAGGCAGAGAAGTAAATACCTTGATGGCTTGGCCACATGGTATGGTCGAGACAAGAACATAGAGCTGATCCACAATTCTGGTGATCGTGTGAGATGGCGAAACATGACCACCCACATTTATCGGCATGGAACATGATGATGAAAGGAAGCAAAGAATAGTAATACTGTAACCAATAATATAATAAAGGCAACAAAGGAGGGTGGTCATGAGACTAGCTTCTTCACAATATAGAAAACTTGAGTTGCAAAGTCCAACCAATCAAAAACAAGTATACAAAGGGCCTGACATGGTTGTGAGCCTGTGATTCACTGGGAAAGGATAGAAAGATGCAGAAAAGGTGGAGGAGAGGAAGAGGATGCCACTTGAGTGAAATGAATGTCTGGGTCAGAAGGAGCTAGCATAATAATTATCAGAGACAGAAAGGAGTTTAGTAACAGCTTTCTTGGGCAGTAGTTCAATTAATTAACTAGAAAAGAGTGCATTAATAACACAGAAAAGAAACAGTGCATTCTAAAGTTTTTCTTGTCAGTATTCATTGACTTTAGTAACCTATTTGTTCTATTGCCAACCAAACATTTGTTTGGTGATGTGTTGACTACATCACATTTATGTTTTGCCTTGCTGTTTCCCAAAACATAAGAATTCACCAGAGAACCTGCCATTCCCATCCCCACCCTCATGCCTGTACTCTGAATGGCTTGATTTCACATGTGTTTATCTCAGCACTTCAATTCCTGCCGGGGTTCATTTTCTGGTCATTTCTGCATTGTATATGTCCAATTAATGTCTGGTTTCCCCTTGTTCTATTTCCTGGGACAGTTATTCAGCACCCTAGTTGATTCTGAAACTGGATACATCACCGAAACAGTAATAATTTTATAGTTGTTTACAAGTCTTTTCATGATCTCATACATTTTTTGATGACCCTCTGCACAGAAGCCAAAGAAGATTGATAAACCAACACAGAACTGGCGTCGTTAGCCGCTACACGCTGCGGGATTTGCTGAGGAGGGGATCCGAGCACTTATGGACTGAATGGTTCGATGTGCAACGAGGATGATCTGTCGACTAACTAACTAACTAACTAACAGTGACATCGGATATATAATCTTTATGTTATTTCGCAGATATGTCTCAAGTGTCTCGTCTCTATTCTACGTCTGCGCATCCAGGCATACTGATATCTGCAATAATCTGCTCTTAGTTCTCATAGCTTTCATTATATTTTACATCATTTATACTTCCACCGGTGAGGACTGAGTATTAGGATACATGTAAACCTTTGGATTGTGCAGTCCTGGTTCGATTCACAATCTGGACTGTGTGGATTTTTACAAATAAGAAAAAATTGTATACTTCTTTATCATCCTGGTGTAGTGGATTAAACATCAGACCTTCTCAATTAAGGACAATAACTTTGAAGGATCTGTATGCACACTGTAAATGGTAAAACTCCCTCCACAGTTAAAAATTGAAAAGAACAGGCCAAATAGGCCATCATACAGGTTAAATTTCAAAATTATAAACCCTACCCTCAGCTGAACATTTATAGCATGTGTGATTCTGGTAACGACGCATGCAGCATGATAAACTTAGTGGAAACTTGAACAGCTAGAGTGGCAAATTCTTGAATGTCCACCTTAAAATCCTAACTTAGCCTCGATTGATTTTCACCTATTTGGTCTACTAAAAGCTCACCTTGGCAGTCAATGTCAAGGCAGATGATGAGTAGGTTGAAGGTAAGTGTGAATGTGACTAAGATAGATAGCAGACAATGTACTTTTAGAATGCAGGTTTCCTAGCACTGATACAGCGATACTATAAGTGCACAAATACTGGTGGAAATTATTTTTGGAAATACAGGGGAAATGTAAGTGCGATAATAAATAGTATCCAAGTTCGTATCTTCTCATTTATTTCTTTTCTTAATATCCATTTGTAACTTGCTTATTGTCTTCCCTTTCTACTGTTTGTGTAGTCTATGCTTTGATATCTACTTTATCACACAGTATGTACTACTTCTACTTTATCCCACAGGATGTAATATTACATCTACTTTATCACACAGTGTGTAATATTACATCTACTTTATCACACAGTATGTAATATTACATCTACTTTATCACACAGTATGTACTACTTCTACTTTATCACACAGTATGTACTACTTCTACTTTATCACACAGTATGTAATATTACATCTACTTTATCACACAGTATGTACTATTACATCTACTTTATCACACAGTATGTACTACTTCTACTTTATCACACAGTATGTACTATTACATCTACTTTATCACACAGTATGTAATACTTCTACTTTATCACACAGTATGTAATATTACATCTACTTTATCACACTGTGTGTAATATTACATCTACTTTATCTCACAGTATGTAATATTACATCTACTTTATCACACAGTGTGTACTATTACATCTACTTTATCACACAGTATGTAATATTACATCTACTTTATCACACAGTGTGTAATATTACATCTACTTTATTACACAGTGTGTAATATTACATCTACTTTATCACGCAGTATGTAATATTACATCTACTTTATCACACAGTGTGTAATATTACATCTACTTTATCACACAGTGTGTAATATTACATCTACCTTTTCACACAGTTTGTAATATTACATCTACTTTATCACACAGAGTGTACTATATCTACTTTATCACACAGTATGTACTATATCTACTTTATCACACAGTATGTACTATTACATCTACTTTATCACACATTATGTATTATGACATCTACTTTATCAAACAGTATGTACTATATCTACTTTAGCATGCAGTATATACTATATCTACTTTATCACACAGTATGTACTATATCTACTTTATCATGCAGTATATACTATATCTACTTTATCACACAGTATGTACTATATCTACTTTATCACACAGTATGTACTATATCTACTTTATCACACAGTATGTACTATATCTACTTTATCACACAGTATGTACTATATCTACTTTGTCATGCAGTATATACTATTACATCTACTTTATCACACAGTATATACTATTACATCTACTTTATCACACAGTATGTACTATATCTACTTTATCACACAGTATGTACTATATCTACTTTATCACACAGTATGTACTATATCTACTTTATCACACAGTATGTACTATATCTACTTTATCATGCAGTATATACTATTACATCTACTTTGTCACACAGTATATACTATATCTACTTTATCACACAGTATGTACTATATATACTTTATCATGCAGTATGTACTATATCTACTTATCACGCAGTATGTATATTACATCTACTTTATCACACAGTATGTACTATATCTACTTTATCACACAGTATTACTATATCTACTTTATCACACAGTATGTAATATTACATCTACTTTATCACACAGTATGTACTATTACATCTACTTTATCACACAGTATGTACTATATCAACTTTATCATGCAGTATATACTATTACATCTACTTTACCACACAGTATGTACTATATCTACTTTATCACACAGTATGTACTATATCTACTTTATCATGCAGTATATACTATTACATCTACTTTATCACACAGTATATACTATATCCACTTTATCACACAGTATGTACTATATATACTTTATCACACAGTATGTACTATATCTGCTTTATCATGCAGTATATACTATATCTACTTTATCACACAGTATGTACTATATTACTTTATCACACAGTATGTTACTATATCTACTTTATCATGCAGTATATACTATTACATCTACTTTATCACACAGTATGTACTATATCTACTTTATCACACAGTATGTACTATATCTACTTTATCACACAGTATGTACTATATCTACTTATCATGCAGTATATACTATTACATCTACTTTATCACACAGTATATACTATATCCACTTTATCACACAGTATGTACTATATATACTTTATCACACAGTATTGTACTATATGCTGCTTTATCATGCAGTATATACTATATCTACTTTATCACACAGTATGGTACTATATATACTTTATCACACAGTATGTTACTATATCTACTTTATCATGCAGTATATACTATTACATCTACTTTATCACACAGTATGTACTATATCTACTTTATCACACAGTATGTACTATATCTACTTTATCACACAGTATGTACTATCTACTTTATCATGCAGTATATACTATTACATCTACTTTATCACACAGTATGTACTATTACATCTACTTTATCACACAGTATGTACTATATCTACTTTATCACACAGTATGTACTATATCTACTTTATCACACAGTATGTAATATTACATCTACTTTATCACACAGTATGTACTATTACATCTACTTTATCACACAGTATGTACTATATCTACTTTATCATGCAGTCATATACTATACATCTACTTTATCACACAGTA
The DNA here is from genome assembly GCA_014155875.1 of Cepaea nemoralis. Lineage (NCBI taxonomy): Eukaryota > Metazoa > Mollusca > Gastropoda > Stylommatophora > Helicidae > Cepaea > Cepaea nemoralis. Next base: position 1,125,995 of record JACEFZ010006318.1, on the reverse strand, counting down.
TGTACTTTCTTCTTCTTCTTCTTCGTTCATCCGGTTTTTTTTTCGGACGTGATTGCGTTGTGCCTGTTTACAGCAGAGCTGCGTTCTTGCGCCGTTAGGCCGACACATCCGACTTCTGCGGGCATTTGTTGACCAGGTTAACCTTCCCGGGGGGTTTCTTAGGACGTTAGACTCTCACTGTTGTGGTGTTATCTCCCATCCCAGCTGGCCCATATAGAACAGCCAAAGGCATCCTGGTCGGCCCTCAAGGGAAGGCAGGGGCAGACCATGGGCATTCCCCGCCATCCAAGGAGGCTTCCATAATTGCAGAGCCATCACACAGCGCTCTGGTACTGGGCTCACCCAAGGAATCGTCACGTCCTGCACATGGCTGCTTAGCCTTACTTCCGTATATTGGGCCTTCCGTTCACCATAGGCTGTTCTTCCAGAAGCCAGAAGAATGCAGTTTGCAGATGACATCCACACAGTGAGCTTTCGATTCGGACTTTCCACGTAATGGATTTGCTATCCAAGCAATATTCCATTTTGTGCCACTAGGACGCTTTTTCCACCTTTTATGAAGCCCACACAGTGAGCTTTCGATTCGGACTTTCCACGTAATGGATTTGCTATCCAAGCAATATTCCATTTCATGCCTCTGGGAGGCTTGTGTAGCCGACATGCCTGTGGTATGAAGTGTGGCAGTCTAAAAACTTCTTCATGTACATTTAAATGTCAACCTGAATACAGTTAAAGTAAGCTGCAGTCGACTTGAGCTTGTTGATATCTCCATAAAGCTTGTCCTCGAATGAAGCAGGTGTGGGCCAAAATATCTTTCTCTGTTCTGCATATATTGGGCACTCTTGCAGCAAATGTTTAGCTGTCATTTTACCAGTTCCACAATTACATTCATCTGTATCTCCTATCTTTAGTTTGTTGAACAAGTGGTATTTCAGCCTGTTATGTCCTGTGCGGAGTCTGAAGATTGCTACTTGTTCTCTTCGGTCGAGTTTGTAATATGCATCATCCTTCTGGTGGCCTGGATGCTCTGATTCCCATTTGGTTCTATAAGTGCTTTTTATCAACCTCTTTGCCTCATTATAGGTTATGTCTATGTCAGGCTGTGGTAGTCGTCCGCCCTCTTTTGCCAGTCTGTCAGCCTCTTCATTTCCAGGTATACTGCAATGTGATGGGATCCACTGTATTACAACTTTTTTGGATTTCTGGCATAGACCATGGAGTGCTGCTCTTAGGTCAGCTAGTTCTGTGCTGTTTTTGCTCTTCAGTATTGAGACAGCTGACTTTGCATCTGTAAAGATAGCTATTTGCGTGTCTTTATTTTCCTCCATCAAAGAGCATTTCTGCTGCAGTTTTCAGAGCCTCTACCTCCGCTTTGAAGTTACTTGAAAACTTTCCAGTTGCCACTGAATGTGTTTTTTTCACTCCATTTTTTAAATTTAGGAGAATTCCTCCTCCTCCATTCTCTACTGAATTTTTGGCTGATCCATCTGTATATGCATGGGTCCAATTGCTGCTTGGGTAATGTTCTTTTATGTAGTTTAGGGTTATTTCTCTTCTTTCGGTTTCATGCTGAGTGTTCTTTTTCTCAATACCAGGAATGTTTTCTATCATCTCAGGCAGTTGCTGCTGTCTCCAAGCTGGGAACTTGTCTGCATTGTAAATGGGTTTGACTGTTGATATGTTAAGTATGGGATCTGCCCTAATCTTTCGTTTGCAGTTTCTACAAAGTTGCTACGCTTCAGTCTTCCCTTTCCAAAACCACTAAACCTTTTATACATAGGGTGGTCTGTCAATCTTCTAAATTTTTCAGCTTGTTGCTGGGCTCTGCTATCTCTTCTATCCTGCATTGGTTGTAAACAAGTTATCTTTTCTAATTCATTAATAGGCGTTGTCTTCAGGCTTCCAGTTATGATTCGCATTCCTTGATTTTGGACTCTACTTATTTTGTTAAAGTTTGACTTAGCTGCTGTTGCCCAAGCTGCAATGCCATATTCCAGTACTGGCCTCACCCGTCCAGTATATAACTTCTTGAGAACTTTCTCATCTGCTCCCCACGTTGTACCAGCAAGCTTTTTCATGATTGCCATTCTTTGCCTTGCTCTTGTTCGATTTTTCTCAACCTGTGTCTTCCATGTCAGGCGACGATCAAAGGTGACTCCTAGATAGTTTGGATTTTCTTCATGGCGCAATATTTTTCCATTCAATACCAGCTTAGGTTGCTGAGTTTTAGTTGAGAGGGAGAACACTGTGCATGTTGTTTTCTCCTCACTTATCTTCACTAGCCATGATTTTGACCAGTCCTCTAGCGCTAATAGGGCTTGCTGTATTCTGCTGTTAGCTGTACTAATATATTCTTCAGATGTCCATATGGCTAGGTCATCTGCAAAGGATGATGTGTGTACTCTGGCTGGAAAATTTTCCGTGATGTCGTTTATATATGCTAGGAATAATGTTGGTGAAAGAACTCCTCCTTGGGGGACACCTTGCTCCAACAGCATCATTTTGCTGGTTTGTCCTTGTACTTTTGTCCTGGCAGTTCTGTTCTCAAGGTAGTGGCTGATCCATTTGTACATTTTCCCACAGACATGCATTTTTTGTAGTTTACTTTCAGTCCTTCCTTCCATACTTTATCAAATGCTTTTTCTAAATCTATCCAGACCGCTAGTGTGTGCTTTTTCTCTTGGAAGGCATCCTCTATTTCCTGAGCTATATAGGTTATTTGATCTTCAGTGGATCTGTACTTTCTGAATCCTGCTTGGTGTGGTGTTAAGAGTTGGTTTTCTTCCAGATGCCATGTTAGCCTGCCATTGATAATGCGTTCCATTAATTTTCCTACACAGCTAAGAAGACTGATAGGTCGATAGCCATTTGGTTCTTCCAGGTCTTTTCCTTTCTTTGGGACTGGTATTAGTATAGCTTCCTTCCATGCCTGGGGACTATTCCCCTCTTCCAGCTGTAATTTAGGACTGCTAGTAGTTTCTTTTTTGCCTTAGTGCCTAGTCCTATTAGCATTTCATTTGTGATTCCATCCTTTCCTGGTGATGTCTTCTTTTTTAGGGTATTCATTGCCTGTTCCATTTCTTCCATTGTTAGATTTGCCATCATATATTCTGCTGCTGTCTCTGTATATCTATGATGTATCTGTTTATCTTTGATTGCATTTCTGCTGTTCGGCTGTAATATCAATGTGGTTTGCACTGGCATAGTGTTCCATTAGTGCATTTGCAGCCTTTTTTCCTGTAAGCAAGGCATTTCCTTGTTTAATTGTTATTTGTTTGTTTCTAGGTCCTTCATTGTTCATGGCTTTCACTAGTTTCCATAGTTTGTTTCCATCCCTGTCAAAATTCAGGTTTCTGTTTTTTTCCTCCAACAATCTCTTGTTGTTTGATTTACTGATTCTTTTATATTTTGCTGAGATGGCTTTGAGAGAGATGTTCGCTTCAGTTGTTTGTTCTCTCTCTGCGGTCTTCCTAGCATCTTCAACTTTGTCCTCCAAAATTTGTAGTTCTTCAGTCCAGTATGGTTTGTAATTTTTCCTCGCTCCTCTTGGAATAGACTCAGTTGGCCGCCTGTATTATTGCTCTGTTTAGACTTTCCACCATTTGCTTCATGTTGCCATATCGTGTATTATGTTTTCACAATATGTGTCTGTTAGTATGGCAAATCTGTCCCAATCTGCCTCGTTTGTAGTTCCAACGGGGCAAAGGCTTTTGCTCCTGTGGAACATACTCCATATTTATTACAAGCTTGATTGGTCTGTGGTCACTACCTGCTAATTGGTCAAGCACATGGCGATCGATTTTGTGGAGGATGTCTCCTGTGCAGAAAGCTAAGTCTGGAGTAGAAGTGGTAATCCATCTTCTGGAGTCAAAAGCTCGGTGTGTCATCCGCTTTGTTGAGTAGATGGAGATTTGAGTCTATTTCCCAGTCCTCCACTTCATCTCCTCTTTTGTCAGTATCTGGGTATCCCCATCTTTCTGAACGGCTATTAAAGTCTCCGACAACAATGCAATTTGTGTCAGTTATTTCCATGTTTGAGAGTGTAAGATCCTATCTGCAGGGCTATACAGATTGTAAAATTCTTATTTTCACGTCCTTTATCATTATATCAAACACCTATAATTTCCGTCTTGGTTGTCAGAGATCACAGATACTTCGCTGCAAGGTATTGTATTTCGTGTAAGTATTAGAACTCCTCCTTTGTGTCCTTCGCGGTCGAAACGTGTGGCCTGATATCCCTTGACTGAAAATGTGCGATTGGCGTTGAGGTGTGTCTCTTGAATGCATGCCACATCTATTCTATCTTTATGAAGACGCTGTGTTAGGGAGGCTTTCTTGTTATAAACTCCTTCTGCATTCCATTGTAGTATGTTGAGTGTCCGGGGTGTTTGGTCAATAACTCTTAACCTACTCCTCTGTGCCTTGACTCCACAGCACAGGGGAAGGTGACCACCAGTAGTCATGGGTGGACCCCCTCGAGGCAGGGGGCCCGGCACTATCACCGCCTGATGGGACTTCACGGGATTAGCACCATAACGATTAATTTTCATCTGTGGCATCATGAAATGATAAAGTTACGTTGCACTTCTTTGTCAAGCCTGTGGCTCAGTACATCCGATTTCGACAAGCATTTGTTCGGGATGCTTTCCCTAGCCTTTGACTGTCCCCAGTCTACCTACAAGGCAGCAGGTTTGTGCGTCACTTCGTCTGGTCCCTCTCCCTTGACCTGTCCGACATGGGTGACCCTACCAGTAGCTGTGCTACCGTCGGCATAGCTCTTGGGGTCATTGGAACGCTCAAGTATGTAATATTACATCTACTTTATCACACTGTGTGTAATATTACATCTACTTTATCTCACAGTATGTAATATGACATCTACTTTATCACACAGTATGTACTATTACATCTACGTTATCACACAGTATATACTATTACATCTACTTTATCACGCAGTATATACTATTACATCTACTTTATCACACAGTATATACTATTACATCTACTTTATCACACAGTATGTACTATTACATCTACTTTATCACACAGTATGTACTATTACATCTACTTTATCACGCAGTATATACTATTACATCTACTTTATCACACAGTATATACTATTACATCTACTTTATCACACAGTATGTACTATTACATCTACTTTATCACACAGTATGTACTACATCTACTTTATCACGCAGTATATACTATTACATCTACTTTATCACACAGTATGTACTATTACATCTACTTTATCACACAGTATGTATTATGACATCTACTTTATCACACAGTATGAACTATATCTACTTTATCACACAGTATGTATTATGACATCTACTTCACACAGTATGTACTATATCTACTTTATCAAAAGGTATGTACTAGGATATCTACTTTATCATATGGTATGTAATATGATAGCTACTTTATCACACAGTATGCATTTTGATATCTACTTTATCACACAGTATGTACTATGGTATCTACTTTATTATCACACAATATATACTATGATATCTACTTTATCACACAATATGTACTTTGATTTCTACTTTATCGCAGTATGTACTGTGATATCGACTTTCTCAAGCAGCATGTGTTCTGATATCTACTGTGTGTGCTCTGATATTTAGCCTTTTGTGTTGCATGTGATATTACCAAATGAACTGTGTTCCACTGGTTCATTAACCCTACCAGATCGCTGTCGTACCGATTTTTCGGTAATTTCCTAATCTGCCGCTATACCGCTGTACCTAATTTTCGGTATTTTGCCTAGTACGTGAAAAAAATGCGTCACAAACTAAAAATAACCAACCAATCATGGTCAAACCTCATGGTTAGCCATTGCAAAATGTCTTCCCCCATAGGTTTGAATTGACTTTGTGTGGTTTAACTGCGAAAAAAATTCAGAAAATTCACAATGAAACGAGCGGCTGATGAACCAAGCACTTCAGCAAGAAAGCGAAGTAGGTCTAGGCTTTTCACAGTCCAACCGGTGATTGATACTTTGGTTTATTCAGACTGGATTGGCACATAAAGGTGGAATATTGGCGCTAGATGAAAGGTAGACCTATTTTCTACAATGTCAAGTTACATCTTATTCTAACCACTTGTTTGCATGTAACTAACATTTTTCTATATCATGTTGGTTTTTTCTCTTTAAGCTCAGGAGTCCCAGGTATAGGGGACAATTAGGTTCAGGGCCTCAGGTCTGGTAGAGTTAAGCGCATGGCTCAGTACATCCGACTTTGACAACCATTCTTTTCAGGTTTGCTTTCCCTAGCCTTTGACTGTTCCCAGTCTACCCACAAGGCAACTAGCTTATGTAGCACATTGACTGGTCATACCTATCTTGACCTGTCTGACATGGGAGACCCTACCAGTTGCTGTCATACCTTTTGCATATCTCTTGAGGTCATAGAGACACACAAGCCCCACTACCAATCAAGGTGGATATACAACAGCGGGGCATGTAATATGATATGTACTTTTTCATGAGTGTGTACACTTATATATTCTGTCCCATGTAGTGCGTGTCTTATATTTAATTTAGCCATCACACTCAGTAGAAGTCAATCAATATTCATTAATTTTAGTTCTTTGATGACCGTGAGGATTCCCCAATATTTTTCAATCAACATAACGGAATCATTCAGTTTCTGATATAATTACATAAACTAACTTGTGGTGATACATTTTTGCAAAGTACTTACAACAACAGAAAAGTGGCTCAAGTTTTTAGCTGCATCCAGTATCACAATGTGCAGTTCCTCATTGGACATGGTCATGTAATTCTCATCTCGAGAAGCTGCTATCTTCTCCGGAATTGGTGCTGGACTTGGGGCTTCTAGAATATAATTTGGAGTTGACGCTGGGCTAGGTCTTACTTCTTTCTGTGGGCAGGAAGGTGATGTTACTGCAAAGCTAGGAGGTTGCAAGTGAGAAATAGGAGGGAGAACATCAGTTGGACAATGCGACCATTGGTGTGACGAGAACTTGAAATTGTGCTGGTGCGGTGAATCATAAACGAGACCAGATTTTTCTGGATATGACTGAAGATTGCATGGAAGTCTGTAGATATTACCCCTATCCAAATGTGAATTATCCAGACGTTGGTTAACTGGAGGGGTAAATGCTTCATCTCTGTTATTTTGTCTGGTGATAAGAGCTGGTGATTGCTGCAGAAGTTCATCCTCATGTTGATGGTAATGAGACGTTTGATAGTGTTCGTGCAGAATATCCTGTTGCTTGTTATACACTGGGCTAGATGAAGGAAAGTGGGTCAGTGTGTGAGAGCTCTGGGGGCTCAACCTGTGAAGGTATGTCTCTTCTGGTGACATATGTTGATTACTCTGTGCAATATTGTGATCATCATACTGATTATAAGATTCAATATTTAAAACTGGGCTGCTAGTTCCATACTTACTTCTGTGTTGGTAAACCGGTATATGATGGTCTTCTTGATCCATGGAACTATCATGGAAATATGAATGATGAAACTGTGAATGATGGGGACTGTAGTCAGCTGTGCTGTAACATGGTGAGGATGGAGAATTATGATGTTGTGTTGACAGAATATGGGAACCTGCATACGAGGGTGTCAAGTTGGCTGAGTAGTGATTTATGGATGGCAAGGGCAAATTATTGCATTTGGTTGATGGAAGTGTGGGATGAGATGTAAAATGGGCTGTGTTGGGAGCAGTTGTTCGGGGTATGCTTAAGTCCATGCTCAAGTCCTCAGGCTGATTGTCAAATGAAGTCAGAGTCTCTGCACATGGTCTCCTAAAGTTTTCAGAACTAACACTTCTGGATATACTGAGTGACACTGGGGACGTGTTGATATTGGCTGAATGTGAACGGTGGTCTGGAGAAAATGAGAGAGTTTGATGAGGAATCCTGAAGACACCTGGATGTTGCTGAGTAGATCCTGAAGACATGTGTCCCATGCTATGTGTTGTACCGCTGTCTTGGCAATTCAAAACTGGCTGCTCCTGCTCACACTTAACCTCCTCTGCTTTCCTGGAAGGCGATGCAAGAGCATCAACTGATAGCGGATTCTGATTCATGTCAACTGAATGAAGACTGTCATCTACCTCACCAGGCAAGCATGGATCCAGGATGACAGAATCAAAATTAAAGTTTGATGGGCTTGTATTTCCTCCGTTACTACTTTCTGTTTCTGTCTTCATGGCTGCCTGCTTCTTGGCTTCAATGGAAATAGCATGTTTCACTGCATTTGGCTGTCGACCTATTCGGCTACCTGTTCAAGAACAAATATGTTCATTAACTGCAAAAGATCTATGATCAAAATAACATTTCAGAAGGTGTGTATTTTATTTAAGTTTATTAAATGGTACATAAGCTTTTAACAATCTGAAAGCCAGCATGTCAGTAATGGTAAGCCAGGGAGCCGCAGTGGCTGGCACGCTTGCCTGCCTGTCATGGGTTTTAATTCGGCTCGAGGCAGATTTATTTAATTCACCTGGGTTTCCAGGTCAACTTAGTCAAAATGAGTAGAAAGAAAATCTTGGGAAGTAAAGGCAACCCGCAAGATGTTGACCACATTGTGAATACCAAGGAAATCTTGGTAAGTAGAGTCAGCCAGCATGATATTGATCACATCACTCCTCTAGTTACCCCCCCCCCCCCCTCCCCGATGTGTCTCCACCTTGTCGCGGTGGGGGGCTTGCATGTCCCAGAGTCGACGGATGCACAACTACATGTTGGACAGGCCTTGGGTTAGGGACCAGACCAAGAGAGGCACAACCTGCTGCTCTGCAGGTAGACTGAGGATAGCAGTCAAAGTCTAAATCAGGCGCACGATGCACTAAATTTTGGTCCGGACACATACTCTAAGGCTCTTAGCTGAGGGATATGGCTGAACGCCTCTAAGCCCATAAACAATTGGAGGTGAGATTCGAAGCCGATACCCGCCTATCGATAACTGGAGGTGAGATGCTGAGGCCAGGGCTTCATGCTTAGCTTCAGATACTTGTTCGCTAGGGCTCTCAGACTGGGGGATATGAGTGGATCCCCGGATGAGAGGGGCCTGGCCGTTTCTCGCTCACGTGAACGCGCATGGTGGTAATGGTAGAGGTGCTGAGCTGGCAGCACAGTAGCCTACCTCGTGAGCGATTACTAAGGTAGAAAAGTGCCCCAGACACATGAAATGGTTACGAATAATTTCTGTTATCTATATTCATAGAGAGTGTATCAAAGGTGGAAAAACGTCTCAATAACATGAAGTGGAACGCCTGGCTAGCAAATCCATTGCGTGGTACGAAGTCTGAAGCAAAAGTTTACCTAATGGATGTCGTCCGCCAGGACTGACCGTTCCTGGTTTGTGCTTGAGAGACCAGTGCAAGCGAAATGCCCAAAAGATGGAAGTGAAGAATTAAAGCAGCCATGAGCAGGACGTGGCAATTCCTCAGGTGAGCCCAGTCTCAGAGCAATACGTGCCAGCTCTGAAACTATGGAAGCCTCCTTGGATAGCGGGGAACGCCCATAGCCTGCCCCTGCCTTCCTTTGAGGGTTGACTGTGATGTCTTTGACCATTCTATCTTGACCAGCTGAGATGTGGGCGACATCACAACAATAATTCTAACGTGCCTCGAAACCCGAGGAAGGCTAACCTCATTAAAAAATGCCCGCCGAAGTCGGATGTGCCGTCCTATGGGTGGCGAAATAAAAATTGGCACTACGCATTTACGTCCGAGTGAAATGTCTCGTCCGAATGTCTCTCATGCTAGGAACAGCTCTGACTACCTAGTTTCCGAACGCCGCTCATGTCCGGAACAGCTATGACTAGCTAGTTTTCCGAATGTCCATCGTGCCCGGAACACCTCTGTCCGGGCACAACGACAAGCACATGTCCGAATCGAAAACTAGCTGAGTGGATACCATCTGCAGACCGGTCTGGTTTGTGCGGGAACAGCCCGTGGCGAACGAAATGCCCAATATATTGAAGTGAGGAATTAAAGCAGCCATGAGCAGGATGTGACAATTCCCTCGGTGAGTCAGCACCAGGGCACTATGTATCGCTCTCTGCAACTATGGAAGCCACCCTGGATGGCAGAAAATGCTAAGGAATGTCCCTGCCTTCCCTTTGAGAGATGACCGTAAGTCTACAACCGTTCCAACATGACCAGCCAGGATGCAGTCGATACCACAAAAGTGAGAGTCTCCCAGGAGTGCTAACCTGGTCAAAAATACATGCAGAAGTCAGATGAGTTGGCCCAAGGGTTTCGGCCCATGGGTGCATAACAACTCAATGCAATCACACCTGAAAAAACACTCCCGATGAACTTAAAGAAGAGAAGAAGAAGACTCCTCTAGTGCTGGATGATCTAGAAAAATTTGGGATAGCACCATATACCAATTGGTGGATTAAAATTGGCTTATTGACCTGGGCTCCCAAGTTGACCCATCCTAAATTGGGTACCAATAATATAGAGTCTAACATCAAAATGATCCATGCGACTTAAGGCACATAAAAGGATTCCTTTACTTACTGTTACTACAATATGCCCAATATGGCCTCAAGGAGTGTGAACAGGGGTCTGAGAAGAAGAATGGTAAGCTGGTAACCGTGGCTAGTAACTATTTGTTTCATTTGTTTCAAACTCTCACACTTTTAAATGCTTCCTCTATAACAATGTATTTTTTTTCCACATGTCCTATTTACAGGACATCGCTGTCAACACCAGCATTTTACTGCTGTTGTTGATTTCTTGGCAAGATTACACTCAGTAGTTTGCCATTGCTTTCTGAGTGACCGGCTCACATGCCCCCATGAGAAAGCAATGCAATGCGATCCGCTACCGAATCTCGCGCAGCTGCGTTACATTACGTGGATATACAGGATTATGGAGAAAGACATTAACCCCTTAGCCAGGGAGACAGGCAACAATGTATTACATCTATATAATTCTAAGCAACAAGAATGTGAAAGTAGTTTAATTTTAAACTTCACTTTTGTGTGCAAACTCAGATACAGAAACTCCAATACAAAAACAAGGGAAAAACCAACATTATTTAAGAGTTAATGAGGCCAGATTGGTCTTGAGCACTGTCTGACAAATGTACACAAATGACATTAAAGACTTGTTGTTCCATTATACATGATCACGTTTTACAGAGCTTATTTTCTGCTTCTTGCCATTCCTTTCGTTTGTTGCATTCTGACAAATACAGAACTCTACAGATCATCTTCTTAAAACACAAGCAAACTGTTTACCACAAATGTAATACCTTTTCTGTTGTGTAGATTAGAACCCATAACATGTCTAAACAAGATAAATAAACACTGAAATCTGCATCTACAGATTCTTTGTGCACATAGTCAAACATAAAAGATCAAGAACTGTGTAAAATGTGGCTAACAGCAGAAAATAAACAGCAAGAATCTATGCCAGAAAGTGAAAATTGGAAAGGATGAGATAAATGTACTGCAAAGAACATAACATATTAGTCAACAAAAAAAAAAACAATTAACTGTTACAAACAACAAAATTAAGGTGAGGTGATTACTCTGCTCAAATGATGGAAGGAATCACATTAGGAAAAGGGATTAATACTATTTTAAATTTAATGCCAAAACAAAGACAAACTCAGCACTGAAATAATAATCAATCTGGGTTTATCAACCAAACCAAACCAAAAATACTGCTTGAGATATTCAACCACAGCTGTGTAAAAGGAATGGTACCACAGGTGTGGTCAGAAGCCATCACAATACCCCAACTAAAGAAAGGTAAACGTAAGACTTCAAGTTAATAATAACCAATCAATCTTTCAAGGTATGTTGGGAAGGCTGCTTGGAGAGATTACTTACATACAGGTTGAAATGTCACACAAACAGATTCAGACTAAAGCTTGATGGATTAAAAGATTTATTACAGTATAGAGGATCAAGTTACTTATCTGTCTCAAAAAGTAGGAGATGCCTTCCAGGAGGATATGGGTTGATCTCCAGCAGGCCTCTGACAAAACAGTGGTCCTGTTTCAATCCCCAGCAGTGACAGAATGTTTTTTTTTCCTACCATAAAAATGGGTACCAACCACTTTCAGATTGGAATTATTTGCAAAGGAAAGGTGATGAGGACAGGAACTGGTTATTCCACATTGTGATGTTATTGCTAAAATATGTGAAGGCTTAACAGTTCACATACCACTGCAGCGTCTGCCATGGAACTACCTTTACCTTACCTTTGACAAAATGTGATCCGATGGCCTTGTACAATTTAACAGAAATAGAATCCACACTAACATGGATCCAGTCAAAATTGAACAACACTAGAATCAGAGTCTCACTGGATGGTCTGCAGAGCAGAAAAGTGTTGAACCTGTCGGGGATTACCTCTAGAAGGAGCAATTTCTCTAACACTATTCCTTGTGTACACCAATTGCTTGGCAGAAGATCTCCATGCTGGAGTGAAAGTTGCTTTATGTACAGAAGAGCTGATACTCTGGTGTACCAATGAACACACCACACGAGCATATGACAGAATGTAGTAGGCAGCAAATGTAGTGATGTCACGGGCTGAGAAATGGGCAAGCTGCAAAACACAGGCAAAACCTCTATTACACTGTTCTACCTTTCCTCCAGGATAAAGCCACTAGCAAACACTGAGAGACTGTCCAGTTCAAAGAAGAAGACAGCGCTATCTATCTTGGTTTCACATTTGACAGGAAATTTATTATGGAAACAACAAATTGAAAATATGTATGGAATTGCCAAAGATGAACAGGCCTTTTGAGACCACTAACAGGTATCAGTTGAGGAACAAATTAATGAACTCTAAAGAAGATTTACAATGGAATAATAAAACAGCCCTGTGTGATACCTGGGCTCATCAGGGAAGCTAAGTACAGTAAAACTTTAAACTAATATGCTGTTGTAAAAGGCAAATAAGGAGGATTGGCATGAGACTGATCATAACATCTCATAGAAAACTATACTTGCAGAATCAAAGCAATCATGAACAAGTGTACAAATGGCTTGGTGTTAGCTGGTTGAGGACTTTTGCTCTTCAAGATGAAAGAAGAAGAAGAAGCAAAAGAAGATGAAACAGGAGGAGGAAAGGTGGAGGAAGAAGAAGAAAAACTGCACGAGTTCTGCTCAGAAACATGGTAACTGCCACTAATGTACTTGTGCAGTCACTGGACAAGTTGCATAATCAGGCACTCTGTGCAGTCACTGGACAAGGTGCATAATCAGGCACTCTGTGCAGTCACTGGACAAGGTGCATAATCAGGCACTCTGTGCAGTCACTGGACAAGGTGCATAATCAGGCACTTAAGCTCATTATAGACTTATGGAGGTCAGCATGGTCAGATAGACAAGAGAGCTGGTTATTAAACATTCAGTGTGGTGATGCCAAGGTAATGGATTCAACCCCTACACTGGTCAGTTCGACTAAAATGCTTACTTCTCGTCCTTGACTTGTGGATGTAAATTACAAGTACCACTGAAGTTGGAATGGGTTCACCTAGGGGTGAGGAACATGGGTAACAGGGAAAACTAACCCATACACAAAAATCATTCCAGTGCACTAGACATATTAGCATATGATGAACTACGCTTTAGTTCAAAGAGAGCGATCGCACACAAACACACAAATTACAGACTCATGGCAACTATGCCAGAACTATCAGAACAGAATGCTACTAACCACAGACATTGTTGTACAGACAAGACACAAAACAAAAGTTTATGATAGATATAGAAAAGCTCAACCGATGCATCCAAGGAAGTTAAAACATTAGCATGCCCTTTACGGAATGCCAGAACATGCATTTCTTGGTTGTTTATTATTTTCTAGGCAGTTTCCAATCTGCAAACACTTATTGAAAAACAAGTAAAATATTTTCTTACATTCCAATCTGTTAACACTTATTGTACGTTAAGAAACATACCTTCTACATTCCAATCTGTTAACACTTACTGTGAAACAAATAGCATTCCTACTACAGACATTTCTATCTGTAAACTTACCGTCAAACCAGTAACATACATTCAACAGACATTCCAAACATTAAAAACTTACTGCAAAATAACCATTATACCTTCTACAGACATTCCATTTTGTAAGCACTTACTGTAAAACAAGAAACTTACATTCTTCAAACATTCCAATTTGCAATCACTTACTGTAAAACAAGAAACTTACCTTCTACAGACATTCCAATCTGTAAACACTTACTGTAAAACAAGAAACTTATCTACTACAGACATTCCAATCTGTAAAATCTTACTGTAAAACAAGAAACTTACCTTCCACAGACAAACCAATATGTACACACTTACTGTAAAACAAGAAACATATTTTCCACAGGCATATTAATAAATACACACTTACTGTAAAACAAGAAACTTACCTTCTACAGACATTCCTATCTGTAAACACTTACTGTAAAACAAGAAACTTACCTTCCACAGGCATACCAACATATACACACTTACTGTAAAACAAGATTCTTACCATCTGCAGACATTCCTATCTGTAAACACTTATTGTAAAACAAGAAACTTACCTTCTACAGACATTCCTATCTGTAAACACATACTGTAAAAGAAACATATCTTCCACAGACATACCAATATATACACACATACTGTAAAACAAGAAACTTACCTTCTACAGACATTCCTATCTGTAAACACTTACTGTAAAACAAGATTCTTACCTTCTACAGACATTCCTATCTGTAAACACATACTGTAAAACAAGAAACTTACCTTCTACAGACATTCCTATCTGTAAACGTTTACTGTAAAACAAGAAACTTACCTTCTACAGACATTCCTATCTGTAAACACTTACTGTAAAACAATAAAACAAGATTCTTACCTTCTACAGACATTCCTATCTGTAAACACTTATTGTATCGACAGGCTTTGCACATGTTGCGTGTCATGGCATTGACATCACAGTTCCCATTTCTGTTGCACTTATAGGAGTATGCCTCCCTTTCTTTGACCATCCTTCTGAAAAACCCCTGAGATGAGAGATTTGCGCATCAGATATCTAAGTTATTCAGACTTTAAAATTACAATGAGTAAATCACTTTTGATAACAATCTGATTTCGAAGGACAAAATACTGGCATGTTCTCACTGTATTCTTTCACATTTCTCAATAGTGTATAAGTAAAAGTAAAGAATCCCTTTCCATGCCTTGAGATGTATTGGTTATATGGTGCCACCCTCCATATTCTTAAAGACCAATAAGCATACTACATGTGATGTGGTTGGTATCTCGTTGGCTGTTTTTAATTCTCAGAACATTTCTTGCCATGTATTTTAGACTAGGCCGAGTCAATCTGTTACAAATCACTGCCTCAATGTGGGTTCGAAGACATACCACTGGGCTGGTAAGCAAGTGTGCTAGCCACTACTCTTCCATGGTTCCTCTCTATTATGTATGGGATTCATCATGTAATATAACAATTTGGATAGTATGAACCTCAGAAAATTGAAAACAGAGAAGACAAAATGCACAAGAAGAAAGGCATTGTGACAGAAATTACAGATGCAAAGAGAAATGTTTCCGGATCAGTAGCAGTCTTTCATCTTCACCAAGGACTTATGATAACCACATCTAGATTTTTCATTAGGATCATCAGTATGTTCTGCAGAGTCATAGAATATGGAGAACATTTCATGTACGTCAGATCAGAACTGTCACTGTTTGTATAGTCAGAAATCAAAGTTAACAGTGACTTATAGCTGAACACAGACAATATGGGCAACATACTAAATATATGGCTTGAAGTGCTAAGCAATCAGCAGGGCCCAAGAAGGAAGCAAACAATATTAACATTGTAACCCAAAGGCCTTAAAAGTCATTAGAGGCCATGGGACGTAGAGGTGTTTCCAAGGCACCAGAGCCAGTTCTATACTGGCCAAGACCTACTAACACGTTCTAGTCGTGCGTCCTGGACAACAGGTCCCTTAGGTGTCCTGGCTAAGGTAGTAGGATCGCTGATTCTTCCGAAGTCAGAGAGTATCTGCCTGCACAGCGAGGAACCACCAGTCTGCACACCAATAAGCCAGACATGGGACAATGGATACCCATGCAAACCTCAGTCTGGTATGACATAACACTGATGTTGGACAACAGAATGTCTTCATCCGACATACAGGATTTCGCGCTGGAGTTCACAGCCTGCGAACACAAGCAAGCCAGCAAGCATTAGAGGCCATTTCTCGGGTGAAGAGTGCAGCTGAATAGACAGAGTATCCATATCTGGAAAGACTGGCTCAGAATTTAGTGAGTAGAGAGTCTGGATGATACTAAAAGCCTAGCGGAAAAGCCTGGCAGACTTTGAATCAAACTGCTACTTGTATAATCAGCAAGGGAACTCTTTGGTGGCTTTTGAAGAGGGGAATGGAGCATGTGTGGTAATGTTTTGAATGCAGTGTTGTTGATAAGACAATGTGGATCCATAGAAAACTTCAGTTTAACCAAAGATAACTTCAGCTTTAAACTTCAACCAACAATGAGTAAGGCTTCAAGACAGAAATCAAGATATATTACTCAAAGATACTAGAAAGTTCTCAAAATAGAATAATGATGTAATACAAATTGATTACAGGATTACAGCCAGATATCAAACACAGAAAGAACTATACAGTACAGGAAAAGGACAAGAAGGCCATGGTATGAGATAGTTTAGGATCTATGCTCATTGAGAAGCTAAGAGACAGAAGAAAAAGCATAAATATACATTGAAATACATGCATAACACAAGATTATTCATGGCCAAGCCCTCTCATTGTTCAACCAAGAGCACATTCTAATCAAGAACATCATCTTAATATACCAGGCCATTAAGCGTGGCTGACCATAGTTCGCTAACAAACATGATCACCAATTTTGGATGGGGTCTATGTTCTTGTCCTGATTATGTCATGTGGCCAAGTATCTCTTTGTCTTCACCTTGCTCTTTTCCCATCAAGTTTGCCATTTGTCGCTAACTTATCAAGTTTAAGTCTCCTCATAATGTATCCAACGAATCTTGACTGTCTACACCTCTTCTCTAATAAATTTATGATTTCCAGTTTTTTGTAAGGAATGCCTTTCATTTATCTGTCACTCTTGTTGTATTCTTTGCATTTGCCTCAAAAACCACTATTCTCAGCTTGTGAGCTTATTGCCTAACCATATTCTAACTATAAACTCTATATTATATAGCACGGACTGACCTTACATCCTTCACAGGTGAGTGCGCCAAAGTGGAACCCTGAGGAAGGTGCTGAGCAAACTCGACATGGAATCTCCTGGACACCAACTTTGCTTGCATTCTTTTGTCCATCTTCTGAGGATCAAAAACAGATGTCAATAGTCAGTGGTGGAATGTGTCTAAAAATTGTGGTTGCCAGAACTAACAGGTCACTAATATTTTAAACATACTGTCTAATATTAAAGGGGGCCCACTTCATTAGGAGTACACAGCCTGCTTGCTAACGGACAAGCTGACACACAGGCCAGTCCACCACAGCCAACAGTATCAATACAATTATCTTATTCAAGCATTGAGATGAGTGAATAGATGAAATTGGATGTTGCCATTCTTCTTCTTCTGCTGCTGCCTTTCATCTACCAATGGAGCATAGGCACTCAACCCACATCAAGTCCTTTGTAAACTTGTTAATGATTGGTTGAATTTTGCAGCTAAAGTTTTCTATAGGTTGAAGTTGTCAGTCTCACACCAATCATCCTTAGTCTCGTCTTTAACATGCACGACAGGTTACAGTGTTACCATTCTTTGCCTCCCTTATGGGCCCTGTTAATACACAAGCTGATGTTGCATATCCTTTATACGATGTGGCAGTCAACCCCAGCTGTTTTGGCTGTTTGTGATTCTTGGCAAATTTACGTTCAGTAGTTACCGGTCTCCCTGCCCTAGAGGTTAACGTCTTTCTCTGTAATTCTGTATATTCACGTGAGGACCGTAACCTGCCCAAGAATCGGTAGCGGTTCTTGCCGAGTAGGTAACTTACAGGGTATGTGAGCTGGTCGCTCAGAAAGCAATGGCAAACTACTGAGCGTAATCTTGTCAAGAAATCAACAATCAGCTGAAAGATGCTGAGGTTGACAGCGATGTCCTGTAAAGGATATGCAAAATAAAAAAACAAATGTTTAAAGTTTGTCATTGCTTTCTGAACGACCAGCACTAATACCTTTGTATGAGCTTGAGCTGATGTAGCCATTAATAATGAAAAGCCTAGCCTGTAGACTGCCTAGAAACTGCATTAGCAAGTGGGCTTTATTCCTCAGCCTGGGAAAATAACCTTCCTGGCTCACACCAGCAATGGTACAGATACCACAATGAAGAAAAAACATCACTTATCATTGCTACTCACTCCATTCAGTCATAGGTAGCCGCATTAGTGTAGTGACTAGATGCCAGCACACCGGCCCAGTGGTCATGAGTTCAAACTTGCTTTGGATCACATCTTATTTTTTTTATTTACAGACTTCCAGATCTATCCAGCCTAAAATGAGTACCAGGGAATTTATTGGGAAGTAAAGGCAGCTGGAGTGATACTGACCACATGACCCATAAAGTGCAGGTCTATAAAACTATGGGTCTAGTACTAACTACCCAATGCACCATAGGTGTGTATAAGGCTCCTCTCTAACTTACTTTTACTTGTCAGTTATAATGTGTACTCATTTGTGGGAAAAGCCTCAGTATAACTGGACTTATAAGTCTTTAATATACCATTTACAAATCGTAACAGAAGTGCTACAAATCACAGACACCAACTGCAGAGCACATGAAGGAATGATATTTGTTGTACAGGGTAGGAGTATGATTTTGATTTTGATGTAATCATTACATCCAGTCTGAGTATGGTGGCAGAGGCGGTCACTTTTTGCTAATTTTCTGAGATTCAGCATTGTATCTTACTATATTGATCTTTAACCCAATGACCCCCTTAACCACACATCCGGACATGTCCAACCCACAACACAGAAAGGTAACTTTATATTTATATTTTCATGCAGTGTTTTTCATGCAGTCGTGATGTGTCAGTTTGTGTTTGTTTATCTTGTGTTGCTGAAGGTTTTTGTGTTGCTGAAGGTTTTTGTGTTGCTGAAGGTTTTTGTGTTGCTGAAGGTTTTTGTGTTACACCATCCACTCAAGACGTTAGTGGTTTTAAAGGGGATGTTTAAAATATACCACCAGAGCAAAATCCAAACAAGCTGTTCAATGGAAAAACTGGGGTTAAAAACAAGATGGTTGACTTCACTGTACAGTGCAGTGGTTCTCAACCAGTGGGGAGTTCCCCCCAGGGGGGAATTTTAGGGTTTCCAGTGGGGGAATTAAGATTATTTCAAGATCGCATTAATAATGTTACTTCACATCCTCATAGAGGCATATGATAACGTAACTAGGTCATTCTTCTTCTTCTTCTTCTTCTTCTTCTTCTTCTTTCCTTCGCTTGAAATATGTCTATAACTGCAGTGTTGTCTCTTGTATGAATTTAACTGTCTTTTTCAGTTCACACAGTGGTCCATATTATTTATCTTCCACTGTCATCTCTCTAGGCCAGAAGGTTTCCCTAAATATGTTATATTTTAGGCAGTCTTGGATTATGTACTCTGCTGTCTGTGACGCCAATCCACATGTGCACATGGCTGTTTCACCAATCTTGAATTTTGTATACATGTAGATGCGTATCTATTGTGTCCTGTTCTGAGGCGCAGGATAATGACTTGTTCTGGTCTGTCCATAATGTGGTAGTCATCTTGAACAGGTTTTGGTGGCTTTCTGGCTGATTTGATCATTCTTTTCTTTTGGTGGTATGTAACGAGCACATCAGGCTGTCCTTCATTTGCTCCTTCCTTAGCCAATTGATCAGCTCTGTCGTTTCCAGGTACTCCACAGTGGGATGGTATCCACTGTATGGTGACCTTATGCTGACTGCTAAGTTCAGAAAGTAGTGTCCTTAGTACTGGCAATTTCCCAGACAGGAGCGCCTCGAGTACTGATTTTGCATCTGTCAATAGCACCACAGGTTGTGTACCATTGCTGGTATTTAGTAATTTCTCTGTTGCTATCTTGATTGCCTCAATTTCAGCATCATAGTTATGGCAGTACTTTCCTGTCCGTACTCTGGCTGTGTCCCTAGTATTATTTGGGTATTCTATGTACACTCCCGCTCCTCCATTTCGAACAGCATTTTGTGCTGACCCATTTGTGTAGACTCAGATCCAGAAGTCCTGTGGGTATTCTTCATCAAGGAAGCTGAGAGTGTCTGTTCTACGCTGTACACTGTTCTGTTCTTCCTTGTCAAATATTCCTCTCACTTTTGTCTGGATTTGTAATGATAGTCTATGTTCATCTTTCCATGGAGTTCGCTCTGGAATAGTTGTTAGGGGGATACCAACTGTGGGCAGACCGGTGGTTTCTCCGCAGAGTCGTTTGGCCTGGTGGATAAAACTACTTCTTTTCAACCGCCCCATAGCTAGGTTTTCAAATCTGTTCTTTATAGGATGGCCGGTAAGCTGAGGAACTTTTCTGCTTGCATTAGTGTTTTCATATATCTCTGTGCTCTCTCGGTGCTTGTGTCCTCCCCATCTTCTCCATTTCCACTATAGGGGTTGATCTCATCCCTCCTGTGGTGACTCTAAGTGCTTGATTTTGCACCTTGTCCAGCTCTTGTAGTGTGGTTTTTTATGCTGAACACCATGCAGTTGACCCGCTTTCCAGGTGTGGTCATAAGATCTGTTGATAAACTTTGCTAAGTATTTTCCCACTGGCTCACCATGTGGTTCCACTTAGTTTTCTCAGGATGGCTATTTTCCTTCTGGCTTTTGCTACTGCTTTGTTGATATGCTCCATGCCAGCCTGCCATCAAATGTTACTCCAAGGTATGTTGGTTCTTTATCTTCTCTTAGGGGTGTTCCATTTTTCTGGATGATCCCTGCCTTTTGTTTTGGAGAGAGGGTAAACAGAGTGATGCTGCACTTTTCAGTGTTTATGCTGACACACCATCTATTTGCCCATGCAACAAATGTATCTACAGCTCTTTGTAGCAATCTGGTGGCCACTGACGCATGTTCATTTGTGCTCCATAGAACCAGGTCATCAGCGTACATTGCCGCTTTAATTCCATGCGGTAGATTAACAACAAGATCATTGATGAAGATTAGAAAAAGTATAGGGAACAAGACTCCGCCCTGGGGAACACCGTGACGCAGTAGTACTTTCTTGCTCTTGAGTCCGTCTATCTGTACTCGGGCTTTTCTGTTGTGGAAGTATGTTTTCTCCCATTTGCACATTCTTCCATTGACTTTGCAGTTTCTCATTTTCTTCATCAGACCTTCTTTCCAGACTTTGTCAAAGGCTTTCTTCATATCTATCCATGCCGCAAGCACTAGCTTCTTCTCTTGGAATGCATTCTCAATTTCTTGAGAGAGGTAGGTTGTCTGATCTTGTGTAGAGTAGCACTTCCTAAAGCCAGCCTGCTGTGGCACAAGGATGTTTTTACTTTCAATGTACCACTGCAGTCTGTGATTGATGATGCGCTCTAGTGTTTTGCGGAGACAGCTGGTGAGGCTAATTGGTCTGCAGCTAGAGGCAATGGAACTATCTTTCCCTGATTTTAGGAGGGGTGTCATGATTGCTTCTCTCCAGGTTTTTGGAACACTGCCTAAGGTCCAGCCGCTACTGAATATCTGCAACAGCTTTACTTTGACCTCTGTTCCTAGGTTCCTGATCATTTCATTGGAGATACCATCAGCTCCTGGTGACTTTTTCATTTTCAGTTTTAATATGGCTAGCTCCAGTTCGCTGATTGTGATGGGTGCCTCCAGACCCTTATGTACCATTTCCTTCTGTCCTGTATGTTGCCATTTCTCTTGAATCTCTTGTTGTTTCTCTGGACTAATTTTGATATTGTTATCTTGTGCGAATGAGTCCGCAAAATGGTCAGTTGCTTGCTTTCTTGTTAAGATGTTTCCATCTTTATGTAGTGCAATTTTTGAGTTTCTCCCTGTGCCCTCATCGTTAAGTTGTTTTATTAGCTTCCACAATTTCCTTGTGTCTCTTTCAAAGTTCAGAGACTCCGTTTTCTCCTGCCAGCTTTTCCGTCTAGCCTGCGACTTGGCCCTTTGAAATTTGGCTTTTGCGTGCTGGAATTTATTGTGGTGCTCTTGGTTGGATGTGGCTTCTGCTTGCTTTCTACACACTTCCACATCATTATGCAACTGTTCTAGTTCACTACTCCAGTAGGGTTTATATTGTTTATGGGCTGGTAGTGTGTCCAGTGCCTGTGGGCGGTCACTTGGACAGTAGTAATTGATCAGATGTAGGTCTGTATTGTCTGTCTGAAGTTTAAGTGTCTTTTTCTTCTTCTTCTTCTGCGTTCATCCGGATTTTTTTTTTTCCGGATGTGATTGGGTTGTGTCTGTTTACAGCAGAGCTGTCTCACCTTTTCTCCTGTCCTTTCGGTCAGATCGGTAATACTGGTAACCTCAGATTTTGAAGGCTATATTTTCGTTGAGGTGAGTTTCTTGAAAGCAACATACACTTACTTTTTCTTGGTCCAAGATGTTTTCTAATTCTAATTTTTTGTTGCTGACTCCCTCCGCATTCCAATGCATTATTTTAAGTCTTTGTTTAGTATGGCCAGCCGTTCTATTCTCAGGTCCCCTGGCTGCACAGGACATCTGAGAAGGACCACCAGTAGTTGTGGTTGGACCCTTTCGAGACATAGGGCCAGGCAATGCACCTGCCTGGGAGTCCAAAGCAGGGCGAGCACCATAACATTTAGCAGTAGTCGACATATTCCATTTTGCGTAATTGCGTGGCATCCTGATTTCTGTGGTGCGCCTCCTGGCTGGTCTTCAGCACCTTTCCTTTGCTAGAGCAGACTGTGGTCTCACTCGAGTTTAGATGTGTATGTGCCACACGTGTGTCTGCGCATGCATGTACGTGCATACACATCTAGAGCCTACTGGTTATTTTTCGGCGCCAGAAACTCGCCGTCGCCCCTTCTCCTGTTAGTTAAAACAGCGGACACGTTAAGGCCAGGAGTTGGACTTTTGCTGCAGAGGTTATGTATTCATGAGCCATTGGTGTAAATAAGCAAGGTTGGGAGCTTACCCCAGGCTACATACAGCAACATTTTGAAGTTAACAAGGTCATGATTCAGCATAGGGCATAGGAACTGGCTGACGTTGGGTTTTAGGTACTTAACTGCCCACTGGCCCCCAACCCAATGTCAAGAGGGGAGGGCAGAGTATAACCAGCCAGCCAGCCAGCCAGTGAGTGAGTGAGTTTGGGTGGGTGAGTGAGTGAGTGAGTGAGTCAGTCAGTCAGTCAGTCAGTCAGACAGTCAGTCAGTCAGAGAGAGTGAGAGAGAGTTGAGTGAGTGAGTCAGTCAGTCAGTCAGTCAGTCAGTCAGTCAGAGAGAGTGAGAGAGAGTTGAGTGAGTGAGTGAGTGAGGAGTGAGTGAGATGGGGTGAGATGGAATGAGTGAGTGAGTGAGTGGGTGGGTGGGTGGGTGAGTGAGTGAGTGAGTGAGATGGGGTGAGATGGAATGAGTGAGTGAGTGGGTGGGTGAGTGAGTGAGTGAGTGAGTGAGTCAGTGAGTGAGTCAGTCAGTCAGTCAGTCAGCCAGACAGTCAGTCAGAGAGAGAGTGAGAGAGAGTTGAGTCAGTCAGTCAGTCAGTCAGTCAGTCAGTCAGTCAGAGAGAGAGAGAGTTGAGTGAGTGAGTGAGTGAGTGAGTGAGTGAGTGAGTGAGGAGTGAGTGAGATGGGGTGAGATGGAATGAGTGAGTGGGTGTGTGGGTGGGTGGGTGAGTGAGATGGGGTGAGATGGAATGAGTGGGTGGGTGGGTGAGTGAGTGAGTGAGTGAGTGGGTGAACGATGTTTATAAGTGTGTTTTATACACAGAAACAAACATAAAACCAACTGATAGTCAGCGCGGGTCGGCTGCCTCTTCTTCGTCTCCTGCCTTGCAACTCCCAGTTGAACATAGGCCTTCCATCAACTCACGCCAAGCCTTTTGTAGACTTGTTCATGAGTGAATGGATGTTTTTTTATAGCTAATGTTTTCTACGGAATTAGGTAGCCAGTCTCACAGCACCCCTCCCCAATCGCTCCTTACGACGTGTATGGTTGGTAACAGTGTTCCTGTTGTTTGCCGCCTCAGTAACATGGGCGTTAACTGTCACAGCTATAACACAAGAGTTGCATCACTTCCCAACAATTACTCACAAAACATTGCTAATGACGATGTTTGTTTTCCCGCTAAGGTTCATTAACGTGAAACAACCAATCCTCGTTTGCTTCTGTATGGATAGCCGTGTTGTGTGTCAAGGCCGCTACCATATGCTTACAGAGGCGGCGCTTTGATCAGTGTAATGACGTTTAACCTTTACAACTCCATTGGCCGAGTCTCTAAATGTAGAGGATCCTTTTCAAATGCCTTAAGATGCATGGTGCTAAGAACCATATTTTTATCGATCAATCGGCATTCGATGGCTGATGTGGTCTGTATAGATCTCCTTTACTACCAGAGACATGTCCTAATACTAATACCCATTTTAGGCTGAGTTAACCATGCAGCCCATGCCAATTTTAAACATCCGCCCGATGCAGATTCGAACCCACGACCGTCGGGCCGGCAGACGAGCGTCTAGTCTCTACGCTACTGCAGCTCCCCATCCACCCCCCCCCCCCTCCCCCTCTCCTCAAGAGACTAAGTCCTCAGAATTCGCCAACATTAATTAAAACAAATTTAACACAATCAAGGTCAATAAAGTTATGTCCCCTGCGCACTGTCAGAATTTCACCGGGTTTCATTATTTTAAAAGTCTTTTCAGGGAGTACATATGTAACAAGATCTCCATTTAACCAGACTCATGTATAACGGTTTCGGATTTAACGGACATCATCATCATCAAGTGCCGTGCCGGCTGGCGTAGGCGTTCATGGCTCTCCACAGATCTCGATCTTTGGTGTTCTGGATCAACTCTGCTGATGATATTCCTCCATTCCACCGTCACAATCCGTCCAGCATCATTTCTCTTGGTCTGCCTCTGCCTCTCTTCCCCTCGATCTTTCCAGTTGTCACGATGTTCTCCAATGCCTCTCTTCTCATCACATGACCAAAGAAAGCTGTTTGTCTCTTTCTTATTGTTGTATATAGTGTTCTAGTTTCATTAGCCTCTTTCAGACAATCGTTGTTAGTTACTCTGGCAGTCCAAGGAATTCGCAACATTCGTCTTAAAAACCACATCTCTGTTGCTTCTAAGTTCTTCCTAATTTGTTCATTTACATTCCAAGATTCGCTGCCATACAGCAAAACTGGTTCTATATAGCATTTTAGCACTCTCTTTCTTACATTCATTGATAGCGACTTATTACATAAGATACTCTTCATTTTCTGAAATGCGGCTTTTGCCTGCCCTATTCTGCTCTTAATCTCTGTTGTACATCTTCCATCTGATGTTATAAGTGCCCCTAGGTATTTAACAATTATCCACTTGGTTAAGAATTTCCCCTTCTATTTCTATGTCACATTTTGGTGTCACCATTTTCTTTGATATCACCATTGTTACTGTTTTCTTGATATTCAAGGAGAGTCCTTTCTGTGCACTCTCTGATACTACAGTGTCCAATAATTGTTGTAGGTCTGTTGCATTATCCGTCACCAATTCTGTGTCATCTGCATAGCGTATATTGTTTATATTATATCCTCCGATTATTATTCCTGGCTTCTCTTTGATCTCTCTCATTATTACTTCGCTATATAGGGAGAAGAGATCGGGTGACAAGACACACCCCTGTCGTACTCCTAGCTTTATCTGTTCTTAACTACCCTCTTTATTTCCCATTTTAGTTGCTGCTACTTGGTTCCAGTATATATTCTTTATTATTCTTAAATCTTTCCCATCAGTGTTGATATCTTCAAACATTTTAATCAGCTCATCATGTTTTACTTTATCAAATGCCTTAGTATAATCTATGAAGCATACATACACGTCTCTCTGTTTCTCTATTGACCTTTCTATTAGTGTTCGTAATATATATATATTGCATTGTTTGTACCCTTTCCTTCCATAAAACCATACTGTTCTTCACTAATTTCCATTTTTATTTTCTTTCTTGTTCTTCTCATTATAATTCTGAGTAAAAGCTTAGTGACATGGTTATGAGCTTAATTGTACGAAAATCTTCGCATTCAATTGCTCCTTGTCTCTTTGGTATTGCTATAAATACAGATTTTAGCATATCGCACTGTTGTAAATATCATTCAGCATTTTGGTTAATATATCTACCCCAAATTCTCCCAATACTTCTAATTCTTCTACTGTGATTTCATCTGGCCCATCCTTTCTTCATATGTTTCATAGCGTCAGCGACTTCTTCTTTTAGAATAGGTGGGCCTTCTAAGTTACTTTCTTCTGTTAATTCTTCCCTTTCTCCATTATATAATTCTCTTATATACTCATTCCACCTCTTCATTATAGCACCTTCCTCCAATAATATCTTTCCTGTTTTTGATTTCAAACACCCTGTATTTATTCTTATTTTTCTTCCTGTGAGCTCACTGATTTGTCTGTGCATACTTTTTTGATCTTTAATGGAATTTAATTCAATTTTTTTGCATTGCTCGTTTAACCAACTTTCTTTTGCCTTCACACATTTATCTCTTATTTCTTTATTTATCTTAGCATACTCTTGTTTGTCATTTTTATTCTGTTTCCTTTTGTCCATCAGCATTAAGATTTCTTCATTCATCCATTTTTTCTTAGCTTTTTGGCTTCTCTCCGGTATTATTTCTTTGCTAGTTTGATGAATGGAGTCCCTTAACATTTCCCATTGTTCATTTATACTCAGTATTTTAGCTATTGCATTGTACCTATTTTTCAGTCACTCTGTATTGTTCTTGAATTTCTTTATCTACTTTCAGAATTTCTTTATCTACTTTCAGAACCTCTTTATTAAGTCTCAAGTTCTTAACCATTTTTTTCCTCTCTTTAATCTTACTTTTATTTGTCCACATAGTGGTACATGATCACTATTACCGTCAGCACCAGGAATTGCCTTTACATTAATTAATGCATTTCTAAATCTGTTATTAATAAGTATATTAAAATACAATTGCAATCACCCCCCAACTACACTGGAAACTACACTGATTAGAGAAATTAGACGTAGACAGTCGCGATTTTTTAAGAATAAGCTAGAAAACTTACTAACAACTGGCAAAGTGGATGTGGGGAAAAGCAAGGGGAGGGCAGACATTTAAATATCTTAATGGCTTGGCCACATAGCATACCCGAAGAGAGACCTGATCCCAGATTTGGTGATCGTGTGAGATGGCAAACTATGACCGTCCACGCCTATCCCATGGTACATGATGTTCTATACAAACAAGTCACCGTAAGTTATTCTGTACCAAACAGCTCCATAAGTTGATCAATTATTCAATATGTACCAAACAATTACCACAAGTTGATCAGTTACTCTATGTTTCATCAAAGTACACAATTTTCCTTTTTCCCTCAGTCCCAGACAACAAATACTTTTACACAATCTTCCCTAGCTGTTGCTTTCAATATGTCTCTTAGTTACATATTATCATTCCCAGGCATTTATTATTATAACCACTTCTGACCCTGGCAGTTGTTATAATTTAACCTTCCTCTCACTGCTAGTTGATATTTCAACTTTTATCCGCAGAGCTGGTCTTTAAAGTAATACACATTTCGTATGAAGGAATTCATCTCAGTGAAGAACAAAAAGGATTACAGTATCAATCATTATAGTTTTGGAAACATATAAGGCGTAACCATAAGCATATGCGGGTAGCTTGGTACAGAATTAACTGAGAGGATCTTCTAAGAACCCTAACTTAAAAAACCTAGATCCGCCACTGTTCACGCCTCCACGTGATTTTCTTTTTCCGAAACGTACGCCCTAAAGCGGTTCCAGACCTTGCGTTTTCTAGTCCACAAGGCGGTGAAAATTGATATTCCTAGGCTAAGTCAAGTGCACAGGGGTGAAGGAAATTCCGTATTAAATATACTGACGCCTAGGTGCGGCCATTGGACTGTCAGAGTAATTGACAAAGGCTGTCTGGAAGAGGTTAATGAAATTAGTCAATTAGTTAGTTAGTCAGTTAGTCGCGGTTCCAACTTCACGGCAACGGGTCGTCCTCATTATGCTCCGTTCCTGTGCCAGTGAATATACAGCAAATGCTCCTCACTGCCCAATGTGAAAAGTGGAACAGACAGGAGTCTCGGCAAGCCAACAGCCCGCACAGGTACACTATGCATAATGCCGCCGCCAGAATACCAACACAAAAGACATCCACGAAAAATACAGTTCATCGTCGATGAAATCGGCAGTCACCTGAAAGACTTCATTGACCCGGGTTTTATCCCACAATGCTCGGTGTCTTTTCGCAAGGCGACCAGCCGAAAGTGCCGCACAAAGCACGAACTCCGTAGCTACAGCGACGACTCCCATGAGTCGCCTGAAAAATGCACTCGTGAACCGAAAAGACAAACCAGTCAATTCAGCGACCACCGGCCACTGTTCCGAACATGCAGTACACTGTGCAAACAGCGGACAGATGTAAAAGCATTCCGCGCGAATCTCACAGCTCACAGTCTTGCGCCACGCACTAACTCAGTAGCAGGGCGACGGAACCATGTACTACCAGTCCAACATGAGGAACTGTAAATGCAAACCGTAGCCACAAGCATAAACACGCCAGATGACTTAACGGTTCAATGCCTATCCGCCATGTTGGGGACCGGAAGTCTTTCTGTAGAACATTATATACCAATATAAGAAAGAGACAAACGGCAGACCTGATGCTGGGTGGGCTTGGTCGGTAGCATGGAGGAATATCATCAGACGAGTTGATCCAGAGCATCAAGGGCCAAAATCTGTGGTAAGCCATGAACGTCTACGCCAGTTGGCAGAGCGCAACATGATGATGATGATAGGTGCGGCTATTATCACAGGCTACTTATGTATAATTTCATTAATTGCGATCTTCGCTTTCCCAATTCAGAGTCACATAACGAATCGTTTTTTTTTTTTACTTTATACTGAAAATATTTTCACAAATGTAGAAGATATGAAAGGAATCATCTTTGGAGGATGAAACATCAATAACATTAGATATGCGGATGGTAGAGTATTGACTGCAGACAATGATCAAGATCTGCAACATTTAGTAGATTCGGTTGCTGCACTCAGTGAACAACTAGGGTTAGACTTAAATTGTAAGAAGACACATATTATGCTCGTCACTAGGAAAGAGTAAATACTACAATGTTCTTCTTTTTTCGTTGTCTATAATTGCAATGTTGTCTCTTGTAAGAATCTAACAGTCTTTTTTAGTTTACTCAGCGGTCCATAGAGTTTATCTTTCACTGTTGTCTCTCTAGGCCAGAAGGCTCGCCTGGATATGTTGTAGTTTGGGCAGTCCTGGAGTATGTGCTCTGCTGTCTGCGACGTCAAACCACATGTGCACATGGCTGAGTCACCAATTTTGAATTTTGTATACATGTGGTTTCGTAATCTATTGTGTCCTGTTCTGAGGCGCAGAATAATGACCTGTTCTGGTCTGTCTATAACGTGGTAGTCGTCTTTAGTAGGGTTTGGTGGCCTTCTGATCTGATCATTCTTTTCTTTTGGTGGTTGTTCTTCATTTGCTCCTTCCTTAGCCAATCGATCAGCTCTGTCGTTTCCGGGAACTCCACAGTGGGATGGTATCCACTGTATGGTGACCTTATGCTGACTGCCAAGTTCAGAAAGTAGTGTCCCTAGAACTGGCAATTTCCCAGACAGGAGCGCCACTATTACTGATTTTGCATCTGTCAATATCACCACAGGATGTGTACCATGGCTGGTATTTTGTAATTTCTCTGTTGCTATCTTGATTGCCTCAATTTCAACATCATAGTTATGGCAGTACTTTCCTGTTGGAACTCTGGCCGTGTCCCTAGTATTATTTGGGTATTCTATGTACACTCCCGCTTCTCCATTCCGAACAGCATTTTGTGCTGACCCATCTGTGCAGACTCGGATCCAGAGATCATGTGGGTATTCGTCATCAAGGAAGCTGAGACTGGCTGTTCTGCGCTGTACACGTTCTGTTCTTCCTTGTCAAATATTCTTCTCACTTTTATCTGGATTTGTAGCGATAGTCTATGTTCATCTTTCCATGGGGTTCGCTCTGGAATAGTTGTCAGGGGGATACCAACTGTGGGCAGATCGGTGGTTTCTCTGCAGAGTCGTTTGGGCCTGGTGGATAAAACTACTTCTTTTCAACTGCCCCATAGTTAAGTTTTCAAATCGGTTCTTCATAGGGTGGCCTGGCAAGCTGAGGAACTTTTCTGCTTGCATTAGCGTTTTCGTATCTCTGTGCTCTCTCAGTGCTTGCGTCCTACCAATACAAGTAAATGGGAATTTTCTTAAACAAGTGAATCGGTACAATTATCTCGGAACAGTCATAACATCTTACGGGAAATTCCTTGAAGTGATTAGAACAAGAATCGCCATGCGAATGTAGCCTTTGCGAGGTGGAAAACATACTGACCTATAAAAAATATGTCGTTACAACGAGAAAAAGAGTGTTGAAGTGTTACATAGAACCTGTGCTTTTGTATGGATGTGAAGCGTGGACAATGAGCAAGCAAGCCAAAAACAGCTGATGGCAGTGGAAATGTGGTTTCTGAGAAAATGCAAAGAATACGATGGACAGGCAGAAAAACCAAAACCATGTCCTACAATAAACAAATGAAAATCGTAAACTGATTAGAGAAATTAGACGTAGACAGCCAACATTTTTTGGTCACGTTATGAGAAAAACAAATTGGAGAACTTGGTGACAACTGGCAAGATCGAGAGACGTGTATGCGAAGAAAATGTGTGTGGTGTACTATAACATAAATGTATGTGTTAGCCCTCAAAGTTCAGGATCATAGTGTACACATCATGGCAAGGATCACACGACATCACAAGACTCATCACAGGGACCTCACCGAAGTCGTGTCCTTCTCTCCAGACATGTCCTCCTCCAGGAACTCTGATGACCATGAGATCTGAATCTCATGTACATATATATAATCAGTGGAAAATGCTAGTATATTTCCTAAAGCAACTGTTCCTAATAGTTTATAGAAACTCCGGCTTCATAATTCCGGCGCAGTGAAAACAAACATGGAACACTGTCCTACTAACACGTCTTTTTGTCTCTTGATAAATGTTCACTAGTTCTCACTATTAAACAGTTAATGTATCTAGAAATAAAATGGCTTGCTCTTGACCAGAGCTTTAATTTGATTCCCTTAATGGATATGGTTGATACTGGTACGTTTCGATCATCATCATGTGGCGTGGTTGAAACCAGTATTTGTCTAACACTCAGGTGACGAGCAAGAACCATATGCGTTTATCATTATAATGAGATCAAAATATGTAGAAGGCTATAAGCTGGGAAATAGATATCGACCTATAGGCACAGAAAGCCACCAAAACCTGCTCAAGATGACTACCACATTATGGACAGACCAGAACAAGTCATTATTCTGCGCCTCAGAACAGGACACAATAGATTACGCAACCACATGTATACAAAATTCAAGATTGGTGAAACAGCCATGTGCACATGTGGATTGGCGTCACAGACAGCAGAGCACATACTCCAAGACTGTCCAAAATATAACATATCTAGGCAAACCTTCTGCCTAGAGAGACGACAGTGGAAGATAAACTCTATGGACCACTGTGTGAACTGAAAAAAAAAACAGTTCAATTTCATGCAAGAGGACGACATGGCAGATATAGACATATTTCAAGCGAACGAAAGAAGAAGAAGAACTGAGCTGATCCACGACTCTAGTGATCGAGTGAGATGGCGAAACATGACCGCCCATGCTTATCGGCATGTCACATGATGATGATGAACAAACATAGTTTTGCGAATTGGGTTGCAGAAGAAATGTCACGTGGTTTTTATCAACCAGCTCAAATTATGTGTGTTCCCAGGTCGACATATGATAAAGCTGGTACCATGGGAGGTTCTGGGAGATACAGGCGGCCGATGTTATACTAACCACACGGCCCATTGAGTGCCGATTCGTCTATCAAAGTGTGAGGATATCACCGTATACATACTATACCCCATAAACTTCAAGAGTAGATAACGCTCCTGTCTGTTCATAATATTTATGGGATTACGCCCATCCACCCCTCACCCCCCCCCCCCCTGTTTTTAAACGTAATTAAAATTGGATATCCTAACACCAACAGTAATGCGTTTAAATGTATGATAGAGAAACCTTCTCGCCTTCTCTCAGACAGCAATGTTTTGACAATCAGGCGAGGTATACTTTGTCGCAGCTAAAGCAGGATATAGATGTATATCATATTATCTAATATAAACAGCGATGTGGTCAAAGTCAGGGTGGCGTGACATTCTCAGTTTTCTGACAACAGCTATTTGTCATCTACTGCCTGTAGTACCTTGCGGTGTAGGATGGAAAAACGGGGGGAGGGGGAGTGTTGGCTTGAGCCTGATTTATTAAGGCAGCCTGGCTAGTGCGGTCGCCTCGTACTGTGCAGGTTAGGGTTTTCTTTTTTCCCTCAACAGTAAATAATCCGCACCTTAGCGAAGATTCGAACCGGCATTCTTAGCCACTCGGCCAGCCGCTCCTCGGTGTGATTAAAATCTGGTTGGTGAGACTTTCTTACTGTCCTGACAAACAGCAATGTGTTCAAAGACAGGGTTAGAGAGACATGTTTCAGACTCCCATTCCATATCCTCAATACAGGTGTCACTAGAACGTCTAGATTCCCTCCTTCCTCATAGCAACTCTCTCTATCAATCATCGATCCCCCTGAATTCACGCTTCAAATCAAAGTGATAGTAAACAGGTGTGGGTCCGTCTGTATGTGCCAAACAATGCTGTGCTCTATCGATCGACGGGGACGCGTGATGCGGCGCGTACTTTTATATGCGGGCACAGCACTGCGATCGTGTTTACACTCCACGCTTCATAACCTAGTCCTGATCGCAGCCGCGACCTTGAGGTGGGCCAAAAACAAGACTAGGTCTGGTTTCTGCCACATAAACCTTTCAACACAGGTGCCTGGGCGGCTGACTGCTCGCCTAGACCAGAACAGCTGGTGACAAACATTAAGAGGCTTCAAATAATAGATTCCGTAATTAGTCTGGGTTCTTATTTCTTAGATCTTACTGGCAATAACAATACACGCCACTTATAACGGTACACATTTTAATCTACGCGAGCGATAAAGAACGCAACTTGTTGGCGGGAACAGAGCAAGTCATCCCAATTCATAAGTACATAAGACCTGGACCTATTACATGTGACTTTGTTGTTAGAAGTTAGTTGCATTCGAGCGACACCAGAATTTATTGCCTGTTTGTGGTTTTACCACGCAATTTTACGTTCAGCATTTACCATTGCTTTGTAAACAGCCGACACTAATACTATTGTGAAAACACAACAACGCGTTCTGCTCCTGAATCGCCGCGGCTGTCGGGATTGTGAAATCGCATACAGTACTCATAAGCCACAGATGCTGACATGTGACATTGTAAGCCATTTCATAATCTTATGCAATGACGGGTCCACATTTTCTCTGCGACTGTAATTCTTTGTATACAAGGAAATAATTATTCTAACACAGTGGTTCTCAACCGGTGGGGAAATTCCCCCACAGGGAGAAATTTTAGGGTTTCCAGGGGGGAAGTAAGATTATTTCAAGATTACGTTAATACAAGAACTGATTACCTGATATTGTTTTTCCCTCCATACTTTACGGATCTGTACTTCCACCCTTCTGAAATTCGTTTCATAACGTAAGTAGACCCGCAAATCACGTTTTATGTAGACGTCTAGACTTGTTCTAGTGTGGTATTAAATTTAGCTTCCATTTTTACGTATTCTGTGTAGGGGCGCGGGGCGGGGTTGGTTATAGGGAGGAAATATGAAAGGGGGGGGGGTATAATGATATTTTGAACATATGGTGAAAGGGTGCACATGGCAAAAAAAGGTTGAGAACCGCTACTCTAACAAGCGTCTGGGTCATAAGTAGTTAATAAATGCATGGAGTAAATAGAGTTCAACGTGATACCCGTTGCAGAATACACATAACAACTATCTGGGATCTGCTTCTGATAGCCCTTCTCTTGTGGTATTGGTGATTACGTCTGTCCACAACCTTCTGCCTCGTGTGCTCGAATCGCTTCTGATACCGACGTCCCACCATGCCATGATGTCAAACTCTCCAGCATCATCTCTCTTCGCCTTTCCCCTGTTTTTCTTCTCCTGTAACCTTCCCGTTGTGGCGACATACTCCAGTTTCTCATTCTAATGTCATCTCATCTCACCGGGTTCCTCTTGTGCCTTGTGGTGTCGACGTGAAGCATAAACAGCGGGAGATTGCCCGTGTATGGGCTTCATATATATAGATTTCCATGGTCTAAGTAATTCCCTCCTCTATCCATCGTTTACGTGGCCAGCCTCTTCTTCTGCTAATGTTAGCAATCTAGTTATATGGCCAAACCATTTAACCTGCTGTTTTCTGATAAAATCTAGTGTTGCAACTTTAGTCCTGATTTCTTTATTTCTGATTTTCTCTCTTCTTGATACACTGAGTATTCTTCTCAGGAATCTAATTTCTGTTGTGATTTTTCTTTCCTCTTTTTCTGTCATTGGTAGCACAGAGTTGGCAGGAAAATTGTGTTGTATAGTGCTTTCTAAGTGGCTCTTGATACATGTTTGTTCTTTAGTATTGGTGCCATTTGTCCAGTGAGTTGGTTTGCCTTACTGCATCTATTTTCGATCTTGTCTACTGATTTGCCATTTGATGACATTATACTTCCTAGGTACTTGAAGCTCTTTACTTGATTCAGTGGGTGTCATTCTTATGTCATGCCCAATACATTTGGACAGTCCGCTTCTGACGCCAGTATCCAGTTCTCATTGTGAGTTAACTTCTTTTACGATGTTTTCATTTATCTTTCTATCCGCCCATGGTTTTCTCGTTATTCTTCAATAAAGCCACATCTTCGCAGCTATTTGTGATACAGTATATAAAAGTAACAACTATAGAGATATAGTAAAGTAACACCTATCTTGGAAGAAGTGGAAAAAATAATAACTGTTCGGGTACAGTACATTAAAATAACTATCTGGAATACGACAGGTTATGTAAAGTAACAAGAACATAAAGAGGCCGAAACATTCTCCGAAGGCGAGCCATTTCAGAAGATCTGGAGCCTCATGTAGTGCTTGCTCTCAGATGGGGTTTGTAACCACAACACTCATAACTAGGGGGATATAGTAAATTACAGTAACAACAATCTGGGGTACGGAAAGATAAAGTAACAACAATCTGACGGTATAATATTTTGAAAAAATCTATCTGGGACACGGCAGGATAAAGTGAAAACTATGTGGATTCGGTAGTTTAAAGTAACATCTACCGCGATACGGGACATTAAAGTAAGCATCTGGGATACAGAAAACTAAAGTAACAACTATAAGAGATCAAGTAGGTTGAAGTAACAACTATGTGGAATGCAAAAGATTAAGGTAAACTATTGGGATAAGGTAGATTAACCAGTAACGCAGTTGACCCATATTCCAGGTGTGGTCGTATGCTCTGTTGGTAAACTTTGCTAAGTATTTTCGTACTGGCTCCCCATGTGGTTCCACTTAGCTTTCTCAGGATGGTTATTTTCCTTCTGGCTTTTGCTACTGCTTTGTTGATGTGCTTTCTCCATGTCAGCTTGCCATCAAATGTTACTCCAAGGTATGTTGGTTCTTTATCTTCTCTTAGGGGTGTTCCATTTATCTGGATGATCCCTGCCTTTTGTTTTGGAGAGAGGGTAAATAGGGTTGTGCTGCACTTGTCAGTGTTTATGCTGACACACCATCTATTTGCCCATGCAGCAAATGTATCTACAGCTCTTTGTAGCAATCTGGTGGCCACTGATGCATATTCATTTGTGCTCCATAGAACCAGGTCATCGGCGTACATTGCCGCTTTAATTCCATGCGGTAGGTGAGCAACAAGATCATTGATGAAGATTAGAAAAAGTGTGGGGGACAAGACTCCGCCCTGGGGGACACCGTGACGCAGTAGTACTTTCTTGCTCTTGAGTCCGTCTATCTGTACTCGGGCTCTTCTGTTGTGCAAGTATGCTTTCACCCATTTGTACATTCTTCCATTGACTTTGCAGTTTCTCAGTTTCTTCATCAGACCTTCTTTCCAGACTTTGTCAAAGGCTTTCTTCAGATCTATCCATGCCGCAAGCACCAGCTTCTTCTCTTGGAATGCATCCTCAATTTCTTGAGAGAGGTAGGTTGTCTGATCTTCTGTAGAGTAGCACTGCCTAAAGCCAGCCTGCTGTGGCACAAGGATGTTTTTACTTTCAATGTACCACTGCAGTCTGTGATTGATGATGCGCTCCAGTGTTTTGCAGAGACAGCTGGTGAGGCTAATTGGTCTGTAGCTAGAGGCAATGGAACCATCTTTCCCTGATTTTAGGAGGGGTATCATGATTGCTTCTCTCCAGGCTTGTGGAACACTGCCTAAGGTCCAGCTGTTATTGAAGATCTGCAACAGCTTTGTTTTGGCCTCTGTTCCTAGGTTCCTGATCATTTCATTGGAGATACCATCAGCTCCTGGTGACTTTCTCATTTTCAGTTTTGATATGGCTAGCTCCAGTTCGCTGATTGTGATGGGTGCCTCCAGATCCCACTGTGGAGTACCCGGAAACGACAGAGCTGATCAATTGGCTAAGGAAGGAGCCAAAGAGGAACAGCCTGATGTGCCCGTTACATACCACCAAAAGAAAAGAATGATCAAATCAGTCAGAAAGCCACCAAAACCTGCTCAAGATGACTACCACATTATGGACAGACCAGAACAAGTCATTATTCTGCGCCTCAGAACAGGACACAATAGATTACGCAACCACATGTATACAAAATTCAAGATTGGTGAAACAGCCATGTGCACATGTGGATTGGCGTCGCAGACAGCAGAGCACATACTCCAAGACTGCCCAAAATATAACATATCTAGGCAAACCTTCTGGCCTAGAGAGACGACAGTGGAAGATAAACTCTATGGACCACTGTGTGAACTGAAAAAAACAGTTCAATTCATGCAAGAGACGACATTGCAGATATAGACATATTTCAAGCGAACGAAAGAAGAAGAAGTAACGAGTATCTGTGATGCAGAAAGCGAAGCAGTTTCTTCTCCCGACGTCCGTCCACTCTTGGTCTTGGTCCCTGTCGTTCTGGTTCTCTTCATCATCTGTTATTTCTTCTTCTGTTCCTTCTTCTTCTGTTTGGGCCTTTGCATCTTCTGGTTCAGGTGTTTCAGACTTGTTCATAAGCAGTTCTATTTGTTTTCTTTCTTCTTGAATCTGTTTGAGAGTTTCATCTGTCTTTTCTTTCTCTTCTTGAATTTTGAATAAAGTTTCTTCTATCTCGGTCTTTATTGCAGCCATTTGACTTCTGCTGAAGTTGCGTTAGTTCGTCCAGGACACCCTGCTCAATCTCCTGCTGAAATTGTTTAGTTCGTTCAGGATGCGCTGAGCGGCCGTTTTCTATGTTTCTTGTGTCTTGTCTTTTTCTTCCTCCATGCTGTGGAACTTTGATCTCAGGTCCTTCAGTTGGCCTTCCAGTTGCGCTTTGTCGCTTTTTGTGAATCGATTGGTCGCCTCGTACTGCCTCCTAACCTCTTTGTATGTTAGGTTAGATTTGATGGCGATCTTCCTGGCCTCCTTGCTGTCTTTGTGACAGGGGCAGCCGAGGTACCTGGCGCCGTGGTTACCTAGTTGGTGTACTTTCTGTTAGGGTTAGGCCTCCTGAAGTCCTTGTCAATCTTTGCTTGCTAGCACTAGCTACATGGATGGGGTCCTGAGCAGTATCTTCATACCTCCACCTCACTCTGGCAGGTGGCACGGGTGTGCCAACATGTCTGGCACTTAGAACACTGCAGCACTCTCGGTATGTAGTGCTCTGGAACTTGGTCTCTCTTGTCCCATCTGATGAATTGAGGGATCACTCGGTCCTCCGATGTTACGATGACGACTTGGAGGGGATGTTATTCTTGCCGATGATCCTCTCAGCACTGGTGATCTTGAGTTTCTTGTTCTCCCTCGTCAGCATCTCCCTGATCTGGTCGTTGGTTAGATGGGTCTTGACTCGTTTGATGACCCATCGTTCATCGTGCGGTGTCGGGTGGCTTCTACTGTGATGCCGTGGGGTAACTTGATGTCGGCTTTCTCGTTTTGTGACATCTTCTGCATTAGTGCTGTGATCCTGGAGTTCTTCTTGATGGAGACCACTATTCCATCAGGTGTCTTGCGCAGCTGGCAAATCCTGTTTCTTCCAAGTTCGGTATCCAATAGACTAATTATCTAGTCTGTTGGTAGCGTTGACAGTTTGGCCACCCCCACGCTGATTTGCTTCGGCAGGAATTTGCCGGTGGGGTCCTCTGTTGTGGTTTCCTCCGATGTGGAGGTCTTTGGTAAGCTGCTTGGTTGCTTCTCAATAGTGTTGTTGTGGACTTCTCCGCTACTGCTCGCTTCAGCTGTCATCGGTGTAGTCTTTGGTGTCGGAACAGCGACAGGAGCGGCTTCATCTAGTGTAGGAGTGGTAGCTTCCTTTGTGGTTGTTTCAGGTTTTTTTCTTCCATCTTCTTAATAGTCTTGGATGCTTCCATACTGCTCATTTGGAATGTCAGGTATCTTGTGGAGTTTTTCTTGCCATGTGCCATTTTCGCCCACGCGTCAGCTTCCGATTAAGAGACTTATTCTCGATAGAGCATCGAGTCGAGTATGATGGCACAAGAGAACTAGACGCATGTTTGTAAAAAATAGAGCACTAAGGCACTGGTTGCTCACTTGCTTCCTCTAGCTACGCCGAATGGTTAAAGTAGCAACTATCTGGGATTCAGTATGGTAACGTACAACTTTTCCACCAAGGTCAACTGCGGTGAAGCCAGAAAAGAACACTATGGGGGAGGAGAGAGAGAGAAGAATTAACCAACACAGAGCTGGTGTCAGCCGCTGAGGAGAGGAAAATGGCAACTAAGGACTGAATACCTTGATGTGCACTGAGGATAGCCTGTCGACTCACAAACAATTACTGGGATGGATGTAGTAAGGTTTAAGTGATAAGTATCTACAATTACTGGGATGGATGTAGTAAGGTTTAAGTGATAAGTATCTACAATTACTGGGATGGATGTAGTAAGGTTTAAGTGATAAGTATCTACAATTACTGGGATGATGTAGTAAGGTTTAAGTGATAAGTATCTAACAATTACTGGGATGGATGTAGTAAGGTTTAAGTGATAAGTATCTACAATTACTGGATGGATGTAGTAAGGTTTACGTGATAAGTATCTACAATTACTGGGATGGATGTAGTAAGGTTTACGTGATAAGTATCTACAATTACTGGGATGGATGTAGTAAGGTTTAAAGTGATAAAGTATCTACAATTACTGGGATGCGATGTAGTAAGGTTTACGTGATAAGTATCTACAATTACTGGGATGGATGTAGTAAGGTTTTAAGTGATAAGTATCTACAATTACTGGGATGGATGTAGTAAGGTTTAAGTGATAAGTATCTACAATTACTGGGATGGATGTAGTAAGGTTTAAGTGAATAAGTATCTACAATTACTGGGATGGATTTAGTAAGGTTAAGTGATAGTATCTACAATTACTGGGATTGGATGTAGTAAGGTTAAGTGATAGTATCTACAATTACTGGGATGGATGTAGTAAGGTTTAAGTGATAAGTATCTACAATTACTGGGATGGATTGTAGTAAGGTTTAGTGATAAGTATCTACAATTACTGGGATGGATGTAGTAAGGTTTAAGTGATAAGTATCTACAATTACTGGGATGGATGTAGTAAGGTTTAAGTGATAAGTATCTACAATTACTGGGATGGATGTAGTAAGGTTTAAGTGATAAGTATCTACAATTACTGGGATGGATGTAGTAAGGTTTAAGTGAGAAGTATCTACAATTACTGGGTATGGATGTAGTAAGGTTTAAGCTGATAAGTAGCTACAATTACTGGGATGGATGTAGTAAGGTTTAAGTGATAAGTATCTACAATTACTGGGATGGATGTAGTAAGGTTTAAGTGATAAGTATCTACAATACTGGGATGGATAGTAGTAAGGTTTAAGTGATAAGTATCTACAATTACTGGGATGGATTAGTAAGGTTTAAGTGATAAGTATCTACAATTACTGGGATGGATGTAGTAAGGTTAAGTGATAAGTATCTACAATTACTGGATGGATGTAGTAAGGTTTAAGTGATAAGTATCTACAATTACTGGGATGGATGTAGTAAGTTTAAGTGATAAGTATCTACAATTACTGGGATGGATGTAGTAAGGTTTAAGTGATAAGTATCTACAATTACTGGGATGGATGTAGTAAGGTTTAAGTGATAAGTATCTACAATTACTGGGATGGATGTAGTAAGGTTTAAGTGATAAGTATCTACAATTACTGGGATGGATGTAGTAAGGTTTAAGTGATAAGTATCTACAATTACTGGGATGGATGTAGTAAGGTTAAGTGATAAGTATCTACAATTACTGGGATGGATGTAGTAAGGTTTAAGTGATAAGTATCTACAATTACTGGGATGGATGTAGTAAGGTTTAAGTGATAAGTATCTACAATTACTGGGATGGATGTAGTAAGGTTTAAGTGATAAGTATCTACAATTACTGGGATGGATGTAGTAAGGTTTAAGTGATAAGTATCTACAATTACTGGGATGGATGTAGTAAGGTTTAAGTGATAAGTATCTACAATTACTGGGATGGATGTAGTCGACGGTTTAAGTGATAAGTATCTACAATTACTGGATGTAGTTAGTAAGGTTTAAGTGATAAGTATCTACAATTACTGGGATGGATGTAGTAAGATTTAAGTGATAAGTATCTACAATTACTTGGATGGATGTAGTAGGTTGCAAGTGATAAGTATCTACAATTACTGGGAATGGATGTAGTAAGGTTTAAGTGATAAGTATCTACAATTACTTGGATGGATGTAGGTAAGGTTTAAGTGATAAGTATCTACAATTACTGGGATGGATGTAGTAAGTTTAAGTGATAAGTATCTACACTTACTGGGATGGATGTAGTAAGGTTTAAGGATAAGTATCTACAATTACTGGGATGGGATGTAGTAAGGTTTAAGTGATAAGTATCTACAATTACTGGGATGGATGTAGTTAAGTTTAAGTGTAAGTATCTACAATTACTGGATGGATGTAGTAGGTTTAAGTGATAAGTATCTACAATTACTGGGATGGATGTAAGTAAGGTTTTAAGTGATAAGTATCTACAATTACTGGATGGATGTAGTAAGATTTACGTGATAAGTATCTACAATTACTGGGAATGGATGTAGTAAGGTTTAAGTGATAAGTATCCTACAATTACTGGGATGGATGTAGTAAGGTTTAAGTGATAAGTATCTACAATTACTTGGATGGATGTAGTAAGGTTTAAGTGATAAGTATCTACAATTACTGGGATGGATGTAGTAAGGTTTAAGTGAAAGTATCTACAATTACTGGGATGGATGTAGTAAGGTTAAGTGATAAGTATCTACAATTACTGGGATGGATGTAGTAAGGTTTAAGTGATAAGTATCTACAATTACTGGATGGATGTAGTAAGGTTTAAGTGATAAGTATCTACAATTACTGGGATGGATGTAGTAAGGTTTAAGTGATAAGTATCTACAATTACTGGATGGATGTAGTAAGGTTTAAGTGATAAGTATCTACAATTACTGGGATGGATGTCTAGTAAGGTTAAGTGATAAGTATCTACAATTACTGGGATGGATTGTAGTAAGGTTAAGTGATAAGTATCTACAATTACTGGGATGGATGTAGTAAGGTTTAAGTGATAAGTATCTACAATTACTGGGATGGATGAAGTAAGGTTTAAGTGATAAGTATCTACAATTACTGGATGGATGTAGTAGGTTTAAGTGATAAGTATCTACAATTACTGGGATGGATGTAGTAAGGTTTAAGTGATAAGTATCTACAATTACTGGAGGGATGTAGTAGGTTTAAGTGATAAGTATCTACAATTACTGAGATGGATTGTAGTAAGGTTTAAGTGATAAGTATCTACAATTACTGGGATGGATGTAGTAAGGTTTAAGTGATAAGTATCTACAATTACTGGGATGGATGTAGTAAGGTTTAAGTGATAAGTATCTACAATACTGGGATGGATGTAGTAAGGTTTACGTGATAAGTATCTACAATTACTGGGATGGATGTAGTAAGGTTTAAGTGATAGTATCTACAATTACTGGGATGGATGTAGTAAGGTTTACGTGATAAGTATCTACAATTACTGGGATGGATGTAGTAAGGTTTACGTGATAAGTATCTACAATTACTGGGATGGATGTAGTAAGGTTTAAGTGATAAGTATCTACAATTACTGGGATGGATGTAGTAAGGTTTAAGTGATAAGTATCTACAATTACTGGGATGGATGTAGTAAGGTTTACGTGATAAGTATCTACAATTACTGGGATGGATGTAGTAAGGTTACGTGATAAGTATCTACAATTACTGGGATGGATGTAGTAAGGTTTTAAGTGATAAGTATCTACAATTACTGGGATGGATGTAGTAAGGTTTACGTGATAAGTATCTACAATTACTGGGATGGATGTAGTAAGGTTTACGTGATAAGTATCTACAATTACTGGGATGGATGTAGTAAGGTTTAAGTGATAAGTATCTACAATTACTGGGATGGATGTAGTAAGGTTTAAGTGATAAGTATCTACAATTACTGGGATGGATGTAGTAAGGTTTACGTGATAAGTATCTAGGATAGAAAAACCTACCACAATTTGCAACAATAAGCTGGAACAGGAGCTGCCCCGTGTTGATATTTAACAATGAGATGAGCGTCAGTCGTCGAAAGCAATGGCAAACTACTGAACGTAAAATTGTCTTGTAACTCACAAACAGCCAAATATGCTGGGGTTGACTGTGGTGTCCTGTAAAGGACATTCAACTAGCTAATCTTAAGCTTGAATAGGAGTGATACATTCAAAAGGTATTTCGGTGACACATGTTGCCGTCACATGCATGGTCACAGTCTGGGTCGCATAACCCACTACCTTCATCTCAAGTACATGAAGTCGATTAGCATTTGGCTGCCAAGGGTCGACAACTCAGCAGAACTGGGAGTAACAACAACGCCAACAGTTAAGAATCCGCCATATTTACAGTGTGTGTCATGACTGTCATCGTCGTCACGTGCTTGCACTGTGCCGTGGGTGTTCGTGTCATCTCACAAAACTCGGTCCTTGGTATTCTAGAGCAATTCCGTTGATGATGTTATTACATGCCATCTAGACCAACAAACGTCATTTCTCTCGATCTGCCACTGCATTTAAAGTACAACTCCTCAGGATAGACAAAGTAAAGTCTGGGCTTGCAAGGTGGCCTTGTGCAGTTGAAGAAACAAAAGCATACTTCTCACGTTCGGCGCAAATGTGATGAGCATTGAATATGCATAATTACAACTTTATCATATCACTCCTCCATAGTCACTGTAAAGTCTTATGGCCATCACCTGCGTATGTGCATGCGAAATATGAAAGTGTTGGGTGTAGACACATCAACCTGTGAGGAAACAGCTTTCAACCGTTACATGTGGAGATGCACTGCAAAGAATCATCATAAACTCGATGAAAGAAAACTACGTCAACAAGCCCAGGAGAAGAGAACCCACAAAAGGGATCATGGTCGGGCCGTGTGACTGACAGATCCTGCACGTGACAAACAATTCCAATGAGGTTCATGCATGTTTGGGTTCGCAACATGAATTAAGGTACTGACACTTCCGCTATGTTTGTTCCCATTAATCTATGCCTCTATGGCTGTGAAATACAGTGAATTAATACTTCCTCATTGTCGTCGTCTTCCTTCTAGACTTCTTCTTCTTCTTCGTCTTCAAGCATGCTGGATCTGTTGTCTTTTCTTTACACAGAAACCGCGATATATCGGGCCTTTTAACAGACTTCAGCAAGGAAACATTTTGAGACCCGTTGCCTCATATCATTCTCTCAGCGGAACAGCAGTAATGCAGCCCTTTTCCGAGA
Organism: Cepaea nemoralis; assembly: GCA_014155875.1. Taxonomy (NCBI): domain Eukaryota; kingdom Metazoa; phylum Mollusca; class Gastropoda; order Stylommatophora; family Helicidae; genus Cepaea; species Cepaea nemoralis. Next base: position 1,081,750 of record JACEFZ010006318.1, on the reverse strand, counting down.
CCACCATTATGGGCCACAGTAACACACTGGCACAGCCAGCTATTACTTTTGTCAATAATAGCTGTAAATGGCAGGGACTGGGTGTGTTTAAACAAAGATGGGAGCCATTCCTGGTGTTTCTAAAATGTGATCATAACATTATACCACGGATAAGGTGTGAAAAAGACACACTCAATACACGATGGCCTAAAGCTCATTGATCAGGCTGCTAACAAAGACAATATGCATGAAAGTCGATGCAGGTTCAGCGTGCAGATGTTGGACTGAATCTCTGCAGAGGTCCACAATGTCTACAGTTGCACTCATCTTGGTACCAGGAAAGGCGTCATGGGAAATAAAAGAACCGAGGGACTGGCTAGCGCTGTTGTTATATATGAGAGTTATTATATATGCGAGTTATTATATATGAGAACCAAATTACTGGATGGAGTCGACATTACTGGCGCCTTCAGAGAGCTGGGTCGACACGAAGTATTACAACAACGTGAATCAACATCAACACATAGAATGCAAGAGCTTAGATTGAAGATCAGAGTTGCCAAAAGAGGGCAGGTCACCAGTTACACGAGTAGGCTCGTCAATGAGCATCCCCTTTACACAATTTGTCGCTAACTGCTGATGTAATTATTACCCATAATAAATTAGTACCAGACAATTTTCTGACAATTGTCTGGGAAGTACAAGCGACGAGGAAGGGAACTGATCGCAGCACTTCTTTAAGTCGTGGCAAAGAATATGTGAAGATCTAACGCTTCACACCATAACGGCAGTATCTGCTGTTGGACTACTTTTACCTTTTGTGAACAAAAGTCTCACAGCTCGTTGTCAACGCGGAGGTGACACTTGATGATGTGCTTATGTATGTTCGTGCTCACAAAGGTAATTTCCGCATGAGTTTACACTGGTGTGGAGGTGGTAGGTAAATATTCCTCAATAACAACACGATAGAACTGGGTTTAATGGAGTTCCCGGTCGATGACACCACGAAACAGAAATAAAACAAGTGTTATACAGAATAACAGATGGGCAACAACATGAATGGCTGGTACAGCGGCAGAGATAAAACGGTGATATACAAACTACACGGTAAATTGCCTCGCGGAGTGTAAACAGCTAGCAGAGAGAGACAGAGACAGACAGACACACATAGACACAGAGGCGGGAAGAGAAAAAGAGGGAGAGAGAGCGCGAGAGAGAGAGAGAGAAAAAACAGATAGAGGTGACATAGAGAGAAAAGGGTGACGAAGAGACAGAAAGAAATAGAGAGAATTATAACCAGAGACAGAGCGACAAAAAGAAAGAGGGGGGGGGGTGGGGGGGGGGGGGGGGGGGGGGGGGATTGGAAAGAGAAAAAGATATGAGGTAAGAGAGAAATAAACAAAGAGGGGAGGAAAGGGAGAGCGCGCGAGAGAAGTTAGTTGCATATCATTTACAGGTGGTCGCAGTCATGTCCAGCATTTTCTGGCTGATTGTGATTTCTTGACAAGTTTACGTTCAGTAGTTTGCCACCGCTTTCTGTACGACCGGAACTCATGCCATTGTACAAAAACAAGCGCAAGGCGGTGTGCTTCTAAATCTCTCGCAGCTGTGCTTAGATCGCCGTATGTGGGATTGCGAACTGCATTCTCAACTCATTCGCCACAGTACGGCTAGACAAGGGTGATTTTAAAAAGGAAAAAAAAAAGAACTATAGACGATAAGGGGGCGCTATTCCTGCTCACTGTCACAGGCTGAAGAACAACTTCTGGAATGGCTGCCTCGTGTCGAATTGTAAACAACGACAATGAATCCACTATGATCTGGTGAAGCACAAGGCTACCAGAAACTGGTCACCTCACATCATATAACAATAGACTTTACATGTGAAGTCGTGTGGCGTGTCACAGACAACAGCAAGGTTATGATGGCTTAATGAATAGTGCGCGGTCTGAAGCTCAACCTCTATAAATAATTTACAACTGCACGCCGAGTAATTATCAATGAAGAAGGTTAGTTGCATGTCCTTTACAGGACGTGGCAGCCAACCCCAGAATTTGTTGGCTGATTGTGATTTCTTGGCAAGTTTACATTCAGTAGTTTGCCATGGCTTTCTGAACGACCAGCACTCATACCAATGTATGAAAACCGACGCAATGCGGTCTGCTACCAAATCGCCTGCAGCTGTGTTTCGAACGCGGTATGCGGAATTACTAATTGCGAAGTAAACCCTTTGCAACAGAGCCGGTAATTATCAATGAAAAAAAGTTTTTAACATTAACTGAACGAAAAAGGAGAATGAACAAATATATCCAACAAGAATTCAATACTGAAGAAGATTAAATATAAGAAAACGAAACGCAGGAAATGAAATATTTGGGACATTTAAAAAACACATTAATGCCTAACAGATAACTGTGGAGGAAGGTGTACGTGGAAGAGGAAGACAACTGCGTACATGTTGGTGGATTCAAGGTGTGATAGGTAACTTACACTTGACATTAAAAAAAAAAAACAGCAGAACATCTGGCTCATGGCAGAGAGATATTTCCAAAGAGTTAGAGAGAGCTTAAGAGCGAGAGAGAGAGAGAGAGAGAGAGAGAGAGAGAGAGAGAGAGAGAGAGAGAGAGGAGAGAGAGAGACGAGAGAGAGAGAGTAGAGAGAGAGAGAGATAGAGAGAGAGAGAGAGAGAGAGAGAGAGAGCGATTCTGCACTGAACACATCACTACATGAAAGTGAGATGGCAAACCATGAGAATCGTGTGAGATGGCAAACCATGAGAAAACGTATGAGATAGAAAACCATGAGAATCGTGTGAGATGGCAAACCATGAGAATCGTGTGAGATGGCGAGCCATGAGAATCGTGTGAGATGGCAAACCATGAGAATCGTGTGAGATGGCGAGCCATGAGAATCGTGTGAGATAGCGAGCCATGAGAATCGTGTGAGATGGCAAACCATGAGAATCGTGTGAGATTGCGAGCCATGAGAATCGTGTGAGATGGCAAACCATGACCGCCCACGCTTCTCGGCATGGCATACGACCAATAATTTTCAACTGCACGTTTCATTTCGAAGTTCAGTACAAGACAGATCTCCCCCGCAGACTACCGAATTCTACAGAAATCTGTCATCCAAAACCAAGTACGCATTAAAAATAGCCAGAACAAACAAACAGGAAGCCTTGCCAACGTGAAAACTCGTCACTTAAAAGACTTTATTACCCAACTATATTTTACACGCAAGACATCAGGTGAAAACGAAAATAGGTCACGTCCGGAAATTTCCTTGTTGGAGCAGGTCGCGAAATACGGTTGAAAATATAAGACTGATAGAGTGCTGTTTACAGATGTGAGTTGATCATGTTGTCCCTCCCACGTCAACTTCTCCCGGGCTACGTTTCCAGTTGTTACATCTCTCTGGTATATTGGATAGCACTGTTGGGAATCGGATTAGCATGCCTGTAAGGCAGTAAACTTGGTGGACTCAATATATCTGCAAGCTTTCCATTGCTGTTTCTTCTCAACCCCGTGACTATACGTTTAGATGAAGTCAAATTATATGAATCCTTTCATTTTCATTTAGAAGGGCAGTATGCCAAAGGATGATGGTCATATTTAGGAAACCTCGACTTTACAAAGTAAACACTCAGAATACAACGCAGACATGGGGAAGTCAAATGAATGGTTTCAGAAGTTATACAAGTAAAACGGGGAGACAATATATCGTAATTCATATGAGTAGTATGACACATATCAGACAGAATATAATTAATATACATGACAATCTCATATGGATAGTCATATTTATGTGAGAAAGAGAGAAAAGGAGGGAGGAGAGACAAAAATGGGTAGACAGAGACAGAGAGACAGAAAGGGGAGAGAAAGTTACACAGAGAGACAAAGGGAGATTGAAAGAAAGAGAGAGAGAGAGAGAGAGAGAGAGAGAGAGAGAGAGAGGGAGAGAGAATTAGCAATAGAAAGAGAGATTTTAAAAAGAGTTAAAAGACAGAGAAAGAGACAGGGAGAGATATACAAGAGGAGAGACCCGCCCATAGACTGCAGTAAGAAAGAAAACAGCAAATAAATATTACGAAAACGAAAACACGTGAAAGAAAGCAAGAAAACCAGGGGGAAAACATGGAGCAAGAAAAAAACACATAAAAAAAAAAGATCAACGTACAAAACTAAATGAAGGAAAGGAGAGGCGGAGAAAGGTAGAGTGGAAGGAAGGAAGGAAGACCGTGAACTCAATTAATGAGTAAGCGTGCATGTGTAAATATCCATTAGAAAACACATCACGGGAAAGGGCAGAGAAGCAAATTATACTTTAGAAAAGAAGAAGTCATCACTGTGCTTCTTCTTCTTCTTCTTTTACTTCTTCTTCTCTTATTCTGTCTTTCATCTTCCAATGAAGCAGAGGCCTTCAACTAACCCACGATAAGTCCTTTGTAGACGTCATTATATCTTGCAGCTAAACTTTCTACGGAATGAGGTAGTCAGTCTCACGCCAACCCTACTACTTGGTGGCCTCTTACGACAAGTAAGGTTGGTTACAGTGCAACTACTCTATGCTACCCGTATAGGCTGTAACACTGTGCTGTCATTTCTCTGTCATCTACAGCCTATAGTACCTTACAGTGTAGGGCAGGGGGTCTTGAGCCTGAGGAATTAAGGCCGCCTGGCTAGTGCAGTCGCTGCGAACTGTGCAGGTTAGGATTTTCTTTTTCTTTCTCCGACAGAAAGAAGTCCACACCTTACCGAGGCTTCGAACCTGGTCTCCCGAAGTAGAACCCAGCATTCTAGCCATTGGCCAGCAACAGGTAAATATGAAAGTTATAGGTACAGTGGATTCAAACACGAACCAGGATCAGCATGGTCGAATGAATCACAGCGCTCGTTCTCAAGCATCCGGTGTGCTGATGCAGAGGTAGCCGTTTTATCTCCTACACCGGTCAGCTGGGCTTAAATGTTGATTTCTCATCCTTGACTTAGGGACGTAAATTACAAGTACCTCTGAAGTCGGAGTGGGATACCGCCTGATGGGACACTGGTAATAGGGAAAGCAATGTGCCAAGTGTTACTAGAAGTAGCGTGTATGGACTACGCTCGAGTTCAAAGCGAGCAAGCGAGCGAGCGCAACAAACAAACAAAATTCCCCACACAAAAATCAAAACCAAGTGCCAACCAATTACCTCCAAAGGTAATCGTTTGTCTCACAGGGCGGACTCTGTGTTTCAAAAAGGTCCAACATACACTGAAATAAAATTATAGGACACCAAACAACAACGGTATTCAAGACAGCCAAAAACACCTACTTGAATAGTGCATATTCAGTTGGAGACATTTCTGATATCGGCAGGTACTGGCAATGGACACGACTTTCTTTGGTAATAGCACAGTGCTTTTGCCTCAGACACAACGTACCTTGGTCGCTCCAACTTGGACGCCCGGATGAAAAATTTTCTGAAGGGAAATAAGAATTAACATTTTACAATTGTTGATGAAAGTTGAGTTACGGGTTGGGTACATTTGGGCGATGAGCGCCTGTCCATTCACCCCAATGAAACAAATGCGATGTTTCTTCTTCTTCTTCTTCTTCTTCTTCTTCTTCTTCTTCTTCTTTTTCTTCTTCTTCTCCCTCTTCTGTGAGCAGTTTAATGTGTTTAGCAATCTAAACAAGTAAATAATTTGTTTTCGTGCAGTCGTCAGCGAAACACCGGGCGTTTATCATCCCCTCTTGAGTATAGACCCTAAACCAACTTACCCAAGCCGTCCTATCCTTTGTAATCTCCAATAGCTAGCTCACTGGCATTATCCTATGTTATTACTTCTACTAGAGGGGGCTGCGTGGTCTCGAGGTATGGTGTCCGCCTCGAATGCTGGAGGTCCCGGTGATGACCGGGATTTTTTTTCTCGTGGATCTCTAGTAATAAAAAATTCCCCTGGTCCTCTGGGTAGTCAGATCGGACGCGGTAGTCAGATCGGACGCCCCTGTGTATTGTTGCGCACGTAAAACAATACCCTTGGCAGTTGGAAATCGAAAAAGAGTAGCCTAACGGCGCTGCCCGGGAGAAAAATTTGCAAGTTAAAAATCTACCCAAAGTATTTCAGGATCCTCGCCGGTGCTACGGAGTTCGTGCACTGAGCTGAGTTTCTCCGGACTCAGGTTTGGTTAGGAGGAGAACGGAGCACTTATAGGTTACACCCGTGTGCCGAGATGTTGATCCATCGACTAAACTAAAACTATTACTTCTACTAACTTTGCTGTCTTTCCCAATTCATACAGTCCTAGCGCTGCCTGCCGACCCGGGGCATGCGTTCAAATTCGTATCGAGGCGGATTTTTTTTCTTCATTTATTCAGGTCAATCCAGTCTACAATGGATATCTTGGGACGTGAAAGCGACCGATATTAACAACACCACCCCTAAAGTGCCGGTTGGTTTATAAAAATATGGGTTTAGCACCATATGCTGAACACGCCCCAGGGCGTGGAAATGGTTCTTTATTAGGCGACCAGCGTTATACTAGCGTTATACTAACCATTGAGTGCCGTTTTTGTCAAGAAAATATGAAATTAGCACAGCGGTCTCAATACACAAGAATAGCATTGAAATGCGGTCTTTATTTTTGTAAACAAAATAACTATTTAAAATGCTGAACTAGAGAGGACAGTGCAAGCAATGGATATTATATACTTCGTAAAGTGCACTTCCTCGGTAAAAACACACACAGTGTATACGTACTGTATACACGGTTGCTGAGAATAGGGGGCAGTGGAGGAATATATCAGACGGCTTCAACACCAGTCCTCGGCTTTATTAAGCTCATGGATGGAAGTGAATGTTAGCTTATGCAGTAAACAAGAAAGAAGGAAATATATCGAGGTTTTAGAACAATAAATACATATGTCTTCAGGCTCTCTCTCTCTCTCTCTCCTCTCTCTCTCTCTCTCTCTCTCTCTCTCTCCTCTCTCTCTCTCACACACACACACACACACACACACACAGACAGACACATCTGAACGTCTCTTGTCCACATCAATTACCTCACTTCTTACATTAATCGCCGGCTCCGTGGCAAAGGATTTACGGACGTAGTTCATAATCCCACATGCCCGCGTTCGTAACACAGCAGCGGGCGATTTGGCAGCTGACTGCCTTGCGTTGGCATTTTTACTAAATGTTATGGGTGCCGGTCGTTCAGAAAGCAATGGCAAACGACTGAATGTAAACTTGCCAAAAGATCATCACAATAGCAAATAATGCTGGTGTTGACTGCGACGTCCTGTAATGGACAGGGTCGGATTTAGACTTGATAAGGCCTTAAGCTATTTTAAATATGGGACCCTTTATAAGTCCAGATATTCTATGTCAGTGACAAACTGCTCACTCGGACAATATATTTTGGGGCCCCCACTTTCTTGAGGGCCCTAAGCTATAGCTTGTGTAGCTTATACGTAAATCCTGCACTGATAATGGATATGAAACTAACTTTTTTTTACACTTATCGACTGCATACATTGTGTATACACTACTCTCTTATTTAAACGTGCCCAGCAGTTATCATATATTCTACTATGTGTTAACTAATTTGAGGATAGAGGTATCTTCTATCAATGGAGAAGTAGTGTGCCTTCCTTCCTTACCCTAGCTTACCCTTGGGCAAAGTGGAGTACTCGTTTATCCCCCCGACCAGTGTTACGCGACACCATATGAACAGGTGGTGGGTGGATCTGGAGAGCAGCCGACATATATATGTTGGTAATGGTCTCAAGTGCCACGGTGGTCGGCAAAGAATCTCTTTATAAAGACTAAGGCGGCGGTTACCAACCAGCATGGTCACTGCCGAGAAGGAAAGCAATAGCAGACTGTCTTATTTACAGATGCCTAGAATATCATGATTCGTCGGCGAACAGAAACAAATCTTAATGACAACTAGCAAGATTGATGGGAAACGAGCAGGTAGAAAGCAGAGAGCTAAATACCTGGATGTTTTGGCCACGTGTCATAATCGGGACAGGAACATAGACCTGATCCAAGACTGGTGATGGTGTGAGATGCGAACCATGACCACCCACGCTTATCGACACTGCATATGATGAAGAAGAAACAAATCAGACTTTTTTCATAATATCTTTTCCTGCGTAGTCTTCTGTGATTTCATTCAACCTCTTTCATTTCCGTGGCTTATCTTTGGTTTTGAAAGAGGCTGGGACAAAGAGTCAAAGAGACAAACATATCACAAGCATCAAATACGGGCAGTTATGTTCGGGCCACGTTATAAGAAGGCAAAAACCGAACAAATGACAGCTGGAAAGATTTGCGGAAAGAGAAGCAGAGGAAAACTAGAGACAATTGTGGATAGTCTTGTGTCAGGAACGGGAGGGTGTCAGCATACGATCTGTTACACGCCGCTGGAGATCGCAAGATATGGACAAGCGATGATCGCCCGCGCCAGTAGGTAAGTCACCTTATGATGATGGGTCTTTGGTGCGACTGACCGAAAACTACATTATTTCTAAAAATATGTCTCCCCCATCCACCCAATCCCAGTATGAATATTAAACACACCAGAACTGTTCGTTTTCCTCCCTACAGTTGTCTCACACAAGGTCGTGTCGCCCTGCAATACCTGACTTCTGCTTCAATTGTTTGCCTCAGCGGCGTCCAAGTACACAGGGGAACGCGAAAATATGCCTGCTTTTTCAGGACTACGTGACAATCTGTCCTCCTGGAGACACAAAACACATATCTGTGAATGATATCCACGATGGCACAAGACATGCGTGTCCCCTTCTGTGGTATTTTTTTAAAAATGTTGCATATTCCTTGCAGGACGTTGCAGTCAACACCAGCATTTTTCAGCTGCTGTTGATGTACTAGGCAAGTGTTACGTTCAGCAGTTTGCCATTGATTTCTGAACCTCCCCCGATGTGTCTCCACCTTGCCGTGGTGGGGGAGCTTGAGTGTCCCGTTGACCCCATGTGCTTGCCGATGGGTGAAAACTACATATCGGACAGCGTATGGGATAGGGACCAGACTAAGAGAGACACAACCTGCTGCTCTGCAGGAGACTGAGGATAGCAGTCAAAAGTTTAAATCAGGCGCATGAAGGCAGTTCTTGTTTCGGACAATACTCTAAGGCTCTCTGTCGAGGGTTTAGGCTGAACGCCTCTAAGCCACAGACCCTCGGATCTGAGAGTCGGGCCGATATCCACCTACCGAAAAATTGGAATCGAGATACTGAGCAAGCTACATGCCCAGTTCTGACACTTGTTTGAAGGCTCTCAGCTGAGGGATATGTTGGATTCCCGGATGAGATGGCCTGGCCGTTTCTCACTGACTGCTGCACGAAGGTAAGGTGCTGAGCCGGCAGCACATGTAGCCTACCTCGTGAGCGAGTACAAAAAGTCAGTAAAATGCCCCAGTCGAAGGAAATGGTTACGAAAACTGTCTGTATCTAACTCATAGAGAGTGTAGATAAAAGTGGAGAAACGTCTCAATAACGCGAAATGGAACGCACGGCGAGCGAACCTATTGCGTGGTCCAAAGTCAAAAGCAAAAGCTTACCGAGTGGATGTCTGACCGCCCCTGGAGCTCACTTGAGCGACCAGTGGCAAGCGAGATGCCCAATACATGGAAGTGAGGAACTAAAGCAGCCATGAGCAGGACGTGGCAACTCCTCGGGTGAGCCCAGTCTCGGAGCAATATGTGCCGGCTCTGCAATTATGGAAGCCTCCTTGGATAGCGAGGGACTGCCCATTGTCTGCCCCTGCCTTCCCTTGAGGGCCGACCGCGATGTCGTTGGTCGTTCTATCTTGACCAGCTGAGATGTGGGCGACATCACAACAGTCTAACGTGCCTCGAAATCAGAGGAAGGTTAACCTCATTAAAAAATGCCCGCCGGAAGTCGGAAGTGTCGTCCTACGGGTGGCAAACTAAAAATTGACATTACGCAATTACGTCCGAGTGAAATGTCTCGTCCGAATGTCTCTCGTGCTAGGAACAGCTCTGACTACCTAGTTTCCGAATGCCGCTCTTGTTCGGAACAGCTCTGACTAGGTAGTTTTCCGAATGTCCGCCGTGCCTGGAACAGCTCTGATGGGTACAGGGACAAGCACATGTCCGAAAACTCGCTTAGTGGAAACCAACCGCAGAGCTGACTGGTTTGTGCAGGAACGGCCCAGGGCGAGCGAAATGCCCAATATATTGAAGTGAGGAATTAAAACAGCCATGAGCAGGACGTGACGATTCCCTCGGTAAACCCAGCACCAGAGCGTTATGTGCCGGCTCTGCAATTATGGAAGCCACCCAGGATGGCGGAAAATGCTATGGACTGTCCCTGCCTTCACTTGAGGGATGACCGTGTAGTCTCCGACTGTTCCAACTTGACCAGCTGAGATGTGGACGGTACCACAAAAGTGAGAGTCTCCCAGGATTGCTAACCTGGTCAAAAATGCACGCTAAAAGTCGGATGTGTTGGCCTGAGGGTTTCGACCCGAGGGTGCCTAACCAGACACACCGCAATCACATCTGAAAAAATCACTCCGGATGAACGCAAAGAAGAGAGAAGAAGATTTCTGAACGACCGGCTCCCATACCAGCACGTTACAACACGTTGCTGCACAAATCGGTCGCGGCTGAGTTTCGACCGCCTGGTACCCGGCTCACGAACCGCGTTCGCAAGGCTTTGGCCACGGAGACCGGCTGTAGTATGTATAGTACACATTATTTCTTTCCTTTACTTCCATGAATGCCCATCAATGCCTCGCAATTTAATCGTCAATAATTAATATGAACTGATATACACAACACGACTGTGTTGCTGCTGTTTATAACTAGCCTGGTGGTTAATATCGTATTGTGATATTTGTTTTAGTTGTATAACTCAAAACCTGTGGTGACATCTGCGAGTATTCCCCGCTATGTAGTTCGGTTCCGTGTAGTTATATACGCATGATTGTGTGCTCACCCTACTGCAACGCAAGTCTGTACAATTATATATGCATGTTTGTAGTGTCCTATATACTACAGCCCAGTTCAATGTAGTTATATATGAGTGTTTCTACTCTCACCCTTTGAGCCCAGTTCAGATGAAGTTATATATGCATGTTTGTAGTGTCCTATAGTACTGCCTAGTTCAGTGTATGTATATAAGCATGTTTTTATTATCACTGTACTGCAGCTCACTAGTTCAGTGTAGCTCTTTACGCATATTTGTACTCTCACCCTATTGGGGCCCAGTTCAGTGTAGTTATATACGTATGTTTGTAGTATTACTATATTACCGCCCCAGTTCAGTGTAGTTACATATGCATGTGTTGTATTTTCATCATATTACTGTTCAGTGCCAGGGTATGCTATCCCATGTGTTCTTGTCCCACAGAAAATGCCAGAAACACAGAATGTCTATACCACTAAGTGCTGGCAGTCATAAAGGTGACCGCCAACCGTATCACAATTGGCAGTCCGTCGTACGTCGTTGGATTCTATCACCGTTCATGTTATGAGTGACAGGCTGTGTGGGAGGGCAAACACTAATTATGCTCTCGATCTTTCCATCCATCATGTGCCATGCCGGTAAGCGTGGGCGGTCATCACCAGAGTCGTGGATCAGCTCCGTGTTTCTGTCTCGACCATGCCACGTGGTCAAGCCATCCAGGTATTTACTTCTTGGTCTTCCCCGTGGTCTCTTCCCTTCGATCATGCCAGTTGTCACCAAGTTGTCCAATTCATTTCTTCTCATAACATGCCCCAAAAATTTTTGACTGTCTACGTCTAATGTCTCTAATCAGTTTACGATCTTCATTTGTTTCTTGTAGGACTTGTTCGTTGGTTTTTCTGTCTGTCCATAGTATTCTTTGCATTTTCCTCAGAAACCACATTTCCACAGCCATCAGATGTTTTTCAGCTTGTCTGGTCATTGTCCACGCTTCACATCCATATAAAAGTACATGTTCTATGTAGCACTTCAACATTCTTTTTCTCGTTTCAATTGATATCTTTTTATTGATCAGTAAGTTGTTCATCTTGCAAAAGGCTACCTTCGCAGTGGCAATTCTTGTTCTAATCTCTTCAAGACATCTCCCATCAGATGTTATGACTGTTCCGAGATAGCTGTACCGATTCACTTTTGTAAGAATATTCCCATTTACTTGTATATTACATTGTGGTATTTCATCCTTCCTAGTCACGGCCATACTCTGTGCCTTCTTACAATTCAATTCTAATCCTAATTGTTCACTGTGTGCAACAACCGTATCTACTAAATGTTGCAGGTCCTGTTCATTGTCTGCAATCAAGACTGTATCATCTGCATATCTAATATTATTGATGTATCGTCCCCCATTCGATCTTTGCTGTACGCTTTTTATGACAGACACATCTAGATCCGACACACTTTTCAGCCAGCCAATGTAAGAGACAAATTACTATAGTCCTATCTTCAAACATCTCAAATGGAAATATTACACCATTTCTCCTGTAATCAGTTCACCGTAAAACACCATGCTGATAATGTTACATATGTTATAGAATACAGCATTCCTGTAATTATACAGTGCAACCTGCTGATTCGTCCAAAACATGCTTGTCAAAATCACAGACAATAATATTGTGCCGGTAGTGATTATTACTGTAAACGAAGGCGAATCCAGTAGTTTGTACGTGTACAGCTTAATTAAGTGAGCACCGGTGATGATTTAATTAACTCAGTCCAAGTAATGGGGCAACACACTCATTCCTAGCATGCTAATGAACTCTCTACGCCAGAGGTTCCCAAACCACGGCCCGCATGCTGTCAGAAAGTGGCACGCGAGGCCTCGTTATTTAATATAATATATTTTAATAATTTCAAAATTACACTCGGAGCGCCCCGTCAGCGTGCGATAATTTACTCTGCTCGTGGTTGATATGCTCAGATATTATCCAATCCGCCTGTTCAGTTCACAACGAAACGTTATGAAGTTCCCATATCCCAAGCCTTGTCGACCAATCAGAGTGCCAAAAAACGCCATGTTGTCGTCTGTTACAACTGTTTAGCAGAGTGGGTAGTATTGCGTTGACATTAGATTTTTTTAAATAAAAATTTACCGTTAAAGCCTATAAACATGAGTGTGGAAAATCTAAAATCAAACAATGGTAAAAAGCGAAAATGTGAAGACGTTGCTTGTGAATTCAATGAAGATTGGACTGAAAAATTTTTGTTCGAGCAATAAATGATAATTTTGAAGTCATTGAAGAACTTCTAGGACTTGAATCGATGCATGCAACTACCAAAAGGGATTAATCTATTAAAAACTCTGAAGTTGTGCGTAGAGAAAAACCACAAAGAATGATATAGCACTTTTATAATTTTATAACGTTGTGGCCCGCTTAACAACCGAAAATAGTAGATATGGCCCTCTGCTTGAAAAGCTTGGGAACTACTGCCCTAAGCAGCGAGTGTACGAACTAGACGCTGATTATCTGGCATCATCCTGAGCTCTTGCAGTGTTTCTCTTCAAGTGTCATGGCATGCACAGTTTGAGCTTCTGGCAGGTCACAGACTATGGTCTATCCTCTGTTAGACAGACTAGCGTCTGCCCAGGATTACCCTCGCGGAGATGAAGCGTGATCATGGGCAGTTTGGTATGGCCTTAAACCAATTTTGCTTAAGAACCAGTTTGTGTCCTGAAACAAGATTGTCCGTTGTTCATACTCTTCCTTGTACTTTATAATGAAATACCCGTTACTTAATGACTGTCCCTTGTATCTCATCCCACGTGATGTATTTGACGACAGTTTGTTTCTATGACCGTTGGTGTATGGCAATGATAGCACAGCGATGGTACGAATAAACCCACTTTCTTGTTATATTTGTATGTGGTATTTGGATGCTTTAGGTAGGTGTTATTTGATAATTTATGTGTGTGTTTTGTTTGTTTGTTTGTTGTTGGTTTTTTTTTTTTGCTTTCTGTATTCTCATTTTTATTTCTCTATCTAGTAATTCATCCTCCAGGAACACAGCCCAGATACTTGTACTCTCTAACTTGTTTTAATTTATTTTCAATTTATGTTACTGGTGTTTGTAGAAATATCAAACATTATGTCTTTTTTATATTAATCGTCACATCGAAATTCTGGCCGCAATTGTCGAGGCAGATTGTGTGGTGCTGGAGATCCGCATTGTTCTAATACAGTTAACTCTATCTGGTGCCGGGGGGATCAACTCCTATGAATTTATTTCTCATGCTATTTCAATAACCTCGGGGATTACCCAGCAATTGATATGTATTTGCTAGAGCAGTGGTTCTCAACCTTTTTTGGCCCATGCCCCCCCTTTACCATATGTTCAGAACGTCACCCCCCCCCCCCCCCTTTCGAAATTCCTCCCTATAAATCCCCCCACCCTTACATAAAAATGGAAGCTAAATTTAATAACACATACTAGAACAAGTCTAGACATCTACATAAAACGTGATTTGCTGGTCTACTTACGTTATAAAACGAATGTCATTAGGGCGAGAAGTACAGAACCGTAAAGTTTAGAGGGAAAAGCAATATCAAGTAACTGGTTCTTGTATTAATGCGATCTTGAAATAATCTTAATTCCCCCCCCCCCTCTGGAAACCCTCAAATGCCCCCCTGGAGGTGGGGGGGGGGGGGGGGGGGAATTCCCCACCGTTGAAAACCACTGTGCTAGAGACACGCCAAAAGTCAAAACACGGTGCCAAAAAGCTGCCCACTCAGAGAATAACTCTCACTATGTGGCGCTTGTCACCAGCAGAATAAACCCGACCTGCACTTTCCGTCGCTGTTGACTTCTCAACGTCACGTAGACATGTATTTTTAGAACTTCAGACCAAACATCCGTCCTGTTGTGTGACATGGCCACCCAAAGGTCAATAGACAGTATTTTTAGAAAAACAAATACGTCAATACTGCTTCCTAGTTTTCCGAATAATAGTACATTGTTAATGTCACCATTACGCAAGCGGCAGGTAATATTTCTATGAATCCCCCGCTTTCAGTGCCGAACATAGACGCTGTAATATTCATGAGAGACAACGTATTAGAGGAAACGTATCACATGCGAAATTAAATGCTTAATTAAGGAAAGCTGCAGTTTTCATTAAGTCACGATTAGAAATGACCTTATTAGAAATATCATAAGCACCACACCATGCTCCATCAGAAATACGAAGAAATTAATTACAAATAAACTAGATGTGGTCGTACGGTCCAATTTCATAGCAACGGGTCACCCCATTATTGCTTCATTCGTGTGCCAGCGAAAACCACACGAAATGTTCATCACTGTCCCGCGTGAACACTTGAAGGAAACAGTAGCTTCAACAAGACCAAATCGCCAGAGCAGCGACAACAAGCCGTCCTTCGCTTGAGTATACAGTTCACTGTCAAAGAGGCAGCAGTATGAACAAACACAGCGGAACAAGCACACAAAGCCCGGAGGAGCATTATCATATAAGACAGCCGCCGAGTGCCGGCAACTAGCTGTCCGTCATTTTCTGATGAATCTGCACTTCACAACATTGCGCAGTGGACACAAAAAAGTGCATTCCGAAAGAAAATCGTACCTCGCAATGTTGCACCAAGTAGTAATGAGATTACAAACATGCATTACCTGGTGTCCGCGCAGAATAGTTGGGCTGAATTGATATGATAGAATCACCCAACGTGGAGCTTATGAAGAGAAAGAACTAACAAATTCCAGTGAATCAGGAGGTAAGGAAAAGACGCGGGTGGAGGACAGGACACACACTGAGAAAACCGTCCTCCGATCCTACTTCTTACTTCTACGAGCACAAACACCAATACATGTGTGTTTATTGATGAGAAAATCTGGGGATAGTATAAGTAGATACTCACTAGTCTGGAACACACTGGACCAAAGAAATAGTGCGAGACCTAAAAACACAGAGAAGCGATTTAAAGAAAAATATTATAATATGGGAGGACATGGGAGGAGCTGAAGTAGATGTCGAAAGACAAGAAAGGAAGTCTTGGCGTAAGATGGATGAGGACCTATGTCTCAATAGAATATAAATGTCAAAAGAAGAGGATGAGGATTTCTTGCACTGACATATAATCATCATCCATTGGCATGCCCTGTGCAGAATTTACCCCAATGACATTTGCATGTCATGATAACCCAATCAATCTTCTTAAATATCGAGTTCTTGTTGAAACAGACCTGTTTGTTCTCCTTCCGTCCAATAAATTTATAACGCTCTTCGGCAAAATTTATATTCTTCTTCTTCTGCGTTCTTCTGCGTTCATCCGGAGTGTTTTTTTCAGACGTAATTGTGGTGTGTCTGGTTAGGCACTCTTAGGCCGAAACCCGTAGGCCAACACCGACTTAAGCGTGCATTTTTCACCAGGTTAGCATTCCTGGACATTTATACTCAAAGACGGGTATTTGCTTTTCATCTTATTCGGTAAACATCCAGGCTTCTCCACTCATATGTAGCCACGGGAAATGTGCATGCCCTTAGTATATTCACGGACATAACAATTACTTTAGTAACAAGAAGATAGACAATTTAAAGTGGATCAGAGACCTTGTAAGAAGAAAGCCAATCAGCGCGGCTGTATGCCTGCCTACACCCGAAGAAGCCACAGCGTAAACGAAGATCAAAATTTCCAAGGGTAGAATATCTCATCGGCACACTACCTGTCACGAGATCGCCATGAGTTAACCAGATAATGATAATACAGAAAGTTTGCTTAGCGCATATTTTCTAGGCCACAACAGTTGTACAAAATACAGATAGAACCCGTCAGATCCTGGTTACACTCAGATATCAGACCATCCCGGGTCGGGCAAAAAAATAACAGCTGCAGATGTGTAGGGGAAGTGAGTGAGATGAGTCCACACATCGCTTTGACAGTTCATAAACAGGTCGGATTTAAGCGGAAGTGGCCAGCTCGGGAGAAAACAGTCCGTCTGTCATTTAGAGTTCTGGACATCAAGCGAAATAGCGGCTGGGGTTGTCACCACTCGACAGAAGATTGGCGGTTTGTTGTGGAAACTCGTTGTTGGGAGCACACAGGAACTCGCTAGCTTGTTGTGGGAGTCTAAACAAGTGATGACAACTCTGACATTGATTGAGCCAGGGAAGATAGATTCTTGACAAGGGATGATCTGCCCAAAATAACACCTGTGTGGACATAAAGAATACCGTCACGTGACCAATTTTAGGCGTTGGCCACAAACCATGATTGGGAGAAACAGTGTTGACCAAAACCGTGGATTAGGATGGACGTGTTTGTGGGAGAGCTCTACAGTGTTAGATTAATTTAAAATTAACTAGCATGTGTCGTTATGGCAAAGTGTAGCAGCCATCCCGGAATGAGGCGGGTTTGCATAAGGTTCCCTACCAGTTACGACGAAGTTCAACACTGGGTTTGATGAAGTGCAACTTCAATTAGACATAACACCAGTTGGACACTCAAATGTTTCTTACTAAAAAGGAATAACGTCCGAGAAGAAAGATGGTATTATGTTTACGCTGGACTCATAATCAGGAGGGTTCACCATAGCATGACTCAGAAGAGCCACCCAATATGACGATTCCTGCGTGTTAAGGTTCACCTAAGATGGGTGATGATTGTTGATGCATCACACAGCATAAGAACATTGGTAACTAAACAAGAACATTAAAATATAATAGTCATATGGTGTGATATATTCTAGTGAAATAGTAAAAAAGACATGATACTGGAAACTAGATAGACAATAGTTAGGATCAAGTATATTAACAATAACAGTGATACCTAAGTACACACAACAACGGATTCGTACAATTTTTAGGACCGATAGGAACTTGTGCGTAGTGGGCAACCGGTCCATGATCAGCTGTAATTTACAAACAGTATCTATTTCGGATGATCAGGAAGATGGATTACCAGGTAGCTACAGATGACAGTCGGTGTCCGGCAGGAGAGATACAGAACCGGGTGAGATGGACTTGTTCTGACTTAACGTGCTGTGGTGTGTCCTTGCAAGGATGAACTGACTATGTTATTATCTGAGGGTCCGATCCTACACACTTTATAGAACACATTCATACATTTTCTACGCATACACGTCTCACGTACATTACACTTTTCTTTTAATAAATTAATCTTTATTAATTTTTAGAAGCAAGAGTTGTTGAATATGTTGCGTTGGGGAAGAATGAGAGGGGGCATAGTACGACAGTGAGAGAGGGATAGGAAAAGGTGTCCATGGGCTGATGGAGTGTGTTGGACGGAAGCTGGTGGATTCTCCAGGATATTGATAGGGGAAAAAATATTATAATGTGGGTGTTGACTCCCCTCACTCCAGGGACGACATTTTAAAGGAAGTTACGACACTACCCAAACTTCAACTAGGTCCATATATTTCGATTTGATTATATTGTTAGCCCTACCTCGTTCAATCGCAGAAGATATGTTATACTAGAGTCCATCTCTGGCTCAGATTAATAATCATGTGACCGAGTCAGCCACAAATAGAATATTAATTTGAAGGTGACTGTTGTCCAAAGAGGAAATGACTCAGTCCAAATAAAACATTTAGTACCAGATAGGGAAAGTCAACTAACGGTATTATTCATAAATTATAGCCCATGTGGTGGCAGATAACAGAAACAGCTAAAGTGTTAAGGCAGGCCTCTATTGGTGTGACATTCAGTGCATCAAATGCCCATCCTACTACATTCTTAGAATTATTACTATAGTATGTTCCGATTTGAATGCCTTCATTCACGATAAATTATTTTGAAAACTGTCTGTTGCATCGTTATGAAATTTTTCCAGCCGTCTTATATTTACCCCCACCCAAGGAATATGTCTTTGATAGGTCCAAAAACAACTTAAATCATTAAAAGCGGCGACATTCCTTTGATGTTTTGCTGAACAGCTAGTGATTTCTCGCTAGCAAAGTTATGTTTACAGTAATTGGAGACCTGCCAATTCAGATGTCACGCAAAGGCGTATCCGGATTCGTAAGGGAGTGGGTGCAATGAAAGAAGTAGCTTACAGGGTCGGCTGCATTGCACCGGGTTTTTATCCCATATGGCTCAGTTTCTTTCCGCAGCACGGAAAGCGTCGCACAAAGCACGAACTCCGTAGCTCCAGCGACGACCCTCGGGAGTCTCCGAAAAAATGCACTCGTGAAATGAAGGACGCAGCCCGCAATCGAACATACAACCTTCGGAGCCCGAGTCAGACGGCTTGACCACTTCACCACGGAGAATCCCGAGAGGGGTGCAATGTGTAATATTAGTAAAGACAGAGAATTTACAGAGGCGCGGGGTAAATAATTTGTAAATTAACAGGAAAGTAGAAGGAATATATTTCTTACCTTATTTTTCATTTCCTTCTTGTTTCTTCAGCTGATGCTGATGCTGTAATGTTTAGGGCCTGAAATTCGCCTGAATAGTTGGAGCAAAATATTCCAGTATTTCTCAGACCTTAATCTGTGTCGGACGATTCCAGTAGGTTGATGATTGCTCTCGGTTGCATAAAATTCAATCCATCCTTTCTCCAATAGTCCTCTTCCTCTTTCAACACATGGTCCTGACGTTTTTTCCAGTAACTTTTATCAATATTTAATAGCGCGGACAGACAGACAGACAGACAGACAGAAAGGTAGGTAGTTAGATAGGCAGAAAGGTAGGTGGGTGGGTGGATGGCTGGCTGACTGGGTGGGTCGGTCGGTCGGTCGGTCGATCGGTGGGTCGGTCAGTCGGTCGGTTGGTGGGTGGGTGGGTGGGTGGAATTGGGCGGGCCGGCCGGCAGGCAGGCAGGCAGGCAGGCAGGCAGGCAGGCAGGCAGGCAGGCAGGCAGGCAGGCAGACAGACAGACAGACAGA
This sequence comes from Cepaea nemoralis, assembly GCA_014155875.1. Taxonomy (NCBI): domain Eukaryota; kingdom Metazoa; phylum Mollusca; class Gastropoda; order Stylommatophora; family Helicidae; genus Cepaea; species Cepaea nemoralis. The sequence continues at coordinate 1,061,911 of JACEFZ010006318.1, read as the reverse complement.
CAGACAGACAGACAGACAGACAGACAGACAGACAGACAGACAGACAGACAGACAGACAGACAGACAGACAGACAGACAGACAGACAGACAGACAGACAGACAGACAGACAGACAGACAGACAGGCAGGCAGGTAGGTAGGTAGGTAGATAGATAGATAGATAGATAGATAGATAGATAGATAGATAGATAGATAGATAGATAGATAGATAGATAGATAGAAAGATAGATAGATAGATAGATCCCCGCCAGGAGCCGGGGCGAGCCAGCTAGTTTATTTATATAATTACGTTTCATGAAAGAACCCACAGTTTGACGACACCTCTGAACTATCCCATATAAATTCCCTCAGTCTGCCAAAGCTAAAACCGCCAGACAAAATTCAAAAAGAGCGGGGGGGTGTCTTGCTGAAGCTGTAATACTCTTAACATGATGGAATGAATGCGGGAGCCATAAATTATATACCGCATATAAACAAACATTGAAATCTGCTGTACAATCTCCAGAACAAAAATTTTTTTGTTGGGTGGACATAATGATAAGGTTATATGCTAAATCTCATCATTTTCCCTCAGTTGGTTACTGAGATATTGAATTTTATATTGAGACAACAACAACAACAAAACACACTATAGTTCCACAAGTCGGGGGTGCTGTGGGAAAGCACCCAAGTCTGTCGACCGTATTCGAATGCACTTCGAGGCATGATTTTTTTTTTTTCATTGACCATGCGTCTCGTGTCGGCCGAGTCTAAAGTTTTAAGGACAGTAAAGACGGTTCACGTGAGGGTGACCATATCACCCATCGAGTGCCGACTGACATAACCATATGGGTTAACACCATATACCCAATGCGCCCAGTGGCGTAAAGATGAGGCACTTTGATTATTTTAATTTAATCTATATTATGCTATACTACCCTACACTGCATTACACTGTATTATATCATATCATATTATGTTACATTATATTATATTATATTATTATATTATATTATATTATATAATTCGGCCTTGCTAACCTCATATTATTATTATTTTTTCCTACTGCTTATTTATTCGCGTCTTCAGGGGTAAACATTACTCTCTGGTATCTCATACTTTGATGGAGTTTAATGTTGCTTACTATGATACTTTCTTGCCCAGTTAACTACTGTATTAATCAATGGGTGCAGTAATCTACGCAATCGATGTACAGACTTTAACCCTTTCTGTCTGAGACAAGTGTTACTTTGACAAGCGTTTCTTCTGTTTTATGCATAAAGATGGGTGGGTTTTTTTTTTTGGGGGGGGGGAGAGAAAAGGGTGGGGGAAAGGGGGGGGGAGGGGTTACCTCAGTCTTTTACTTTGTTTTACAATATTACCTTGACCCCGATCCTTACATCGTTTACATGTGCTACTTTTACCGCTGATCCTAATATCTTTACAAGTGTATTTTGACCCCTGTTTCTTCTTTATTGACTGTGCTACTCCGACCTTTGTTCCTTACTTTTATAACTCTCTCTCTCTCTCTCTCTCTCTCTCTCTCTCTCTCTCTCTCTCTCTCCTCTCTCTCTCTCTCTCTCTCTCTCTCTCTCTCTTGCTGTCAATAGTTTCGACTTTAACTCATCCCGAAGCAGACTAGCAAGAGTAAACTGTCTGCGATAGAGAGGGTCATGTTACCATAAAATAAACATACTGCCCCGGTCAAAGAAAGTTTGACCTGTCGCGCAAATCTCTGACGAGGCCGGTATATTTTAAGACATCAACAGCCCAAAGTTCGCAACAACAATCTGTGAACAGTCTGTGAACAGTTGACACTCTCCGAGTTGACGACATTTTGTTAATCTTGATCGATAAGACGTTTGCGCAAACAGCTTCGCAGCAACACCAGGGACAGAAATGGGCACAATAACAATCGCTTTCAAAACATACACACGAGGATTAAATAACAACGGGACAGAAGACACAATCTGGGCGTTCTAGTCCACCGGACGGGCCACGCCCTCACAATTAATATAGACAACTCTTGGGGCGATACTGCCTATGCAACCACAGTAACAACGTAAATAAAAATATAGTTACTAGTTATTTATTTTAAGACTACGCTACCAATGTCAAACTTGGCCATTATCCAAATCACACTTACATAAAATCAATACCTGTGAGATAGATGGTTGAGAAGAGTTACCAACTATCCGAGACCAAGTAAGAAAGGATGGTATCAGACAGACAGTGGGATCAACACCTTGTAATACATACACTAAAAGGCAGAAGATCACATGATTCGGCCATCTGTTAGAATGCAAACACTGTCAACATTGACGCTACATCCGAGAAGATCTGATACGAGAGCAAGAGGCCGCCCGAGAAGAAAGTGGATGTTAACATCAAAAACATTGTACAATTACATGGGATTACACTATCCAGTGCCACACATCGGGAACTAGAACGTCAACTATCCCCCCCCCCCCCCCCCCCCCACGCTTGACGACTAAAGTGGAAGATGATAATCATAACAGATGGTTTCTAAGGCAATGGGATAAGTGTGGAATGGCTCTCGTCGCTTCAGAGGTCACAGATCGTGAGAATTGTATGGATATTTTGCCCTGGCCATGCGGGTGTACGGGGGAATGAACAGGCTGATAGGCTGGCAGGGAATGCACCTCTTGGTGTAATTTTGCCTATGGACAAGGGGGAGGTGGTCGTGCGCTTGTGGGACCAGGTGGAGAAGGCGGAGGAACAGATTGAGAACCCATATGTGGAAAGAATGAGATTGCGGGGGATCGGCAGGGGTTCTGGAAGAATCTCAAAACTGAGAGGGAAGACCAGGGAACTTTTAATCAGATAGGCGGAGGGAACGATTAGTAGTATGACTCTTCGCTGGCTGTTGAACGAGGGGACGGAGCACGTATGGCAATGTCCTGAGTGCAGTGATGTCGGTTCTTGACTCAGCTCAACTCAACTGGGATAAGTAACATTAAAAGTTGTCACCAATAAAATAAAAGCAGTGAGGAAAAAACACGACAGTTGCAGTGTTATACAGAACATATGCTGTTGCTGGAATGTGAAACATCGACAATCAGTAGACAACTGTGGAATATATAATGGCAGTGAAAATGTGATTTCAGAGGGAAATGCAAAGAATACCACAGAAGAACAGAAAAACAAATCAGAAAATCCTTCGGAAAACAAATAAAATCTGTAAAAACCGAAAATGTATTGCAGATATTTGACGATTAAGATTGTTTGCAAAATAAAAACAGTTTGGTACGAGTAATTCGCGAAAAGGTGAGAGATAATAAACACAGATGTAATGTACATACCTTACAACCAACTCCAATCCGGCAAACGTAAATCACAGGCCAAAAAAAGCAATGATAATAACATAATAAGATAAAAATAAGTTATACCATGATACAACGAATCGACGTTTCGATCACTGTCATTTTCATCAGGAACAACTCAAACAGATATGAGAAATATATGACATTAAATAAATGTAATTAACAATCAAAACAAACAGAAAAAGTATAGGTATCAAACGTTGCGAGGACACTGCACATACAAAAACAAAGCATCTTCTTGGAATGTGAACGCAAATTAGGAAGAGCTTAGAGGCAGCGGAGAAGGAGTTTCGGAGACATGTTGCGAATGCCTTGGATGGCCAGAGTAACTAACAACGATTCCCTTGAAGAGGTTAATGAAAGTAATACAATATAAAACAAAGATAGGAACGAGATAAAGTTATCTTTGGTCATAACAATGAGAAGAGACACGTGAGAACATGATGCCGACTGGAAATATCAGAGGTAGAAAAGACAGAGGCAGATGAAGAAAAAGTATGAGTTGAGTTAAGAACCGACATCACTGCACTCAGCACATTCCTATACGTGCTCCCTCCCCTCATTCAACAGCCAGCGAAGAGTCAAACTACTTACTAATCGTTCCCATCGCTATCTGATTTAAAGTTTTTCTAGTCCTCCCTCTCAGTCCCGAGACCCCACCAGAACCCCTGCCAAAGTATGCTGATGGTCTAAGACAGTGGTTCTCAATCGGTGGGGAATTCCCCACCCCCATGGGGGAATTTTAGGGTTTCCAGTGGGAATTAAGATTATTTCAAGCTCGCATTAATACAAGATACTTGATATTATTTTTCCCTCTAAATTTTACGGTTCTGTACTTCTCATCCTAATGAAATTCGTTTTATAACGTAAGAAGATCCGCAAATCACGTTTTATGTAGATTTCTAGACTTGTTCTAGTATGTGTTATTAAATTTAGCTTCTATTTTTATGTATACTGTGTAAGGGTGGGGGGGGGGGGGGATTTATAGGGAGGAAATTCGAAAGGGGGGGGGGGGGGGGAGATGACGTTCTGAACATATGGTAAAGGGAGGCATGGGCCAAAAATGGTTGAGAACCACTGGTCTAAGACGATGGCGTGAAACTTGAGTCAGAACACCAAGGAACGACATCCATGGAGACGAGTGAACATGACGTCCCTTTTTAAGCCACGTGATGATGATGAGTCTCAACCACCACTTGTCAATAAATCACAGTATAACGTCTTATTGCCATCTACTGCTTTGAGTACCTTGCGATGTAGGACAGGGGAGTCTTGAGAATGGGGAATTAAGGCCTCCAGGTTAGTGCAGTCGCCGCGAACTGCGCAGGTCAAGGTTATTTTTTTTTTCCACCAACAGAAAAAAAAAACACACACACATTACCGAGGATTCGAACATGGGCCTCCCGAAGAAGAACCCGGCATTCTAGCCACTCGGCCAGTCGCCCCGGGCTCGGGGAATTCCAATTGTTGCAATGTCCTTGTGTCCTTGTTCGTCTGACATTGTTGTTCTGTCCGCGGGTTTGGATGGACAATTATAGACGACAATTAGAATGATACAGAGATCACAGAGATCAGAAGGCATAATATAAAACATCAAACTAAAAGCTCGTCGAAATTCGGATCGTAATTCATAACAGCTTCGCGCGCCGCGCTTGTAACTTACGGGGGAGGGAAAAGAAGGGGGGGGTGGGGGGGGGGGGGTATGTGAGCCAGTCACCCAGAAAGCAATGGCAAAATACTGAACGTAAAACTTGCCTAGTGCATCAACAGCAGCTGAAAAAAAGAACAAGTGTATTTCCACAAACAGCCAACTAGCCGCCAGTAATATGTGATATCACTAGCCAGGTCATCGATCAGAACAACAAAATTAGATTCTAGCCATTTCTGAAGAAATATATCTCATTATTTCTATTTATGGCTCCTTTTGTTTCGATGGCTTCAGGGTAGCCATGTTGCGACGTCAATTCTGTTCTGTTGTTGAAGTCAGGGATTTCCCGCTCAATTGATGTGTGCACGTTAGTACAATACTTTTTTGTTGTTTATGTATCAGATTTCCAGATAACGGTTTGTTTTCGACAGACCATTAGCAACATGCCAACAACTAGGATCAATAAACAATAAATACCATGAATGAACAGCTACACGTGTTTGGCTGACAGCAGGTGTTGACTAGTCCTATCGCTGTAACCTTATTCGGTAACGTGACAAGCTGTGGTTTGTGATATTTTTATAGCGCCTATCTTTAATTATCAACAAAGTGGTATCAGTTGCAGACGAAGTATTTTTGTTTATACCCCGGCATTGCAGTGACATCATCATCATCTATATTTTTATAGCGCCTATCTTTAATTATCAACAAAGTGGTGTAAGTTGCAGACGAAGTATTTTTGTTTATACCCCGGCATTGCAGTGACATCATCATCATCTATATTTTTATAGCGCCTATCTTTAATTATCAAACAAAGTGGTGTAAGTTGCAGACGAAGTATTTTTGTTTATACCCCGGCATTGCAGTGACATCATCATCATCTATATTTTTTATAGCGCCTATCTTTAATTATCAACAAAGTGGTGTAAGTTGCAGACGAAGTATTTTTGTTTATACCCCGGCATTGCAGTGACATCATCATCATCTATATTTTTATAGCGCCTATCTTTAATTATCAACAAAGTGGTGTAAGTTGCAGACGAAGTATTTTTGTTTATACCCCGGCATTGCAGTGACATCATCATCATCTATATTTTTATAGCGCCTATCTTTAATTATCAACAAAGTGGTATAAGTTGCAGGCGAAGTATTTTTGTTTATACCCCGGCATTGCAGTGACATCATCATCATCATGTGCCAGTGGGTAAACATGGTTGGCCGGCGTTTGTGGCGAATGGGTGATCTATGTGATTGTGATTTGCAATCCCGAATATCAGGTTCAAAAACAGCTGCAGGCGATTTGGAAGCCGACCACCTTGTGTTAATTTTTAACAATGGTATGAGCATCGGTCGTTCAGAAAGCAATGGCAAACTAATGAACGTAAACTTGACTTGTAAATCACAAACAGCAAAACAATACGATGAGGTTGATTGCGACGTCCTATAAAGGTCATGCGACTTTTAACACACAAAAGGCGTCGTTGGCCATCACATACGATCACCAGAGTCTCGGACCAGGTCTGTGTTCTTGTCTAGATTGTGTCCTTTGACCTTGACCAAACCGTGAAGATATGCTTGCTTGCTTGTGTTCGTTGGCTTGAGCTCCGACGTGAAGTCCTGTATGTCGGATGAAGGCATCCTGTTGTCCAACATCAGTGTGATGTCATACAGGACCTGAGGTTGCGTGAGTATCCGTTGTCCCATGTCTGGCTTATTGGTGTGCAGACTGGTGGTTCCTCGCCGTACAGGTAGACACTCTCCGATTTCGGAGGAATCGGCGATCCTATTGACTTCAGCCAGGACCCCGAAGGGACCTGATGCCCAGGACACTCGACGAGGACGCGTCAATAGGTCTTGGCCAGTATATAACCCGGCCTTGGTGCCTTGGAAACACTTCTGCGTCTCTCCGTGAAGATATTAATCTTTATATCTTCATCTTGCACTTTTAGTATCGTGTTTGCCAGCTGCCACTTTTCATTGTTTATTTCTTCACAGAACAAAAATTCTTGACCGTCTACATCTAATTTCTCTATAAGATCCCTTTTTTAAAAAAAACAATTTTAATGGACAAATAGTATAATAAATCATTCTCTCAAACGACACGGTATATCTATCTTAGATAATTATAATTACAATGTCAAATATTAATTTTAATGAGGAATGTATTAATGAATATTGCAAAATCTTCATGCGTCCTGAGACGAATGCATGTATTATTTATCTTCATGCGTCCTGAGACGAGTGCATATATTATTTCTGTTGTTGTTGTCTAATATTAGGCGCGTAAGTTATGTATGAATGAAATGATGTACGAGAACAGAAAGATAAGAAGGGCAGAATGTCAGACAAGGCTGCGTGCCAGATTCGTAACCTTTTGAAAATAAGTTTCTGTTTGTGTGTTCTCTAATAAATGTTCGGGTTTCATCTGCTTTTTTTTAAAATTTCTTTTACTGCCCATCCATGGTATTCCTTCCATTTTGCAGTATGCATGGCTACTTATTCGTGTTATAATATCCAGCTTTTTATTTGTTGTATTAAAGAAACGCCCCACACTGAGAAACAACCATGGTTCTGAAGATGACAACGTACAGATGGAGGCTAGGTGGAAAGATAAATAGCTCAACCTCCCTGTACTGTGGGCGGATACCGAGAAATCTTCAACCTTTTCTGGGCTGAAGAAGAGACCAATAATACGGCCTAAATTGGGGTCGGCATGGGCGAATGGCTAAGAGCGCTCCTTCTCAAACATCCGGTGTGCTGATGCCGAGGTAAGTGGTTCAACACCTACACCGGACAGCTGGACTAAAATGTTGACCTGTCGTCCTTGACTTGGGCACGTAAATTACAAGTACCTCTGAAGTCGGAGTGGGTTCGCCTGATGATGAGGGACACTGTTAAAAGGGAAACCTAATCCACATGCAAAATCCAGTCCATCACTACTGTAAATAGTGTTATGGTCTACGCTTGAGCTCAAAGCGAGCGAGCGCCAAAAAAAACAAAGACATCACTAATTACCTCAGCTCCCAATATCCATTTACTAAATACTGACAGACCCTGTGTGGTATACAAGTAAATACAACTTCGACATTACTAAGTACCCCCCCCCCCCCCCGCGCTCTCAATATCCATTTACTAAATACTGACATACCCTGTGTGGTAGTATACAAGTAAATACAACTTCGACATTACTAAGTACCCCCACCCACCCACCCCCGCTGTCAATATCCATTTACTAAATACTGACATAAATGCCTTTGAATATAAATGTTAAAGACAGGTTCTAAGAATATCTTGGATAAAGAAACGAACAAATGCAGCCATACTTCAAGAGCTGAATATTGAAGAGGGTTGGCTATTAAAGAGGATAAAACAAAGAAGTTTTAAATATTGTGGTCACTTGAAGCGTCACGAAAGTTTGGAGAGAACAATAATGGAGGAGTATATGCCTGAGAAGAGTGGAAGAGGAAAGCGAGAGAGAAGATGGGTGCAGAATGTGGCGGATGATCTCCAGATGGGTGTATCGGACGCGGGACATCTTGTTTATGATCGAGAAGTTTTCCAGAAGGTTGTTATGGGAGCGAGTTTCTGCAAAGGAGGCGCTCATGACAGCCCTGGATGGTACAAGTAAATACATGTTGACATCACTAAGTACCCCCAGCTCCCAATATTCATTTACTAAACAATGACAGACCCTGTGTGGTATACAAGTCAATACAACTTGACATCACTAAGCGTTCTCGGTGAACTATCGACAACAGAAACGGGTTGAACTGCAGCAAATCCTTCTAGCCGCCACGTCCATTCTGTCTCTTGTGATGGTGTGGTAAATAAAGCAAACCCATTCCACTTTCCGTTCTTGCTGATTTACTCTGGGATCTATCAAGTGTTGACTGAGATCGATAACCAACACGAGGCTTGTAATTACATACGTGAGAAGACGCGCGACCTTCAGTTTCACGCAACAATCCCTAATGTTAGAACCAGCCATATATTACAGGTGGAGACAAGTAGGAGACACCAGGTTATTGAGGGCTCGTTACTGCCGACAGTGTGTCAGCAACTACAATACACACACACACACACACACACACACACACACACACACACACACACATGCACATTGAGACAAGTAGGAGACACCAGGTTATTGAGAGCTCGTTACTGCCGACAGTGTGTCAGCAACTACAAATACACACACACACACACACACATGCACATTGAGACAAGTAGGAGACACCAGGTTATTGAGAGCTCGTTACTGCCGACAGTGTGTCAGCAACTACAATACACACACACACACACACACACATGCACATTGAGACAAGTAGGAGACACCAGGTTATTGAGGGCTCGTTACTGCCGACAGTGTGTCAGCAACTACAATACACACACACACACACATGCACAATTGAGACAAGTAGGAGACACCAGGTTATTGAGGGCTCATTACTGCCGACAGTGTGCCAGCAACTACAATACAACACACACACACACACATGCACATTGAGACAAGGTAGGAGACACCAGGTTATTGAGGGCTCGTTACTGCCGACAGTGTGCCAGCAACTACAATACACACACAGAAACACACACACATTGCACAATTGAGACAAGTAGGAGACACCAGGTTATTGAGGTCTCATTACTGCCGACAGTGTGTCAGCAACTACAATACAACACACACACACAACATGCACATTGAGAACAAGTAGGAGACACCAGGTTATTGAGAGCTCATTACTGCGACAGTGTGTCAGCAACTACAATACACACACAACACACTACATGCCATTGAGACAAGTAGGAGACACCAGGTTATTGAGGGCTCAATGTACTCTGCCGGCAGTGTGCCAGCAACTACAATACAACACACACACACACATGCACATTGAGACCAAGTAGGAGACACAGGTTATTGAGAGCTCGTTACTGCCGACAGTGTGCCAGCAACTACAATACATCCACACACACACATGCACATTGAGGAAAAGTAGGAGACACCAGGTTATGAGAGCTCATTACTGCCGACAGTGTGGCAGCAACTACAATACACACACACACACACACACATGCACATTGAGACAAGTAGGAGACACCAGGTTATTGAGGGCTCATTACTGCCGACAGTGTGTCAGCAACTACAATACACACACACACACACATGCACATTGAGACAAGTAGGAGACACCAGGTTATTGAGAGCTCATTACTGCCGACAGTGTGTCAGCAACTACAATACCACACCACACACACATGCACATTGAGAACAAGTAGGAGACACCAGGTTATTGAGGGCTCATTACTGCCTGACAGTGTGCCAGCAAACTACAATACACACACCACACACACATGCACATTGAGACAAGTAGAGACACCAGGTTATTGAGGGCTCGTTACTGCCGACAGTGTGTCAGCAACTACAATACACACACCACCACACATTCACATTGAGACAAGTAGGAGACACCAGGTTATTGAGAGCTCATTAACTGCCGACAGTGTGTCAGCAACTACAATACACACACACACCATGCACATTGAGACACGTAGGAGACACCAGGGTATTGAGGGCTCATTACTGCCGACAGTGTGTCAGCAACTACAATACACACACACACACACATGCACAATTGAGACAAGTAGGAGACACCAGGTTCTTGAGAGCTCATTACTGCAGACATTGTTGTCAGCAACTACAAATACACACACACAACACATGCACATTGAGACAAGTAGGAGGACACCAGGTTATTGAGAGACTCTCATTACTGCCGACAGTGTGTCAGCAACTACAATACACACACACACACACACACATGCACATTGAGACAAGTAGGAGACACCAGGTTATTGATGGCTCGTTACTGCCGACAGTGTGCCAGCAACTACAATAACACACAACACACACATGCACATTGAGACAAGTAGGAGACACCAGGTTATTGAGGCTCGATTACTGCCGACAGTGTGCCAGCAACTACAATACACACACACACACACACATGCACATTGAGACAAGTAGGAGACACCAGGTTATTGAGGGCTCGTACTGCCGACAGTGTGCCAGCAACTACAATACACACACCACACACATGCACATTGAGACAAGTAGGAGACACCAGGTTATTGAGGGCTCGTTACTGCCGACAGTGTGTCAGCAACTACAATACACACACACACACACATGCACATTGAGACAAGTAGGAGACACCAGGTTATTGAGAGCTCATTACTGCCGACAGTGTGTCAGCAACTACAATACACACACAACACACCATGCACATTGAGACAAGTAGGAGACACCAGGTTATTGGAGGGCTCATTACTGCCGACAGTGTGTCAGCACTACATACACACCACACACAACACATGCACATTGAGACAAGTAGGAGACACCAGGTTATTGAGAGCTCAGTTATGCCGACAGTGTTGTCAGCAACTACAATACACACCACACACCCACAGCACATTGAGACAAGTAGGAGACACCAGGTTATTGAGGGCTCATTACTGCCGACAGTGTGCCAGCAACTACAATACACACACACACACACATGCACATTGAGACAAGTAGGAGACACCAGGTTATTGAGGGCTCGTTACTGCCGACAGTGTGTCAGCAACTACAATACACACACACACACACATGCACATTGAGACAAGTAGGAGACACCAGGTTATTGAGAGCTCATTACTGCCGACAGTGTGTCAGCAACTACAATACACACACACACACATGCACATTGAGACAAGTAGGAGACACCAGGTTATTGAGGGCTCATTACTGCCGACAGTGTGTCAGCAACTACAATACACACACACACCACATGCACTTGAGACAAGTAGGAGACACCAGGTTATTGAGAGCTCATTACTGCCGACAGTGTGTCAGCAACTACAATACACACACACACACACACACATGCACATTGAGACAAGTAGGAGACACCAGGTTATTGAGGGCTCGTTACTGCCGACAGTGTGCCAGCAACTACAATACACACACACACACATGCACATTGAGACAAGTAGGAGACCCAGGTTATTGAGGGCTCGTTACTGCCGACAGTGTGCCAGCAACTACAATACACACACACACACCACATGCACATTGAGACAAGTAGGAGACACCAGGTTATTGAGGGCTCGTTACTGCGACGTGTGCCAGCAACTACAATACACACACACCACCACATGCACATTGAGCCAAGTAGGAGACACCAGGTTATTGAGGGCTCGTTACTGCCGACAGTGTGCCGCAACTACAATACACACACACACACACCATGCACATTGAGACAATAGGCCAGACACCAGGTTATTGAGAGCTCGTTACTGCCGACAGTGTGTCAGCAACTACAATACACATACACACACACAGCACATTGAGACAGTAGGAGAACACCAGGTTATTGAGAGCTCGTTACTGCCGACAGTGTGCCAGGCAACTACAATACACACACACACACACACTACATGCACATTGAGACAAGTAGGAGACACCAGGTTATTGAGGGCTCGTTACTGCCGACAGTGTGCCAGCAACTACAATACACACACACACACACATGCACATTGCGCAAGTAGGAGACACCAGGTTATTGAGGGCTCGTTACTGCCGACAGTGTGCCAGCAACTACAATACACATACACACACACATGCACATTGAGACAAGTAGGAGACACCAGGTTATTGAGGGCTCGTTACTGCCGACAGTGTGCCAGCAAACTACAATACACACACACACACATGCACATTGAGACAAGTAGGAGACACCAGGTTATTGAGGGCTCATTACTGCCGACAGTGTGCCAGCAACTACAATACACACAACACACACATGCACATTGAGACAAGTAGGAGACACCAGGTTATTGAGGGCTCGTTACTGCCGACAGTGTGCCAGCAACTACAATACACACACACACACACACATGCACATTGAGACAAGTAGGAGACACCAGGTTATTGAGGGCTCGTTACTGCCGACAGTGTGCCAGCAACTACAATACACACACACACACACATGCACATTGAGACAAGTAGGAGACACCAGGTTATGAGGGCTCGTTACTGCCGACAGTGTGCCAGCAACTACAATACACACACACACACACATGCACATTGAGACAAGTAGGAGACACCAGGTTATTGAGAGCTCGTTACTGCCGACAGTGTGTCAGCAACTACAATACACATACACACACACATGCACATTGAGACAAGTAGGAGACACCAGGTTATTGAGAGCTCGTTACTGCCGACAGTGTGCCAGCAACTACAATACACACACACACACACACACATGCACATTGAGACAAGTAGGAGACACCAGGTTATTGAGGGCTCGTTACTGCCGACAGTGTGCCAGCAACTACAATACACACACACACACACATGCACATTGAGACAAGTAGGAGACACCAGGTTATTGAGGGCTCGTTACTGCCGACAGTGTGCCAGCAACTACAATACACATACACACACACATGCACATTGAGACAAGTAGGAGACACCAGGTTATTGAGGGCTCGTTACTGCCGACAGTGTGCCAGCAACTACAATACACACACACACACATGGCACATTGAGACAAGTAGGAGACACCAGGTTATTGAGAGCTCGTTACTGCCGACAGTGTGCCAGCAACTACAATACACACACACCACACACACATGCACATTGAGACAAGTAGGAGGACACCAGGTTATTGAGGGCTCGTTACTGCCGACAGTGTGCCAGCAACTACAATACACACACACACACACATGCACATTGAGACAAGTAGGAGACACCAGGTTATTGAGGGCTCGTTACTGCCGACAGTGTGCCAGCAACTACAATACACATACACACACACATGCACATTGAGACAAGTAGGAGACACCAGGTTATTGAGGGCTCGTTACTGCCGACAGTGTGCCAGCAACTACAATACACACACACACACATGCACATTGAGACAAGTAGGAGACACCAGGTTATTGAGGGCTCGTTACTGCCGACAGTGTGCCAGCAACTACAATACACACACACACACACATGCACATTGAGACAAGTAGGAGACACCAGGTTATTGAGGGCTCGTTACTGCCGACAGTGTGTCAGCAACTACAATACATACACACACACACATGCACATTGAGACAAGTAGGAGACACCAGGTTATTGAGAGCTCGTTACTGCCGACAGTGTGTCAGCAACTACAATACATACACACACACACATGCACATTGAGACAAGTAGGAGACACCAGGTTATTGAGGGCTCGTTACTGCCGACAGTGTGTCAGCAACTACAATACACACACACACACACACACACACACACATGCACATTGAGACAAGTAGGAGACACCAGGTTATTGAGGGCTCGTTACTGCCGACAGTGTGTCAGCAACTACAATCACACACACACACACATGCACATGAGACAAGTAGGAGACACCAGGTTATTGAGGGCTCGTTACTGCCGACAGTGTGTCAGCAACTACAATACACACACACACACACATGCACATTGAGACAAGTAGGAGACACCAGGTTATTGAGGGCTCGTTACTGCCGACAGTGTGCCAGCAACTACAATACACACACACACACATGCACATTGAGTACAAGTAGGAGACACCAGGTTATTGAGGGCTCGTTACTGCCGACAGTGTGTCAGCAACTACAATACATACACACACACATGCACATTGAGACAAGTAGGAGACACCAGGTTATTGAGAGCTCGTTACTGCCGACAGTGTGTCAGCAACTACAATACATACACACACACACATGCACATTGAGACAAGTAGGAGACACCAGGTTAATTGAGGGCTCGTTTACTGCCCGACAGTGTGTCGAGCAACTACAACACCACACACACACAAACACACACATGCACATTGAGACAAGTAGGAGACACCAGGTTATTGAGGGCTCGTTACTGCCGACAGTGTGTCAGCACTACAATACATACACACACACACGACATGCACATTGAGACAAGTAGGAGGACACAGTTATTGAGGGCTCGTTACTGCCGACAGTGTGCCACAACTACAATACACACACACACACACATGCACATTGAGACAAGTAGGAGACACCAGGTTATTGAGGGCTCGGTACTGGCCGACAGTGTGCCAGCAACTACAATACACACACACACACACATGCACATTGAGACAATAGGAGACACCAGGTTATTGAGGGCTCGTTACTGCCGACAGTGTGCCAGCAACTACAATACACACACACACACACATGCACATTGAGACAAGTAGGAGACACCAGGTTATTGAGGGCTCGTTACTGCCGACAGTGTGCCAGCAACTACAATACACACACACACACACATGCACATTGAGACAAGTAGGAGACACCAGGTTATTGAGGGCTCGTTACTGCCGACAGTGTGCCAGCAACTACAATACACACACACACACATGCACATTGCCACAATAGATACAGACATCCACTCACGTAGGCAAGCACGCACGCGCACGCACACACACACATAACCAGTGGCTAGAATACGTGCAGGACACAGGGAGACACACACACACACACATGATCAGGCTTGCCTGCCTGCCCAGTGGTCAAGCGTTCAAATATGCATCAGGCGGGGTTGTGTTTTTTTTTAAATCCACCCGGGTTCAGAGGTCGACCCAGTCTAACAATAGTACCCAGGAAATTTGCTGGTGGTAAAGGTGGCCTGCGTGTTATTGGCGTCGCCCACCAAGCACCAGTTGATCTATCAAATAATGGCACTAACATCATGTACCTGATAAGCTTCAAAGTGTAGAACAGGGTCCTTAATTATTTTTTTTTTTAAATAATATTTTGCATACATGGTGGAAGCAAACTGTGTGCCTCACCACATCTACCTGCATTCACTACAAACATTTCGAATAGAACATCACCTGCATTCACTACAAACACTTCTTCTTCTTCTTCTTCTTCTTCTTCTTCTTCATCAGCGTTCCGAGCCATTGAGGTTCTTTGCTGCAGATACAATCCGTCTTCATTCGTCTCTCTGGTTGACCTCTTGCTAGTCGTTGATTTCAGGTGCTTGTAGGTCTGTGTATATATTATTTCTCCACCGTCTTCTTGGTCTACCTTGGGGTCTGCGGTCATTTATTTCCTGAATGTAAGCGAGTTTTGTTTCCCAATTATCTTCCATTCTTTCTATATGCCCCAGCCATTGTAGTCTATTAGCCTTCATGATACCAGCGATTAGCGGGGACTTAAACAGATCATAAATGTCTTTGTTACTCCTTCTTTTCCACTCTCCACTTTGTGTATCCCTAATGGGTCCAAAGATGCGTCTTAAAACTTTGTTCTCATAGGTTTGTAACAAGGCTTCGTCTCCTTTCGTTGTACTCCAGGTTTCAGAGCCATACAGCACAACCGGTCTGATCAGTGTTTTGTATATTGTGATTTTGGTGTTACGAGATAGCGCATTTGATTTTAGTAGATGTTGTAGTGCAAAGTATATCTTATTTCCAGAAGTGATTCTAGTTTGTATTTCAATTTCTTCCCTTATGATGTCGGAGCAGTTGAAGATTGTACCCAGGTATTTGTATGTTTCCGTTCTTTTAATGGTCTTTTTATCTCTTTGTATGTGGCCAGAGTTTTTAGCCATTCCTTCTCTTGAAATTACCATATATTCTGTCTTATCTTGTTTGATAACCAGCCCGATCTGTTGGGCTTTTTCCTTTAAGTGAGTCAACATTTCTAATGTCTTTTGTTCATTTTCCCCTATAATATCTATATCATCTGCATAACCAAGCAGCTTGGATGTTCCTCCAATATCACATTCCTCCTTTACCTTCCATACAACGTTCTGAGCCAGATTGAAGAGTAGCGGCGATAGTGCATCACCCTGTTTCAAGCCAGATGTTATTTGGAAAGGGTCTGATTTCCTGCCTTTATATGTTACTATATTATAAGTATCTTCCATGCATAGTCTGGTCGTGTTGAATAATTCCTTGGTATTCCAAAATTCCTGCATAGCATTCCATAGACTGTTCCTATGGACACTATCATAGCCTTTTTAAAATCCACAAAATTGTTATGGAGATCTCTTTTGTATTCCCAATTTTTCTCGGCTATTTGTCGTAAGATAACTATCCGATCTATTGTTGATCTGTTTTGTCTAAAACCCGCCTGGTAGTCACCTAATATGTCTTCTGAATATGGTTTTAGTCTATTTCGTAATACTGCGGATAGTATCTTATAGCTTGTGGACAGTAGTGATATTCCTCTATAATTTTCACATTGGAACTTGTCTCCTTTCTTAAAGATAGGTATCAATAATGACTCTTTCCAGTCATGGGGTAATTATTCTGTCCTCCGGATTTTTATTATTAGTTCGAATAGCTTTAGATGTAATGCATGGCCACCTGCCTTTATAAATTCAGCAGCAATTCCATCAGCCCCAGTTGCCTTATTGTTTTTAAGTCGTGTGATTACATATAGATTTCTTCAAATGCAGGTTCTTCGATTTGTGATTCACACGTTAGAACCTCTTCCTGTGGGAAAGTGTTACTTGGAGCTTCACAATTTAGTAATTCAACAAAATATTTTTTCCATGTGTTACATGTGTTTAACTCGAGAAATAAGAAAAAACACAAGAAAGGACAAAAATCAATATATACAAGATTGCTGTACCAGAATAGAGCAATATCATAAGACTGGAAGAGATTATGAAATGTTCAAAGAAATGAAGTTATTGACAAGAAATGTTCAACCTCAATTGAATGTTATCTGTGACAAGATGGGAAATACCTTAACAGAATCTAGACAAATTCTAGAAAGATGGCAGGAGTACTGCAGTGGAATGTATGGTATGAGTGACAGTGAGGATATGAATGAGATACACGAGCCAATGGCAGCAGAGACAGAACCTGAACCCTCATTAGATGAAATTGCTTGGGCTATAAAGAACCTGAAGAATGGTAAATCACCTGGATGTGATACCAGCTGAACTAATTAAGCGGGAGGAGAAGAAAGCATACACTATATCATGCATTGTGTACAAAGATTGGAAATATGGTATATGGCCAAAAGATTGGAAGAGAACTATCTTCATTCCAATACCAAAAAAGGGCAACCTGAAATTATGCATCAACTATAGAACTGTTGCCCTGATCAGTCATGCAAGTAAAATTCTACTAAAAGTTATAATGGCAAGACTTCGTAAGAAATGGAAGAAGAGATTAACGTAGTTCAAGCTGGATTTAGACAAGGAAGAGGAACAAGAGATCACATATTCAACATGCGTTTAATAATAGAGAAGTGCAGAGAATTTAATGTAAACCTATTCTCATGTTTTGTGGATTATTCAAAAGCATTTGACTGTGTACAACATCAGAAACTGGGAAATCATGAGGAATATGGGCTTTCCATCACATGTAGTACAACTCATAAAAATGCTCTATATAGACCAACAAGCAGCAGTTAGAATAGATGGCGAGGCATCAGATTGGTTTGACATCAAGCAAGGAGTCGCTTCAGGGCTGCGTGCTGTCACCCTATTTGTTTAACCTGTACGCCGAAAATATAATGAGAAATGTAAGAGATGATATAAACAGGGAGCTATATGATACCCTAATTATCGGTGGTCATGACATACCGGAGATTCGATTTGCTGATGATACAGTATTACTATCCACAACACAGAATGGCATAGAAAATCTAATAGCTTCAACCAAATTGAATAGTGAAAATCACAACTTATATCTTAACATAGCAAAAAAAAAGATAATGCATACAGATAAAACTACTATGGAGAAAGAAATATATACATTAATAAATTGGCGGTAGTGGAAAATTTTGAATATCTTGGTTCATTGATTACCAACAACGGTGACACAATGAAAGAAATTAAACGGCGACTATCAATTGCTCTTCAAAGACTAAAACAGCTGAATAAATTATGGAGTGGGACAGATAGAACTACAAAAATTAGATTTTTAAGAGCATGCATCTTTCCCATTGCAACATACGCCTGTGAGACATGGACACTTACTAAACAAGCTGAACAGCGCATAAACGCCTTTGAATATAAATGTTATAGACGAGTTCTAAGAATATCTTGGGTAAAGAAAAGAACAAATGCATCCATACTTCAAGAGTTGAATATTGAAGAAGGTTGGCTATTAAAGACGATAAAACAAAGAAAATTGAAATATTTTGGTCACTTGAAACGTCACGATTGTCTGGAGAGAACAATAATGGAGGGGTATATGCCTGGGAAGAGAGGAAGAGGAAGGCCAAAGAGAAGATGGGTGCAGGATGTGGCGGATGATCTCCAGATGGGTGTATCAGATGCGGGACATCTTGCTTATGATCGAGAGGTTTTCCGGAAGGTTGTTATGGGAGCGAGGTTCTGCAAAGGACATGCTACTGAATGAATGAATGAATGTGTTACACATTTCCTCATTGGTATTTATCATATTCCCATTTTTGTGTTGGTGCCCTCGTTTCATTGACTTCAGTTCTTGAAAAAAAAAACACTTTCTGGATTCGTTTTTCTACGCTACTGTATGGCACGGAAGTCTAACATTGAACAAGCCACTAGAAAGTCGCATAGAAGCCCTGGAGATGTGGATATACAGACGAATAGGTCGTGTTTCATGGAAACAAAAACAATCAAGTGCAGAGGTCCTAGAAAAACTGGGAATGGAGAGTGATGAAAGAAATAAAGAGGAGACAAGCGAAATATTTTGGTCACGTTAAAAGACATGATACTCTTATAAAAACCATACTGGAAGGCAAGATTGAGGGCGAGCAAGAGGCAGACAACGATACAAGTGGGAGGTCATAACGAAAGCTCGAAAAGGTTTGTCAGCAATGAGAGTCATGGCGACTGCCAATATCGAGCAAGTACTGCTAATACTTCTGTTCCAAGGACTTGTGCTTTCACGCATCGAGTATGCCCTGGCCATCCTCACTGTCGGCTCTACACAGATTTGAAGACTTGAGGAGGTGCAGATCGAGGCCATGCGCGTCATTTTGGGCTGCACGAGAGACGCCGACTGTGTGGCAGTGAGATGCTTCCTTAGCTTCCCGACAATGGAACACAGGATCAAGATCTGGAGAGCTCGTGCATACTTAAAAATAAGCGCAGATGAGCAGCACCCTCTGCATAATGCTATATTCAGAGAAAAGGGTAACAGGCTAAAGAGGGGCAAATCATGGATGGGTCGGGCGGAAGATGTCGTCAGACAGGTCTGCAGTCTTACCAGTATCAACCCCGGCAAGGAATGGGTGCCGGTGCCTCCGGCTTTTAAGTGCACTTTCTCCTGCATTATCACACTCGACAGACGGTGCAGAGAGCAGAGCCCTGCCGTTGTTAATGCAGAGGTCAACGTGCTCATCTATGAACACTCAGATGGCCCCGAAGTGCTCATCTATACAGATGGATCTGTGTAAAGCAGCAGAGAAGTGCGTGGGCATTTACAGCCCGTTCAGCGGGCCGGGCCGTTCGGGAATCCAGTGGTGCCCACTTTGTGACCACGAGCAGCATGACTATGGAGGTGATGGCAGTTGCACAGGCTTTCATGTGGCTGGAGTCGCGGCATTGTACCAACGTGTGTCTACTAAGTGACTCAATGAGCATGATTCAGAAGGTCGAAGCTGGAGCTGTAGACAGACAGTGGACTGAGTCGCTGCGGAGGTCTGTTGTCCGTAGGGTCACCTTCATTTTCGTCCCGGGACATGCGGGAGTCGAGGGAATTGAGCGAGCTGATAAACTGACTGGCTTTGCACCCCCTGTGGATGGCCGGCCCATGGATCGTGCCGATGTTGTTAACGCCCTTGAAGATATGGCGGGAACAGAGGACTTTTGCGTCAGTGAATCCACATCGCTGTCCGGGATGAAAGACTTGGGAGTGGGAATCGGCACGGCCGGGCGCGAGAGGTACATTGGGAAAACGAGGTGCCTCGTCAATCAACACAGAACTGGCACTGTTGGCCACCGGACGCTGATGTATATGCTGGGGGGGGGGGGGGGGATCTGAGCACCCATGGACCTGTCCGGAGTGAGATGAAGATACCCCAACTGATAACAAGTGGGAGGATAACATCAAGAGAAGGACGAACATCAGCCTGACAGAATGTACAGTCAAGGCAAGAAACAGACAGCGTTGGAGATCCATTGCAGCCAGCCTTTATTTGATTGATTGATTATTCCTTAAAGAGTTCAATGTTTCTTTTATTAAGCCCGAAATACTCAATTGTGGGCATTAGTAAAAAGGCGGAAGATTTACACGTTGTGAAGAGAAACCAGGGTAATAATGTTTGCGAGTCCATTTGTGGACAGTCGTTAACATCATGCACGGAGCTTGCAGTGTTGAAACATTGTATATATTGCATTAACAAGTACATTTTTATTCATTTTTAGCAGTAAATGTATTTCAAACTTTAGGAAGTAATATTATTGTGTTAACAGTGAATAGGTGGTGTCATTATTTTTAAGATTTAACAATTAATGGAACTAATTGCTTCTTTAGATAAATGTTGGCGAGTTATGTCCCTTGCGAACAATAACATAAATAGAGTGACTATACACAAAATTTTATGGGTAGTTTAAAACGAGCCGCTATACACAAAAATTGGTGGCTGGTCACGTGATTATTCGGCTGGTCACGTGATGTCTTCTTTCTGACTACATAATTAATGTTTGTGGAACTATTATTGTGTTCTTGGTAGAGTAGTGGTTATTATCTCCACCTGTCTTGCGGGAGGCTGGTGTTCACTCCCCCCAGCATACTTTTTTTATTTTTTATTTTAATTTTTTTTTAATTTGGGAGACTTTATAAGCAAACGTTTGCTAGTAATGTACGGACATTATACGCAAACGGCTGGTCACGTGATAAGTAAGCATTTGCTAATAATTAGTTAGTTAGTCTTTCCTCTTGAGCCTAAGTCGGTGCATAAGGCAGAAGAGAAGTCATGGCGCTCCATGTCTGGCGGTTCGCTGCTACCTGTTGTAGATCTTGGATGTTCACTTGGCCGTTTAATGTGCCTTTCCTGATGATGGTTCTACGCAGGGTCTCTCTTGGTCTTCCCCGTTTTCTTTTCCCTACTGGTGACCATATGAGGGCTTGGTAGGGGAGTCTTGTCTTGTCCATTCTGAGTACATGGCCGGTGTAGTTCCAACGGCGTTTTATTTGTTAATAATGTACGGACATTATGAGTAAACGGCTGGTCACATGACGTTTACTACCGCCGTCGATTGGCTTAAGAAGACTATTATTCTCCCTTCTTGTCTGTCTTTTGTTTGCAAGTTCTTTTTATTAAAACCCCATCTTCATCTACATCTACATACTTCATCTACATACATACATAGTTTATACCATAAAACTTTAATGTTCATATCCTAATGAATGCCTAGATACGTTACTTACTTCTTAACGTTAAATTTGTGTGGCAGCCCTCTTCCAACGGAAAGTAGTTTTTAGGTGTGGCAGTTGGACTTCGGAACCAACAACAATATATCCTGGCCTACCACAGGGATCACCATTATCTCCGGTACTGTTCCACGCCTACACAGTGAGAATCACCAGTGAGCAGATCACTGGACCTGGCAGGACATTGTCATATGCCGATGATGTTTTAGTGGATCGTCAGGGTAAGGATAGAGAGGAGGTTGCTGTGGAACTACAAACCGAACTCAATCGCATAAGTACTTGGTGTGATGAAGCTGGGGCAATGGTCAACCCAACAAAGGCAACAGTGACTTGGTTCTCGTTGAATAATCATATTGTCAACAATCCAACACCAACTGTAATGCTGTGTTCAGAGACGGTGGAAAGAACGCAGGCAATGAATTACCTGGGGATACGGTTTGATCGAAGCCTTGCTTATAATGTGCACATAGACCAGGTGATAACAAAGGCCAAGCGGGGTTTGGCAACGATGCGGGTGATGGCGGCAGCAAACTGTGAGCAGCGCCATCTATGTCTTCTGTACGAGGGGCTGGTCATGTCTGTTTTGGAGTATGCAATGGCAATCCTGACTCTCAGCCATAAGCAGATAGAAAGGATGGAAAGGATACAGAATGAAGCTATGCGCATTATTCTTGGATGTACAAGAGATACAGCATGCAGGGCGATGCGCTACCTTCTTGATTTTCCAACCACTGAAGAGAGAATACAAGTTTGCAGGGCACGTGCCTACCTCAGAATTAACGCAAACACACAACATCCACTGCATAGTGAAATTAGGAAGGTGAAGGGCAGCAGGTTAAAAAGAGGACGGTCGTGGATGGGTCAAGCCGAAGACATTCTTCAACAGGTGTGTTCACTTGAGGACTTAGAATCTGGCGAGGAGTGGGTGCAAGTGCCAACAGACTTCTGCACATCCTTTTCAGTTTGCATCCAACTAGATAGAAAATGCAGGCAAGAAAATCCGGCTGCTGTTGAGGCTAAAGTACAAGCGTTGATTTTCGAGAATTCGCTAGACGGTGACGCGGTCATCTACACAGATGGGTCGGTCGTCCGACATGTGAGAAGCTCATGGGCCTTTACAGCTCGGGCCGGAGAGAGAATTGTGAAGGAGGACTCTGGCGCTTTCACTGAAACCACAAGTAGCCTGACCATGGAAGTCATGGCAGTAAGTAAAGCAATAACATGGCTCGAGACACAGACATTCACTAGGGCTTGTTTCCTTAGCGACTCAATGAACATGATCAAGAGGATAGAGGTGGGGTCGATCCGAAGAGAATGGTTGCTGCCTCTGAAGCGGTCTCGGCTGGCAAAGATTAGTTTCCTCTTCGTGCCAGGGCATGCGGGAGTACAAGGAAATGAGCGGGCTGACAAGCTCGCAGGTGAGGCTACTGTGGAGGGCGGACGCGCCATGGACCAGGCTGACATTCTGAATGCTCTACGAGAAGTGAGACTTTTGCCAGAACCAAGTGATGACTGTGAATCTACAACAATGGCCAGACTGCGAGAGCAGCAAATTAAAAGAGGGATGGCCAAACAAGAACACTACGCAGGACGCCAAAGAAGATTGATAAACCAACACAGAACTGGCGTCGTTAGCCGCTACACGCTGCGGGATTTGCTGAGGAGGGGATCCAAGCACTTATGGACTGAATGGTTCGATGTGCAACGAGGATGATCTGTCGACTAACTAACTAACTAACGTTAAATTTGCATACGCACGAGATGAAAGTAAGTAGTAAGCCTGTAGATGACACCAGCCGTCCTACCTCAAGTGAACCAAGTCGACAGACCTCCACTTTGCAACTGAAGTTCTAGTCAACATTTGTTTTTATGAACTCCGATGCAAGGGTTCAAATGTGATATAAAGTTCACACATGGTTAAATTTACATATCATGTGACCATAGTTAATCCTAATTGTTTGTTGATTACTTTTGACTGTTTGGCTCGTCTGTGTGTTACTTTTTTTCGCATATCCTTTACAGGACATTGCAGTCAACACCAGCATTTTTCAGCTGCTGTTGCTATCTTGGCAGGTTTTACGTTCAGTAGTTTGCCATTGCTTTCTGAACGACCGGTCACATACCTCTGTAAGCAACCAGCACGACGCGATCCTCTACCAAATCTCCCGCAGCTGTGTTTCGTACGTGAGTATACGGGATTACGATCAACGTTCTTAACGCCTTCGCCAGGGAGACCGGCTGTGTGTTACTGGTACCTATAAATAGTTACACTGTAATCTACCATGCTTGATGTAGGAGACGTCTAAGGTAGGGTGCCGTAAGACTGACTACCTCACCCAGGTATTTTGGGCTGCACGAGAGACACCAGCTGTGTAGCAATGAGATACCTCCTTGACGTCCCGACAATGGAACACAGGATCAAGATCTGGAGAGCTCGTGTATACTTAAAAATAAGTGCAGAAGAGAAGCACCCTCTGCATGACGCTATATTCAGAGAAAAGGGTGACAGGCTAAAGAGAGGCAAATCATGGATGGGTCGGGCGGAAGATGTCGTCAGACAGGTCTGCAGTCTTACCAGTATCAACCCCGGCAAGGAATGGGTGCAGGTGCCTCCAGCTTGTAAGTTCACTTTCTCCTGCATTATCACACTGGACAGACGGTGCAGAGAGCAAAACCCTGCCGCTGTCGACGCAGAGGTTAACGCGCTCATCTATGAACACTCAGATAGCCCCGAAGTGTTCATCTATACAGATGGATCTGTTGTAAAGCAGCAGAGAAGTGCGTGGGCAGTTACAGCCCGTTCAGCGGGCCGAACCGTTCAAGAATCCAGTGGTGCCCACTCTATGACCATGAGCAGCATGATGATGGAGGTGATGGCAGTTACACAGGCTTTCATATGGCTTGAATCACAGCATTATACCAACTTGTGTGTACTAAGTGATTCAGAAGGTCGAAGCTGGATCTGTACGTAGACAGTGGACTGAGTCGCTGCGGAAGTCTGTTATCCGTAAAGTCACCTTCATCTTCATCCCGGGACATGCGGGAGTCGAGGGAAATGAACGAGCTGATAAACTGGCTGGCTCTGCACTCCCTGTAGATGGCCAGCCCATGGATCGTGCCGATGTTATTAACGTCCTCAAAGATATGGCAAGAACAGAGGACCTTGACGTCAGTGAATCCACATCGCTGTCCAGGATGAAAGACTTGGGAGTAAGATTCGGCACGGCCAGACGCGAGAGATACATCGGGAAAACAAGGCGCCTCGTCAACCAACACAGAACTGGCACGAGTATTAGCCACCAGACGCTGATGCATATGCTGGGGGGGGGGGGGGGGGGGATCTGAGCACATATGGACATGTCCGGAGTGCAATGAAGATACCCCAACTGATAATTGATAACTGATAACTGTCTTGACTGTACATTCTGTCAGGCTGATGTTCGTCCATCTCTTGATGTTATCTTCCCACTTGTATCGTTGTCTACCTCTTGCTCTCCAGTATGGTTTTCATAAGAGTAGCATGTCTTTTAACATGGCCGAAATATTTCACTTGCCTCATGTTTATTTCTTCCATCAACTCTCTCTTCATTCCCAGTTTTTCTGGAACCTCTGCATTTGATTGTTTTTGTTTCAATGAAATAAGACATATTCGTCTGTATATCCACATCTCCAGGGCTTCTAAGCGACTTTCTGGTTGCTTGTTTTAGGAACTAAAATATATATCACTGTACTGTACGCAGAGTGTGTCCATGTCGACAAATATTGTCTTTGTGAGGTTTGAAGACAAAGAACTTGCACTCACACCCAAAAAAGACAAGACAGAAGAGAGAATAATACTCTTCTTCAAATTTTTGTGAATAGGCGCTCGTACTATTCACAAAATTATGTGCCGAATAATCACATGACCAGCCACACATTTTTGTGTATAGCGGCTCGTACTATTCACAAAATTTTGTGAATAGTGGCTTTGAGAAAACCTTGACAACCCATGTAACGATTGTCAGATGTGGCTACAAGCTCTGTGCTTGTTCTAACACAGTTTACTCACATGTGTTTGCTGGTGTTGTGCTATAGGCTCTTATTATTGTTTATCCCTGTATGGCTATGGCCAGTTTATGTCTGACTTCTTGTGAACAGTCCCCATGGTTGTTGATTATGGAGCCAAGATGTTCACAGTTTGTTATGATTTCAATTTCTCCGTCGGTGGTTGTGATTTTTGGTTGTCATGTTCGTGTAGATTTGTGTGTGGGTATTTTTTTTTAAAAATATTAGTTCAGAAAAATATTGTTATCTTAATTATGGCTTTTGACAAACAGGATTAAATTTAAATAACATATACAATTAAATTAGAAGTGAGTTAATTCCGCATTTGTTATAAATTTGCAATAGCTCATAAACTTATATATATGTTATTGATGAATTTTTAATAAATTCAGCCATTCTGTAATTAGTAACATAACAGCTAAAGTAATTGAACATATTAACAAATTTATTACTTATGTGTATATACATACATATGATCCTGATCAGTTAGTAATAAACTTTTTATTTGTGTAAGAAAGAAATCAAGTAATAATAAATTCAGTAGCAGTGAATATTATAAATTAATTATTAATCTTTTGTACACGATAACTTAAAAACTTAGTGACAGCTGGCAAACTTGATGTAATCCAAGCCTCTGGTGATCGTATGAGTTTGCGAACCATCATTGTCTGTCAGCATGGCACGTGTTTCAAAACATTACCACCTAACAGCATGAATGAATCACCCAAATAAACGAGAAGTAGATTGTGAGCTTTACTAAAACACGACTACAAGAGACAAATTGGACGTTGCGGCCAAAGCCTTCGTCAGCACAGGACAAACAAATACAAACCAACACAAAACTACATGAAACACACTATGACAATATTAAACTATTAAACTAATTAAAATAAAATGTACTCATCTGAATACTGTGTCCTAGCTTGGAAGGTCTGACACACGTAGGGCACCAGTGGATCAATAGACCGGATGTATGGTACACGGGTCAAAGGTCAAGCGGGAAGGGAGTGGGGTGGAGACGCGCCCATGTGTGCGGAAAAGTGAAATTAGAGAACGGCAAAGATGTTACGGACGCGGATGACAATTAGCAATTATCGTTAAGCGCTCGAAACACAGGTGCGGAAACCTATATAGTGTTAGTACACACAGAGAGGCATGAGTGGCGGTCGTTCAGAAAATGATGGCAAAACACCGAACGTAAATCCGCCAAGAGAGTTGACTGTGATGTCATACAAAGGATCTGCACGTACCCAGATGGTGGACTGTAAGCTAGGGGTGGGAGGGGTGGGGTGGGAAGTTAAATGAAGCTGTGTTGGACATTAAGGCCGTGAGGGGAGAGTGTGCCCAACTGGAAGATGAGACGGTGTTCCAATGTCTTCCGATCCCGTTCGTGGGATGCGCATGATTTGATGGCCGTGACCTGTATGTCGGCTACGCCATGGTGGTCAGGACTGTTGAAATGTATGGATACTGGTTTCTGGGCGCCGCTGGTGATGTCAGAAAGATGTTGTCGAAATCTGTCCCCAAGACGTAATCCTGTCTCCCCGACATATCTCATGTCGCAACGTGTGCAGGTAATCGCATAGATGACGTTGTGACTGATGCATGAGAAACCCTCACGGATGTGGAAGGTCGTCTTAGGGAATGTCAGACTCTGGGTTTGAAGTACGTATGGACAGGTCTTGCAAACCGATCGAAGACACGCCACCGTGCCAGGAAGAGACTGGTGAGGTTGGGGTAGCCTGCTATGGACCAGCACATCTTTGAGGTTACGATCCCGCTTATATGCCACTAGAGGAGCCTCTGAGAAGACATCACGAGTGGTCGATTCCGCCCGGAGAATGGATAGATGTTTAAAAAGGATATTCTTGGCAGCAATATTGTGGGGGTGATAAGTAAGTGAGAGGACAGGTCTATTGTTTCGTGGTTTCGGCCTGGAGGAGAGAGCCTCAGTGCGACTGATAGATTGGCAGCGGTGGAGAGCTGTAGATAGAACATTATCAGGATAGCCACGAAGGCGAAAGAAATCAAGCATCTCGTGGGCTTTTTGATGGAAGTCGTTGTTATCCTGACAAAGTCGTCGGAGACGTAACAGTTGGGAGAAAGGAATAGAACGTTTGCACGAGGGAGGGTGGGAGGAGGTATAGAGAAGGAATGAGTGCGAGTCAGTTGGTTTATAATAAACCGTCGTGCATAGACCAGCAGAACCTAAAGAGACTGTGAGGTCTAAGAAATCAGCCGACGAAGAAATGGTGGAGGTAAGTTTGATGCTGGGATGGAAGTCTGAAAAAAGGCAATGAAGTTCTGTAGGTCAGGCAAGGGCATGTCCGAGACACCAAAGCAGTCGTCAATGTACCTCCTGTAGAGCTCCGGGAGCCTACCGGTGTACTGATTCCATACCTGGTGCTCCAGATAGCCCATGAAGAGGCAGGCATAACTGGGACCCATCTTAGTACCCATGGCCACACCGCTGATCTGGTCGAAGTAGTCCCCATTGAACTCAAACGAGTTGAGGTTGAGGACTAACTCCGCAAGACGCAGTAATGGTCCAGTGGCTATCGAGGGATTAAGCCTTTTCTCCAAGAAAAATTCTAAGGCTTTAAGGCCGTCAGCGTGAGGAATGGAAGTGTAGAGTGAAGTCACATCTAAAGTGAAGATGTGATACTGAGAAGGGTTAGTGAAACTGATGGAATCGAAGATGGAGATAGCGTGGTTGGTGTCTTTGATATACGAAGGGAGGCTGGCAACCAACGGCTGAAACATGCTGTCTAGAAACTCTTAAATCCGTTCTGTAGGGCAAGAGCAGGCCGAGACGATAGGTCTGCCTGGGTTACCGGGTTTGTGTGTCTTAGGCAGCATATTAAAGGCGGGTTTGCCCAAGCAGCTATCGTGGATGATCAACGAGGTGGCGGAGCTGGGTAAAAGACCTTGCTGGATAATGGCGTTAGTCACGCTTTTGACCTGGGTGTCGTTTCTGACTGTCCCATCTTGTATCCTTGGTCTGTAGAAGGTGGCATCACTCAGTTGCTTGTTGCCTTCCTGTATATATAAGTCTTTCCTCCAAACCACTAGCGCCCCTCCCTTATCGGCAGGTTTGATAACTATGTCATCACGACGTTTCAACTGTGTAAGTGCCCGTTGCTCATCCGCGGTGAGGTTGGAATACCGTAGTGGCTTAAATTTGAGTTTTTGGATGTCGTAGAGTGTTTTGTCGATGTATAAATCGAGGGCCTTAGATGCCCCTGGATTGGGAACCCAAGCACCTTGTTTACCACCTAACAGCATGGCACACGATGATGTTGGCAGAAGAGCTTCAATACATAATGTCATGCTTGAATGATAAAATAATTATTTACAAATACAGATTGCCCCAGGTTTGACACATAATTCTACATGGTCGACAGGATAACAGTGATCGCTCTTACATTTCTAGTGCACTGATGGCGAGGCAGGGCATTCAATCCCTACACTAGCATTTAAGTTGGTCTGAAATGTTGACTTCTCGTTCAGAAAGCAGTGGCAAACTACAGAATATAGAATTGCTTATAAAATCAACACTAAAGGAAATATTTACTAACGCAAAATTACGAATGAAGCCAACTGTGACACAGAAACCTCATTATTAAAGAGTTCCCTTGTAAAATAATTCTCTGTGGTGAATGTAAACTTGCCAGGAAATCACAAACAGCCAAAGAATGCTGGGGTTGGCTGCAACATCCTGTAAGGGATATGCAACTAACGTTTGTTGTAAATTAAATGGATAGATCTGAAGAAAGCCTTTGACAAAGCCTGGAAAGAAGGTCTGATGAAGAAACTGAGAAACTGCAAAATCAATGGAAGAAATGGGCGAAAGCATACTTGCACAACAGAAGAGCCCGAGTACAGATAGACGGACTCAAGAGCAAGAAAGTACTACTGCGTCACGGTGTTCCCCAGGGTGGAGTCTTGTCCCCCACACTTTTTTTAATCTTCATCAATGATCTTGTTGCTAATCTACCGCATGGAATTAAAGCGGCAATGTACGCCGCTGACCTGGTTTTATGGAGCACAAATGAACATGCATCAGTGGCCACCAAATTGCTACAAAGAGCTGTAGATACATTTGCTGCATGGGCAAATAGATGGTGTTTCATCAACACTGACAAGTGCAGCACCATTCTATTTACCCTCTCTTCAAAACAAAAGGCAGGGATCATCCAGATAAATGGAACACCCCTAAGAGAAGATAAAGAACCAACATACCTTGGAGTAACATTTGATGGCAGGCTGACATGGAGAAAGCACATCAACAAAGCAGTAGCAAAAGCTAGAAGGAAAATAGCCATCCTGAGAAAGCTAAGTGGAACCACATGGGGAGCCAGTGGGAAAATACTTAGCAAAGTTTACCAACACAGCATACAACCACGCCTGGAATATGGGTCAACTGCGTGGTGTTCAGCATCAAAAATCCCACTACAAGAGCTGGACAAGGTGCAAAATCAAGCACTTAGAGTCACCACAGGAGGGATGAGTTCAACCCCTATAGTGGAAATGGAAAAGATGGGGAGAACACAAGCACTGAGTGAGCGCAGAGATACGAAAACGCTAATACAAGCAGAAAAGTTCCTCAGCTTGCCAGGCCACCCTATGAAGAACAGATTTGAAAACTTAGCTATAAGGCGGTTGAAAGGAAGTAGTTTTATCCACCAGGCCAAACGACTCTGCAGAGAAACCACCTATTTACCCACAGTTGGTATCCCCCTAACAACTATTCCAGAGCGAACTCCATGGAAAGATGAGCATAGACTATCAATACAAATCCAGACAAAAGTGAGAGGAATATTTGGCAAGGAAGAACAGAACAGTGTGCAGCGCAGAACAGCCACTCTCAGCTTCCTTGATAAAGAATACCCACAGGACCTCTGGATCCGAGCCTACACAGATGGGTCGGCACAAAATGCTGTTTGAAATGGAGGAGCGGGAGTGTACATAGAATACCCAAATAATACTAGGGACACAGCCAGAGTACCGACAGGAAAGTACTGCCATAACTATGATGCTGAAATTGAGGCAATCAAGATAGCAACAGAGAAATTAATAAATACCAGCAATGGTACACAACCTGTGGTGCTACTGACAGATGCAAAATCAGTACTTGAGGCGCTTTTGTCTGGGAAATTGCCAGTACTAAGGACACTACTTTCTGAACTTAGCAGTCAGCATAAGGTCATCATACAGTGGATACCATCCCACTGTGGAGTACCCGGAAACGACAGAGCTGATCAATTGGCTAAGGAAGGAGCCAAAGAAGAACAGCCTGATGTGCCCGTTACATACCACCAAAAGAAAAGAATGATCAAATCAGTCAGAAAGCCACAAAAACCTGCTCAAGATGACTACCACGTTATGGACAGACCAGAATAAGTCATTATTCTGCGCCTCAGAACAGGACACAATAGATTACGCAACCACATGTATACAAAATTCAAGATTGGTGAAACAGCCATGTGCACATGTGGATTGGCCTCGCAGACAGCAGAGCACATACTCCAAGACTGCCCAAAATATAACATATCTAGGCAAACCTTCTGGCCTAGAGAGACGACAGTGGAAGATAAACTCTATGGACCACTTTGTGAACTGAAAAAGACAGTTAAATTCATACAAGAGACAACATTGCAGATATAGACATATTTCAAGCAACCGAAAGAAGAAGAAGAATAATTGTCAAAAGGAGTGAATAGTTTTTCCCCTTGTATCGTGGTAAATTTCCCTTGATCACCTTGCCTTATAGAAGTGAGTGAGAATATAAATTCATCCCATCTGGGATCCCCTTGACAAACTAAGCAATTATTATCATTATTATGATCATATATTAAATCCTAGATCCCTCATACCTTAACAGCAGAATGTGCATGACAAGATGACAAAAGACATGGTATCATCATCAAGTGCTGTGCCGACTGGCGTAGGCGTTCATGACTCTCCACAGATCTCAGTCTTTGGTTTTCTGGATCAACTCTGCCATTGATATACCTCCATGCCACCGTCGCAATCCATCCAGCATCATTTCTCATGGTCTGCCTCTGCCTCTCTTCCCCTCAATCTTTCCAGTTGTCACGATGTTCTCCAGCACCTCTCTTCTCATCACATGACCAAAAAAGCTGTTTGTCTCTTTCTTATTGTTGTATATAATGTTCTAGTTTCGCCAGCCTCTTTAAGGCATTCATCGTTAAGTTACTTTGGCAGACCAAGGAATTAGCAACATTCGTCTAAAGAACCACATCTCTGTTGCTTCGTCTCTTCCTAATTTGTTCATTTATATTCCAAGATGCACAGCCATACAGCAAAACAGGTTCTATATAGCTCTTTAGCACTCTCTTTCTTACATTCAATGGTAGCGACTTATTGCATAAGATATTCTTCATTTTTTTAATGCAGCCTTTGCTTGCCCTATTCTGCTCTTAAAAAGACATGGCAGCGAACATATAATAGTATCATAGGAAAAATGTATTTTCAGTAAAATCATGCCCTTTCTCTTTGTTAAATGAGTCTCCCTCTCTCCCTCTTTCTCTCTCTCTCTCTACTCTCTCTCTCTCTCTCTCTCTCTCTCGCATGTACCACGCTGTGCGCGCGCACGCACACACACACACACACACACACACACACACACGCACACACACACAAAGAGAACCCTATAGTAGTGACTAACTTAATGTTCTTTGTATAATGTTCAGGAAGACAAAGAGATGAATATCTTGATGACTCGGTGAAATTGCACAAACAGGACAAGAACACAGCCCTGATCTGAGACTGGTGATAGTATGAGATCTGCCTTAGTAATGCTGTATGGTTTTAAATGCACGCATAATGGATCGCATATACTTTATAATGATATTAATAGATGACTGTAGAAGCAAAATCACATTAGTACAGAAGCCTCACACACTGAAGACAGGCATTTGACAGAGTGAAACAAGAGTAGATAATGAAATAGTTACAACACCTATAGATAATTGGCCAAGCAAGTCAAGTCTGTCAAGGACCCTTTTACATGCATTATGGCGGATTGGGCATTTGGTGCTAGACCCATATTTTTAAAGAGCAACCGGCACTCGGTGGGTCATGTGGTATCGTGACAAGTGCCTTTACTTCCCAAAACATTTCCTGGTACCCATTTTAGGCTGGAATACCAGGTGAATTTAAACATATAAATCCACACCAATGCAGATTGAACCTAAGACCAGCAGGCTAGCGTCTAGCCACTATACTACTATAGTTGGCAAAGGCCTGAAAAGAAAGAATATATGCTGACAACTAACAACACCAGCAGGAGCTGGCAATGATTTAGGAAAATTTGAGTATAAAGATATACTATATACAGAACCAGGTCAGTGGAGGATGCACAATGATACCTAACTTACATTCACTGCTTGGTGAGTATATATATAATACACACGTAAATTATACCTAATTTATATTCACTGCACGGTGAGTGTGTATATATATATATATATATATATATATATATATATATATATATATATATATATATATATATATATATATATATATATATATATATATACTGTTACACACCTAAAAGGCATGGGGCATATGCAGACAGACCCATATTTTTATAGACAAAACAGAACTCAGTGGATGATGTGGTCAGTATCGCGCCGAATGCCTTAACTTCTCAAGACAATTCCTGGTACTCCTTTAAGGCTGCGTCAACCTAGGAGCCAGATCAATTGTTAGACAACCAAATGTCTGGTCACTACACTACCGTACCGCCTGAGTATATAATATGGTCCACAGAAAATATGTCCTGAACATCAGTCAGAGTGCATCATGTAACAACTTACAATATGCTGACACTGCACTGATAGCAAAACGTCAAAAGAAGCAACAGAAAATGATTGACATAATGGTGATTTGGGAGGGAGATGCCTTTAATACAAAGGCATAAGAAAAACTGTCTGCCATCTTCTGCCCATAATACCTTGCTGTGTTCTATATGAAATACTAATCTCGAATAATCAGGTGTCATTAAGTCAGACATGTTAGTTAGTTAGTCGACAGATCATCCTCATTGCACATCAAACCATTCAGTCCATAAGTGCTTGGATCCCCTCCTCAGCAAATCCCGCAGCGTGTAGCGGCTAACGACAGTTCTGTGTTGGTTTATCATTCTTCTTTGGCTACCTGCATAGTGTTCTTGTTTGGCCACACCTCTTTTAATTTGCTGTTCTCGCAGTCTGACCATGGTTGTAGATTCACAGTCATCACTTGGTTCTCGTAAAAGTCTTACTTCTCGTAGAGCATGGAGAATGTCAGCCTGGTCCATGGCGTGTCCGCCCTCCTCAGTAGCCTAACCTAAGAGCTTGTCAGCCCGCTCATTTCCTTGTACTCCTGCATGCCCTGGCACGAAGATGAAACTAATCTTTGCCAGCAGAGACCGCTCCAGAGACAGCATCCACTTTCTTTGGATCCACCCCCATCTCCATCTTTTTGAGCATGCTCACTGGGTAGCTAATGAAACATGCCATAGTGAATGTCTGTATCTTAATCCATGTTATTGCTTTACTTACTGCCATGGCTTCTACAGTCAGTCTACTTGTGGTCACAACAAAAGTACCAGAGTCCTCCTCCACAATTCTCCCTCCGGCCTGAGCCGGAAAGGCCCATGAGCTTCTCACATGTCGGACGACCGACCCATCTGTGTAAATGACAGCACGACAGCACGAGTCAGATATTATTTGCGTCTACCTTTATGAATGGGTGTCAAGGTAGGACGAACTTTAGAACCCCTGAATATTAAACGACAACTCGAGTCCCTATGCAGACAGCAGTGCAACCAGCGTGCAAATACAATAAGACAGATAGAAAAAAAAAATGATCAAGGGTTCATTGTGTGCAGGTCACAATTCACCCCACGATGTGTTTCAGAAAGTTGTATGTCACTTGAAGTGATATGCTCCCATTACAGTTCATTTAGTTATTTGAGGTTTGACAGACACCTACATGATAATAATTGCTGTATCAAAGAGAGATGGTGCCACACCTTGGTAATCTAACCAATGGTTTGCTGTATTACGAAGTGGTTGCTCTATATCCTGAACTGGTCATATGTGAAGTGTGCGTCATCATTTCCTGTGTACAGGGTGTTTACTTACATGAGTCAAACTGACACAACTAGAAACACATCATAGCACAAGCAACCCCCAAATGCACAATAAAATCCACAGTTAGCCAGTGAGCTGCCTGTCCTCTCCAGGATGTAGCAATCAACCCCAACACTTGTTGATAGTTTGTGATATTCTAGGTAATTTTACATTCAGTAGATTGCCATTGCTTTCCCTACTTGCTTCTGAGCTGGAAAAGGGTAAGGAAAACTCTACAAGACAGTGCTTGTGGAGATGGCACTTTAGAAAAGGCTTTACACCAACCTCAGTCTTAAAAATGCTAATCTTCCCACGGCTCAGGTACCCTGAACATCTATGAATGGCACTTAATAGTTAAAACTTACAATTTCCCAGAGGATTAATCACCAACCAACCAACAACCCTAGCGGATGCATTAGCTAAGTTGATAGGGAAATGAGCTGATAATGTCATTAGCGCGGTGACAGTAGGGTTTTAACATTTGCATTCAAAGTCTCACTAAAGTGAAGGACAGACTGGCTATCTATTCCTTCATGCAATTAGACCCATAGCAGGAAACTGCTTCAGACAAATTTGTTTGTTTACCCACAACCCTAACAAAGGTGTAATCATTAACAAGGCCTATCATCTACCAAAACCCTGCGCCCCTTGCATTCAAAGTCTCGGTAAAGTGGAGGACAGACTGGCTATCTATTCCTTCATGCAATTAGATGCATAGCAAGAAACTACTTCAGACAAATTTGTTTGTTTACCCACAACCCTAACAAAGGTGTAGTTATTAACAAGGCATATCACTACCAAAACCCTGCAACCTATTACACCTGTTCCTTCACGGAAGCGCTGACATCATTTTAAGGCGGAAGGTTTGAAAACCAACCGATATGTATAAGGTTTTTTTTTTTTAATTGTCTTGTTTGTCCTGACGTCTACTTCCTTCCTGTACTTTTGTTGGTGCCCATCAATACATGTCAATTTATTTCTCATCATCAGCAATTTTGCGACGGTATGTTAGTACCAGGTCAGGAGGAAAGTTCCATAGATGCAAGTCCTTCTCAATGCTCAAAGGACATGAATGTCAAGGCATCAGGTTCAAGCTCAGTCTGCCAGAAGCTTCACCAACCAGCCAACCAACCAACCAAGCCAACTCAGAACATCAAATATATATATGGACATTGACAAGCAACAGTAAAGACTCTTTTACATGCCTTAAGTCTTCGCTGGCTGTTGAACGAGGGGACTGAGCACGTATGGGAATGTCCTGAGTACAGTGATGTCGGTTCTTAACTCAACTCAACTCAACTTACATACCTTAAGCCTGGGGTCTTTTCACAATACATCTTTGTCGATCGAGGTGTGGAAAAGAGTTCTTAAGAGCTATACTGAGCCAATTCTGATGTATGGCAGCGAATCATAGGCAATTAGCTGACATGTGAGGAATTATTTGGAAGCTGCGAAGATGTGGTTTTATAGAAGGATGCTGAGGACACTACGGATGGATAGAATGAGGAATGAGGATATCATGAAAGAAGTTCACCCACAAAGAGAATTGGTTATCCACATCCAAAGATATTCCACATTCTTTAAGCATGTCATTAGAAGGGAACAGCTGGAGTATGTCATCACAATTGGAACATCGAAAGGGAGGAGAGGCAGACCAAGCGAGAACATGCAAGACAGCCTGACATCATGGAGGAATATCAGTAAATTATTGGCAGGACTCGAGACAGAGGGCTGAGGACAGGTATATCACCAACGCCACATAGCATGGACTATAATGTCTGGGGTGAGTGGCATATTCATAATTGCACCTGCAGCTATTAAAGTGTTGTTGTGATAATAGAGAGCTTACCTTACAAGCCTCACAGATGTAGGCATCACAGTAAAAGCCTGCTGCAATATCTCCGCAAACCTGGCAAAGCACAGCCTCCCCACCAGAGGTAGATGTTGTGACTGGAAAGTGGGCCGATGTCGGGTCACCTGTGGGTTTTACACAGGATATACTGTGACGACGCCGGCCTCCTCGCGTCAACTGCTCACATGTGCCTGTTGAGGAATCTGGCTGGTCATTCAAGGCATCATTAATTTCTACACTGCCTGTAGATATAGATGATGAGTTATCCGAAGTGACAGAATGTTTAGGCCTCTCTCGACATGGGTTAGCTAAGAAAGAGGCACATGCGGAACTGAATTTAACCGAGTCTGTATTGCTTTTACGTGAAGTTGATGTTGTACAATGCAGTGAGTTGCTTCGAATTCTGGAGAAAGACTGCTGATAAGAAGAGGGGTTGCTCGTAAACTGCTCATTCTCCAGATCATCAGGTGGTTCTGATTTAATATGCAAAGCTTCATCTGTCGTTTCAATAGTAATTTTAGCATGCCCCATTGTATCCGCATTCCCTTCTTTCTTTCCATGGTCATCACCATGAATATCCAACTCAATTCGGGCATGCTTTCTGGGTGTTGGAGACGATGACATATATCTTTCCTCCTCAATGTACTTCTCAGAAATCACCTTTTTGATGTGGTGACTACCACTACAGTTAAGATCATATTTTGCTTGAAATGCAGTCTGGACCGGGGCACCCAAACATGATGATGACTTGGAATGAGGCAGTTTGTCATCATTCGTGGTTTTTTGTATTTGTGACATATGTAGGTCATTCTTCAACAAGTGTGTTGAACACAGTTCGGTCAATCCAAAATTTGGACTGTGGTCTCTTACTTAAATCCAATTCTGAATGAGTTCAGACATTTAGAAGTCTCCAAGAAAATGTAAAACACCTCTGAAAGAATTATTTCAAAATGTATCGGATATAAATATTCTCTCTCAGGATATATCTGAGAAATATTGCTACAAAAAGATCCGAGTTTAGCATATGAAATGTCTTTGCCCAAGTTGTACAGAAGATGGGAACTTGTTGAACAGAAGAATTAGCAACTATTACTGGTGCTATTGAAAGTCCACCTGACCAGGCACCAGCTGCATATGCTGGTTGAAGTCTCCTAATGATGGTTTATTGTCACAAGCTGTTAATAGGCTGCACTTCACCTGGCAAGTTTGACACCCAACAGCCTGAAACAAAAATAGTAAAACTAAAAACATTTTGGAATGGGCAATGTTTGGAAAAGATAAATGCATGGCTGTGGTTCACAGCTGAAATTATTAAGCTGTACTTAGTGTGAGGTCTTAGTCAGATATGACTGAGCTACCGTATAACAGTAGACGGTACTACCTGGTTTCTGTTAGCGCCGAACGTTGGGCGGCGCTTACCTAACCCGACACCCCACATTGTGCCAACGGCTTCGGGCGGAAGAGCGCAATTGGGAGGGTACAATCCTTACCCTGGTGCGAGGAAATGCAAGCTAAAGACAAAATTGTCATGGCAGGGCAGACCAGGCCCTAAGCCTTGGTTGGCAGCTGGTCTAGGATCGAAGCTCCGACAGGCGGACAGTTAGAGCATTGCTTTGCTGATCCGGCAGCTTCTGCAGCTTGTCTTGTTCCAGATGTAGGGGTGTTACCTTTCCTCTGGAGTGAACTAGGCAGGCCGAGAGAGGGATCATGCTGCATGGGCAACACATGATCTCTATATTTTAGCCCAGGCTTTGTGCTATGGAGAGGCAATAACTCCATCCCTGGTCTTAACTGGTCTCGGAATCAAAGCGAGAGGCAACTGTTATGGGTTATAAGTCCTTGTCAGTTGGCGTAGACATGGGGCGCCACGCGTTGCCTCTGACGGTGGGAGACACCTATAGGTGTCACTGACTCACGCTCAGATGGCGGCCTCTACAATGCTCAGAGATTGAAGGCTAAGACCAAAATTAGGAGGGTACTGATCAGAGAGTTGCTTTTTGCAGATGATGCTGCAGTTACGACCCACTCTGAGGAAGAATTGCAATGTCTACTATCTGCATTCTCCAATGCTTGTTCTGAATTTGGTTTAACAATTAGCAAAAAGAAGACACAGATTATGTCACAAGGTGCACATAGGGTACCATCAATCTTTATTGACGACGCCGAACTAGAGATAGTAGACCATTTTACATATCTAGGATCAGTGGTAAATAGCAAATTATCCCTAGATCAGGAAATCAACATCCGGATTGGTAAGGCAGCAACAACAATGAACAGGTTAAGAAAAAGAGTCTGGGAGAACAGGAAGCTTACTGCCAAAACAAAAGTCCTTGTCTATCAAGCCTGTGTCCTTAGTACTCTTCTCTATGGCAGTGAAACCTGGACAACTTACTCACACCAAGAGAACAATTTAAACAGCTTTCATATGCGGTGTCTGCGAAGAATTCTTGGTATTAAGTGGCAAGACAAAATCACAAATACTGAAGTATTGGAAAGATCAGGTTGTGTGACAGTTTATTCCATGCTCAGTCTTCGTAGACTTAGATGGATAGGACATCTTAGGAGGATGGATGATGGTAGAATACCAAAGGATATCTTTTTTGGTGAATTACAGATGGGTAAGAGATCTCAGGGTCGGCCTCTACTACGATACAAAGATGTGTGTAAGCGGGACATGATTGATACAGGCATTGATAATGCACATTGGGAGCAAGTCGCCGCTGAACGTGTTGCATGGAGGGCAAATATCAGAAATGGAATAAAGTCAAAGGAGAAAATTATTGCAGAAAAGTCACACACCAAGCGTTTGAGACGTAAGATGGTGCATGATGGTGGAAATGACCACGTGTTCACATGCACCCACTGTGAACGGACATTTACAGCGCAAATTGGCTTTATCAGTCACACTCGCTACCGCCATAGTTAAAAGTTATTATGCCTTTTTAAAGCACAAACTATCGTCTGTCAAGACGGCAAGGTGCCAATGAATGAATGAATGACTTAGTGTGACTTATTTCTGGCAAGCTGTCTCCACCTACCAGTGGCATAATCCCACTATCAGTGAACCAGAATTCAAACTATGTCAACCATAAAGTAATGGACCCTTTTTCAGACCATGAAGTGTACTGGGTATAAAGTGCTAACCTCTACATGTTTAACCCCCTCACTGGGTGATGTGGCTATCTTTACTTCCCAGGAAATGTTCTGGTATCCATTTTAGACTGGGTGAACCCAGATCAATGAGACAATATCCCTGCCTCAAAGTGGATTCAAACATATGACCACTATATGGCAGAGTAGCTAGAATGCCAGATTCTCTTTCGGGAGACCCACGTTCAAATCCTCGGTAAAGTGTGGATTTTTTTTTCTGTTGGGGGGAAAAAGAAAATCCTAACCTGCACAGTTTGTGGCGAATGTACTAGCCAGGTGGCCTGTATTCCTCAGACTCGAGATCCTCCCTGTCCTACACCGCAAGGTACTATAGGTCATAGATGACAGACAGTTGACAGACCACCAAATCAGCAGGCATGTATCTAACAACAGCACTACCTCAGCTACCATGCCAACCATGTTCAAAATAGTCATGCAGAAATGTAGACGGAAACGGTAGCTTACATTGGCCTTTTTATGTTGGGCTTTCTTATTTCAATAAATGAATATTACTGATTGTGCAAGGTTGATTATTTAATGAATTCCACAAAATATTCTAGAAACCTACATTTTTCATCTTTCCCTATGCTACATTTGGAATTATTATAACAATACTTGTTAAGTTTTTACCTTTTAAGTATGATTGAGTGAAGGAATATACTGTGACAAGATTTTTATAACAAATATTGTACTCCATTAACTCTTTTCTTTAATCACATGTGCTTTTCTGTTTCACCAATGATTATCTTTCTCATGACTTCTCTTCTTTTTCTTTGCCATCTTTTTCTTCTTAACTTTCTGAGCCCATAAGGCACTTGGCTGCAAGCAAAATCAGTCTCCATTTCTTTCTACTCATGAAGACATCACTCCAATCCATTTTTCTTCTTTGTTTCTCTTTCCAGGTGTGATCATCACACCAAGTTTTGAACCTCAAAGGTCAGTGTGTCAGATGCCTGCATGCATTTGTGTAAGACCTGATCTCCTAGACAGATTCCATCTAAGGTAATGGGTTCTATCTACTCATAAGTAGGTTTTTCTTTCCTAACAATTTTAAATGGCAGTAGTTTTACAGTTTGTTTGTTTTTTATTTGGACACAGGACCTCTTGTTTCTCACACTTATCTGAGATGGTTAGGTCTCTGATCTCACTACCCCAGACATCACAGGGACATGTGATATCATTAGGCACCGTGGTTCTTGTAAAAATTCCAATGAGATTTGAACCAAGTGCTTTCTGAGTCTGAGGCAGATACTTAATCTCTCAGTCCCCATTTTTGACATTAAGTTCTGTTAGGTCTAGTTCCACACTGTCTCTCATCTTCACAGATACCTTCCCCTCCTTGGTCCTGTATCTTTTATTTGTTCAGTTTGTGATATATACTTTGTTTCTCTGATCTATTGTAATCTGTCCATAATATTGACAACTGACAGATGGTTATACATTTGTAACTAGAACATATTGTGACAACTGGAACAATTTGTGGAGAGATAGAGGAAGACAGCAAGAGAAAATCCTTTAACAGTTTCTTATCAGCACACACACACTGATACATGTTGGAGATTGCACGATGCTGAGGAGCATCGCCCATGCCAGTCGGCAAAGCACTTGATGAGATGATGATGATTAGCTCTAAGTGTATAGGGATTTCCCACATATTGGCATGACAACCTTTGACAGCTACAAAAATTCTTCTAACCATCTTGTTTTCAAAATGCTACTGTTGAGCAAGATCCTGGCTTATGTTTCATGATTCTGATGTGTGCAGCAATGTTTCTGTTGTATGTGTTTTTTTCATGTGTTTACTTATAATATACATTATTTGTGTTGAAAATATATTGCTGAACATTATAAACTTTATTTCCCATGCATATTCAGGACTGCTGTTCATTATGAATTCTATATTATTATAATATTAATTACTATTTTGGCCTACACCTGCTCCATT
The DNA here is from genome assembly GCA_014155875.1 of Cepaea nemoralis. Lineage (NCBI taxonomy): Eukaryota > Metazoa > Mollusca > Gastropoda > Stylommatophora > Helicidae > Cepaea > Cepaea nemoralis. The sequence goes on along the minus strand of JACEFZ010006318.1, from coordinate 1,019,393 downwards.
TGAGCACAAACTCTATGGAGATTTCTGTAGCTTTCTTTGTATTCATTCATTCTGACATCTGAAGGTTGACAAAGAAGAATTTTATATTTATAATTTCACTGCCTATGTTTGCACTTCACTACACATTATATGTTTACCATCTTATTTTGGTTGATGTAAGCAGGGTATATGAAGACTGTCATAGCTTCTTCCTCATGTATATATACACTGTCATACATTCATCCTTATATATATATATACTCTGTCATAATTTCTTCCTCATGTATATATACACTGTCATACATTCATCCTTATATATATACTCTGTCATAATTTCTTCCTCATGTACGTATACATTGTCATACATTCATCCTTATATATATACTCTGTCATAATTTCTTCCTCATGTATGTATACATTGTTTTACATTCATCCTTATATATATACTCTGTCATAATTTCTTCCTCATGTATGTATACATTGTCATACATTCATCCTTATATATATACTCTGTCATAATTTCTTCCTCATGTATGTATACATTGTCATACATTCATCCTTATATATATACTCTGTCATAATTTCTTCCTCATGTATGTATACATTGTCATACATTCATCCTTATATATACTCTGTCATAATTTCTTCCTCATGTATGTATGCATTGTCATACATTCATCCTTATATATATACTCTGTCATAATGTCTTCCTCATGTATATATACATTGTCATACATTCATCCTTATATATATACTCTGTCATAATTTCTTCCTCATGTATATATACATTGTCATACATTCATCCTTATATATATGCTCTGTCATAATTTCTTCCTCATGTATGTATAGACTGCCGAATGTTACTCTTCATGTTTATATATTTATGTTATTGTAAAATGTTTGTAGCAACTATCAGTATGGATGATTCCACAGCAAATGAAAAACGACCATGGGTGTTTAAGTCTTTGGACATATACTAAGTTTTACATAATAAGAAGTGACCAGTTCTCTTCCTTAACTCTCCTTCTAAGAGACATCTCAAGCATTTATGTGGTGAGACTATAGTGTGTTTATTTTATTTTTTGCCCCAATATAAAATTCAATATCTCAGTAACCAACTGAGGGAAAATGATGAGATTTAGCATATAACCTTATCATTATGTCCACTCAACAAAAAAATTTTTGTTCTGGAGATTGTACGGCAGATTTCAATGTTTGTTTATATGCGGTGTATAATTTACGGCTCCGGGATTAATACCATTTAAAAAGTATTACAGCTTCAGCAAGACACATCCGCGCTTTTTTAAAAATTGTCTAGAAGTTTTCGTTTTGGCACAAACAGCGTGGAGTTAAATGGTATTGTTCAGAGGTAGGTAGGTAGGTAGGTAGGTAGGTAGGTAGGTAGGTAGGTAGATCTATCGATCTATCTATCCATCCATCCACCTACCTACCTACCTACCTTTCTATCTGTCTCTGTCTGTCTGTCTGTCTGTCAACCAGTCCGCGCTATTAAATATTGATAAAAGTTACTGGAAAAAATGTGAGGACCATGTGTTGAAAGAGGAAGAGGACTATTGGAGAAAGGATGGATTGAATTTTATGCACCCGAGAGCAATCATAAACCTACTGGAATCGTCCGACACAGATTAAGGTCTGAGCAGATCACAGACCTTAATCTACGTACACACTTACTGGGATATTTTGCTCCAACTATTCAGACGAATTGCAGGCCCTAAACATTACCGCACCAGCATAATGTCAATGGCAACAGTTTGTATTCCACAGTGATGAATTTTCAATTCTGAAAGCCCTCAGCGGTGACAAACAACTGTATTGGGAAAAAAAAACACTAAACGCATTGAATACCAACAGAAGAGTAATATTGCGGTGGAAACTGACATATTGTGAGAGCAAACACGTTGTCAAATTAGGGGACAACACACATGCATACGAATCAATCTATAAACTTCAATGAAAAGAGGACCAACATCTTGGTCGTTAAGACGAAAGCCCACTACAGAGACACTGACAACTATTTTCATAGTGCAAAATGGGTAATCATGGTCCATCTCTGAACGGTAAACAGCAGAGTAGACAATCTTTCATGAAGACTCAAAGCGAGTCTGTCACCCTTGTGTACGTGTGAACAAACTACACAGACAGCTGAACAGATCCTTACAAATGGAAACATGATGACTAAATTGCGGTATCATTTCTGGTCACTCCATACGCACATTAACGCACAGCTATTTGGAAGCTTTCACGAACTCAATATAAAAAGTTAACATGAATACTTGTGTACACTTTATTAACCAGCAGCTGAAGAAACAAGCAGGAAATGAAAAATAAGGTAAGAAATATATTCCTTCTACTTTCCTGTTAATTTACAAATTATTTACCCCATGCCTCTGTAAATTCTCTGTCTTTACTAATATTACACATTGCACCCCTCTCGAGATTCTCCGTGGTGAAGTGGTCAAGCCGTCTGACTCGGGCTCCGAAGGTTGTATGTTCAATTCCAGGCCACGTCCATTTCACGAGTGCATTTTTCAGAGACTCCCAAGGGTTGTCGCTGGAGATACGGAGTTTGCGCTTTGTGCGACGCTTTCAGCGCTGCGGAAAGAAACTGAGCCATATGGGATAAAAACCCGTGCAATGCAGCCGACCCTGTCAATTTTAAGCTACTTCTTTCATTGCACCCACTCCCATACGAATCCGGATACGCCCTGTGTGTCATCTGAATTGGCGGGGCTTTCATTACTGTAAACATAAATTTGTTAGCGAGAAATCACTAGTTTTTCAGCAAAACATCAAAGAAATGTCGCCGCTTTCGATGATTTAAGTTGTTTTTGGACCTATCAAAGACATATTCCTTGGGTGGGGGTAAATATAAGACGGCTGGAAAAATTTCATAATGATGCAACAGACAGTTTTCAAAATAATTTATCATGAATGAAGGCATTCTTTTCGGGACATACTATAATTCACACTCAGAGCCTAATAAGCCTCTTGTGTGATTTTTCTGCTTCTTGATTCATAAACTGTCAAAGATATAAAAGGACAGACAATATCAAGATATAGTCAAGATACAGCCTGAAAGATTGTAGAACCAAAGCTCACAACAGAAACTGCTGGAGATCCATTATTGCCAACCAATATTGCAGAGCTGTTACTGGATGAAGATGGTGATGATGATGATGATGATGATGATGGTGATGATGAGGATGAAACTGTTTTAATCACAATGCCACTGGAAAAAAAGTTTCCAGGAATATCATTATTTTGACAATCCAGCCTTCAACTACCAAGCCCAGGTGAAATGTGACACTCAAATATCTGCAAGTATTATCACATGATATCCATACCAGGAAATAAAAAATAATGAAAAGAAGACAAGACACACAAAATATTAAATATCACATAGACACTGAAAGTCAAACAAAAGGTCATATGACAAGAAAGTAATCAATAAAAGACGCAAGAAAGAAAAAGGCAAAATTTGCTGAGGTGTGACATGTGTGATAAAAATGGGTACAATTCTTCTACTGAATAAACCAATGGTTCTAAAACTGTGTGGTATGTCACAACAGCCTGGCACGGCAGGATGACACAAGCGACAGGTAGGCTGAAAGACAATCAAAAGACAAAGATTTAGAGATATTTTCCAAGTATTCATATGAAAAATACAAGTTCTTGCGCAGTTATGCCGACACATCCGACTTCTGCTGGCATTTGTTGACCTGGTTAACCTTTCCCAGTCTCAACTTACATTCTCACGCTAGATGTTGCAGTTTTTAAGAAAAAATGTTAGTTGCATATCCTTTACAGGATGTCGCAGTCAACCCTAGCATTTTTTGGCTTTTTGTGATCTCCTGTCAAGTATATAAGCGCATGGCAGATACAGGAAGTCTCTTAAGATGATTAGTTTGCTATTGCTTTCTGAACGACCAGCACTGATGCCATTTTTTATGCATTGCTTTCTGAACGACCATCACCCATACTATTTTATTTTAAAAAAACAACGCAAGGCGGTCTACTGCTAAATCGCCCGCAGCTGTGAATTGAACGTGGTATGCGGGATTACTAACTGCGTCCGTTAACTCCTTCGTCACGGAGCCAGCAGATGTTGTAGTACCATATGCCAAATTCTCCATTTTTAAAGTGTCCGTTTGTTTTTGTAATAAAACTCTACCCAATCTTCTTCCCTCTTACCACAGACCCATCAGTGAATTACAATGAGTGAGGAATTCACAAAATATTTCTTATCTTCAAAATGGGTCACAAATGGAAAATATTTGAGAAGCACTGCTATTGATGAGTACGGGCTACTTCCACCTTGACTACTAGGCCACATCCCTGGTGTCTCTGTATATAAACAATTGTATCTCTATTTCGTTGTATGTCTACTGTAATTTCATAATTTCACCACCCCTCTTCCTCCTCTCCCCAGTGGATATGTCCATGACCTCCAGAACAGCAGTGCCAACTTTGAGAACCAACGGAAACTTTAGGCTAGGATCAACTTGCTAATTTGCCATGGAATGAATTCAGTTTGTGTTTAGGGAAGAGGGGGAGATAGAGAGAGAGAGAGAGAGAGAGAGAGAGAGAGAGAGAGAGAGAGAGAGAGAGAGAGAGAGAGAGAGAGAGAGAGAGAGAGAGAGAGAGAGAGAGAGAGAGAGAGAGAGAGAACAAATACATAATGATAAACAACGAAACTCTAAATTAGTCAATGTCTAAATTACCGTCTCATTTACCAGCTAACTGTTCTGCTAAGTCACTTTTCTGAATGCTGGACAATGAGTAATAAAATAGTAAAGAAACATGATGTGGTTTTTTTAGAAGAATGGTGAGAATATAGTGTATGGTGAAGAAGAAAAACGCTGGAGTTCTGACAGCTGCTGGTGTTACAAGATAAATTTTTAACCATAAGTAAAAGTCAAATAAAATGTATGGGTTATATCAACAGAAGAGATGGGAAAGAGAAAATAGTAGCGAGTTTGACCGTGCCGTGACCCAAACTGAAATGATATACCGAGCCACCTTGCAATTACCCATGGTGTCCCCAAAAATGGCTATCTAAAAACCATTCATGCTTTCGACGTCATTCATTCATATATCACGTGACAATAACACACGTCATCTTGGTTTCAGCAGAAAAGGTTGCCCTAATATTCCGTGCATAACGATTAGTTTAAATTATCATGGCTTTTATATACATTTAATTATTTGCCACAAATAAGTAATTTCATTTTTTTAGAGCTTGTGTACTTAATTGTACAATATGTTTAGATGTATATTCAAATTCTGCACCAACTTTTACATATATGTGGAAAGTTTCATTGATGAAGATCAATTTTGGGGGAGAGAAAAAAAAATACTTGTACTATTTTTTAATCATTTAACATGGCAGAACATATTTTTGAAGTCAGTTTTCGTATCAGTCTATGAGCCGTTTGAGACGGATCGGAAGCGAAGGTAATGAGACGCATCGGAGAGCACTGAAAATGTCGGCAATTATGAAAATTTGTGAGTTTAAGATCCCGGTAGTCAGATGTGAATATCTACGCTTAGAATTGACTTACAGGCAAAATTGAAGTACCATTAGATTTGGTTGTTTTTTTTTTAAGGCCAATCTATCTGTGGTGGTCTCATTAGTAAATAATTTTAATATCATGATCGTTCCTGCTAGAAATAGCTGTATGTGGGAAAATACTAAGGGAGAGAGGCAGAGGAAGACAAAGAAAGGTTATGTGAAAAGTTTTAACAGTTAGGCAACAAATCAAATAATAATATAGTACAAGAAATACCAACTTCATGAAAATATCAAATAATAGAGATGCTTGGAGAGTCATGATCCACATTTGCTCCAGACTAAGCGCCTGGTGAACTAGTCTTCGACCACTCCCATCACTAACTGAACGTAATGTAATGTTTGAAGACAAAATGAAATCAATAGGAGGGGACAAGCCTTCCACTCAACTACTTTCATACTATTACTAGTACTACACTAGTAGTACTGCGTCTTCAAAATTCAAGGACACGATTCCATATGCCTGTGCGTTTTTCTGTTTGTTTATATGTGTGACTATTATTATTATTAACGAAGTATTGTGTACGTGTCACTCAAAATGAAGAAGTAACGTCAATGTAATCGTGTGGAGTATATTCAGTATAATATTAATAAATAGTTAGGTTGGTTATGATTGGGCAATTTAGCGAAAAACAACGTATTAAAATTATAAAAATACACTAAATGTAAAATAGCGGATAATGGAAAACACGTAGGTCGTAGTCGTAGGTTTAATTTTGAAATACTAATTCACGGAAAGATTAATAATATTATACATTAATCCACCATAACATCGTTCACATATAAAAAACACAATGTAGAAATCAACAAACACAATTGTGTGAAATATGTCACAGCATAGTGACCTTCCTGTTGCACAGAAGAGGGGAAGAAAATATGTCCGCGGTGTTGTTATTTCCAGTCAACTCAACAACACAGAACGAGCCAAGCTCCATCACTGACCTACTTACTGTCCGATATTACTCAGATCGTACGTGTTACAGTTCAGCTAACTACTTGGTCCCAGCAAAGAAAGCAGGTATCTGTAATGAGCTATCTGTAAACAAGATCTCCGCGGGGCACACAAACGACACACTGTTTGGCACCTTGCTTATTATTTGTGAGACCTAGAACGTGACCTTTGACCCGTCTATACTCGTCTGCTCCACGATGAGAAAAACAACCTGGCGCAGCGGTCACGTGATGACTATTTATAGACGCCCAGCGAATTTGTAATCGATTCTTGTTTGTTTTTTAATGAATTCAAGGATACGTGTTGTGTTGTGACCATGAAAACATCATTTTGTAGATACCGTGTGGTGTTGGTGATCATGTCTTTCCACACCCTTCTGTCTCGTGTACTGCCAATAATGCCAGACACAATTGTTTCTCTCTGCCATTCAACAGTTTAGTATTTTCTCTCACAATTTCCCCAACCTTCCTTCCCCACCCTGTTGTTAGTTGCTACGAACGATGTACTCCAGCTTTTTCCCTTTCCATTATGTACTCACAGTATGGACTGTCTTCTGGAGCGAGTAACCAATTGTCTTTGTGACTTAACTTCTGTCAAAATATTTTTAATACGATTTCTACCCTTCCATTCTGTTTTCATCATTCTTCTGTAAAACAACATCTCTGCAGCTTCCACATAATTCCTGACTAGTCTGTTAATTACCTCCTCCTTGGCGAAGGTTTACGGACGCAGTAGTTCGAAACACAGCTGTGAACGATTTGGCAGCAGACCGCCCTGAGTTGTGTTTTTTTTTTTTTTTTTGCCAAATGGTATGGGGCAATGTCTTCCCAAATGCAATATAGCTGTGACTGGAACCAATCTGAGACAAGTCAACTTACCATAACCATACCATACCTACCATAGACCATAACTTTATGAAGGGAAAATCCCAACTGCACCTCCCCGCGGTAGAGGATGGGAAACATACCACGGTGTGGCTAACACAGCTCTGGGGACCGAGTATCCATCGGAATAAGTGGACAACTCTGCAGTTGAGCAGAGCAGGGCACTCACTTGTCATTACAGTCGGAAATGGCTGTCAAAGGCAGAGGTAAAAGACCACCACATGAATATGGAAGGCAAGGGAAAACCACCACATTATCTTATCCAGACTTATGGCAAAACAGATAAATCACACATAATATTTTTCATGTGTGAAATGCTGCTGATGTTTTCTAGATTTAACTTCCCTAATACATCTTCCATTTCTTGTTATCAACAAAGTACCCATAATGCTAAACTAACTCATTCAGTGACGAAGGATACAATATCGTCAAGTGTAACCTCCCACTTGTACAGAAGAATGATGTATCGCCATATTAGGGTCATCGTGTTATTTGCTTTGTTTCGTAGCATCCTGCGCAATTGCAATGCTCAGTGAACGGACATTTACATACAATAATTGTTCATTTGATTGTGTACCATGTTTGGTCCTTCTTCTTCTTCTTCTTCTACTTCTTCTTCTTCTTCTTCTTCCACCCGGAATCTTTTTTCGGATGTGATTGTGTTTGCCTGTTTACAGCGAGCTGCGATACTGCACCTTAAGGCCGATACATCCGACTTCTGCGGGCGTTTGTTGACCGGGTTAACCTTCCCGGGTGTTTGGTCCAAACCTGCCTTTTGTTTGGCACTGAATGGGTTAAATAGGTTGACTTGTCTCAGATTGGTTCCAGTCACGGCGATATTGTATTTGGGAAGACATTTTTTTTTACTTTGTAGTTACCATTACTTCTGTTTTTCTGTTATTCAGGTACACATTCTTATAAGTCTGGGTCAACCACAAAGCCGTACTGGTAGAATGAAAATACCATTGCCATTGCTTCTGCTGGGAATTTAATCCGGAACACTGTCTTGTCAGACAAGTATACTAATTACCGTGCTGCTAAACTTTATGTTGTAACCATGTCTATCACTTCTTGTAACGGTGTTTTATTCTCAGCGATCAAAGGCGTGTCAACAGAATTTCTCAGGTTGTCTACCATATGCATACCAGCTGATTTTCCTGACATAGAGTTTGCAGAATGCAATTTTTGCAACTTACCACATGACATGTACACTTTATTGTATGCCTGAAAGGCGCACAACTTACCACTTCACATATAAACTTCATTGTATGACTTAAAGACCAGTGTTATAATTCGTGTGTCTGACATGTTCAGTAAACAGTGTTCCGCACCCACTACAGTTTATAATGAACAGTAAAGGCAGAAGGTCTTGGGGTGTGAAATGTTAGGTCTTCGCATATAGAAAGACACGGTTTATGATGAAATTGTCTGGTATCCAGTTGTATGAGGCTTGTTCGAGTCCTGAGTCATAATGGTCGAAAAACTACTTTACCTCTTCTGGGATTGGAATCAGAACTATCATCTGTGTAGACAAACACACTATTATACAACCGCGACTCCAATTTCTAAAAAAACATACGACCCCGACGAGATTCGAACTCGCAATCTTCTGATCCGAAGTCAGACGCTTTATCCATTAGGCCACGAGGCCGTGTGCTCATACTATTTACACTGTATAATAAATGATGGCGCTTTGAACTGAGTAATTTATACATTTTGTATTTGATTAACAACGATACACACAATAGATTGCAGGATTTATTGCCTGACACATTTTGTTGCATCTCGTCAGGTAAATACCTTATAAATCACACAACATAAAGTTATTATATAAATAGTTCAAGCTGAAATAGACACATAAAATGTGACATATTATATTCGCAGAGTAATTTCAATTGTCTACCATGGTAATAATTTTAAAATTAAAATGTATTATTTTTGTATTGTTCTGGAGTGAAATGTTAGTTTTTAGGCCTTCACACAGTCATCTAGGCCTAGGCCATGGCGTAACGAGGTTATGTTAACCATGCCTGTTTATCGCTGTCTTTCGCTACCTGACGGACGCTTTCTTAGTACCAATTATGAGGCTTGACCGACCCCAGTGGTGAACTATAATAATAAATAATTAATAGTAAAACTAGTAAAAGTCGATTGCGTGTCCTTTCCTTTCCATGACGTCTCAATCAACCCCAGCATTTATTAGCTATTAATGATATTATAAGCTACATACATTGATAATATTTCAGCTGAAGCCATCAAAGTACACCAGGAGATAGGGATAAAATTGTAAATAACCATATTTAACAAGGCATGGTAAGGGAGGAGAGTACCACAAGAATGGCAGAGCTGTGGTTTATCTTTATGGAAGAACAAGGGTAGCAAAACCATAGACAGCAATAATACATATGGAGGCAGATCTATGCTCAACCGTGTAGGAAAATTGTATGCAAAATGGTAGCACATACATCAAGATACAAAATAGAACCGCTTCTAAGTAGTGATCAGTTTGGGTTTAGAAGAGGAAGAGGATGTATTGATGCCATTTTTTAATTGAAACAGATAAGTCAGAAATCTTTAGCATACTAACTAAGTGTGGCTTTCATAGATCAAGAAAATCCATTTGACCTAGTAAATAGGAATAAGCTGTGGAAAGTGCTCAAAGAATACGGTGTAACTGTGCAGCTGTTGGATATCATCGGGGCTGTGTATCTATACAGTGAATGTGCAGTACAAACAAATGTCATCACGACAACCTGATTCCAAGTAATACCAGGCGTCATACAAGTATGTGTTGTATCACCACTTTTGTTCATCGTCTATGTGGATAAGATTACAAAAGAATCACATTCACAATCAGAGAGTTTACATTGACAACCACTGTATGAGAACAATGCAGATCTCCAACACCGTATAAATTGCCTTTGCAGTTCTGTCAGAATTTTAATATGAAGATTGACATCGAAACGACAGAGTTTTTGACAATTCGAAGAACACCAATGTAATATAACGCACATATGGATAGAAAACATTAACATAAGTTAGAACGTACAAGTGTCTGGACAGTGTGTTAACAGGGGATGGAAGTAGATAGAGAAATAGAAATGAGAATGCAGAAAGTAACAACATCAACTATCAAATAGCACATATTCTAAAATATCCAATTATCAACATTCATATAAAAAATAAGAAGCTGATACATGCTTTATTCGTCCCTACGTCGTGTTAAGTTTAGTTGCATATCCTTTACAGGACGTATAAATCAACCGCAGAATGTTTTAGCTGTTTGTGATACCTGGGCAAGTTTACGTTCATCAGTTTGCCATTGTTTTCTGACCGACTGGCGCTCATACCATTGTATGGAAGCCAACGCAATGCGGTCTGCTTCCAAATCGCCAGCAGCGGTGTTTCGAACGCGGTATGCGGCATTACGACCAGTCTCTCCTCTCCCTCCCGTAGCTAACAGCGACTGCAGGCATCGAATCCCGTGCGACCGCAATCTCGCCACTGTCGGCGTTAACATCATAACCGTTACACCTACACGCCCGCTAATAACTGTCAGGGACAGGTGCAAATAAAGCAATGAGGTCCCCGTGGCGAAGTGGATAAGCCGCCTGCCTTCAGCTCCGAATATTGTGGGTTTGGTTCTCGGCCCCGTCAGTCGGTTCACGAATTCAATTGTCTCGGAGACTCATAGGGGTCGCTTTTGACAGGCCGCCCTATGTGATGAAACTGTGCAATAAAGTCGACCCTCTGGCCGTTAACTCTTCTAAAGCAATAACTAGAACTCAGTAGGTAAACATAAAAACAGTTGTCAGAGACCGAATGGGTTAAAAATATACATACGGCTTATATTTAAAGCAATAACTAGACGTTGGATGACGTTGGATGAAGAATGACTTGCGCGATGACTTGGAATAAAGTGAGGAAGAGTTGCGCAATTCGTCGACCTCACTCTCTCGCCTGAGTCCATCTGAGTCCAGTGGCAAGACAAGTCGAGACGACTGGAGACGAATACAGGTGCAGTGGATGACCAGGGCGCTCTACGTGCCTTGCCGTGCACATCACGTTCCACAACGCTTTGCAGGTAAACGCCGTCTTGCCCGTTGAATCAGGAATGATTTCTTCCGCGCAGTCTGCCGAATCCTGTCTTCACATGCTGGGTAGGCATACCTTAGTTTACCTCTTGGTTTAACACCAAATCGGATACCCACACCTGGTTTAGCCAGCCTCTCAAAGCGGTGCCCGGGGGTGGCCGCTGTCGCATGCTGACAGCTACTAGGAGCCACAGGCACGAGCTGGGTGTCAGGCTTGGACCAGTGGGGGATGGGTCCTGAAAAGGACATGAGAGTCATCCTTACCAAAGGTGCTACCAATGCCTGACATCCCGTACCCCCAAAAAAATAAAATATAAATAAAGCAATAACTAGAACACAGTAGGTAAACGTAAAAACAGTTGTCAGAGACCGAATGGGTTAAAAATGTGCATACGGCTTATCTTTAAAGCAATAACTAGAGTACAGTAGGTAAACATAAAAACAGTTGTCAGAGACCGAATGGGTTAAAAATGTGCACAGGACTTATCTTTATGTTGAGTCATAAAAGATAAGAATTGGTAAATTATACTTCGTAGTTCTCGCAGTCTCAACAAAAAAATTGCGACCAGAGAGGAATGGGCTCGAATTTTCTCCTACCATAAATAGCGTCCTACTTTGCGTCTCCTTCACATGTTCCCAAATGGTTTTGTTTTATTCCTCATTCAGCCTTTTTTTTTTTTAAACTTTGCTCCCCGCTTACGTTGCTGACTTTATCCACTGCTGTGTTTTTCGCATATTTGCCACGCAATTAAAACAATACTGCCATTACTTCCTACAGGGTGTATTCTTAATGACTGCAGTGTTTGAAAATATTGCCGGTTCAAGTTTTTGTATTTACCTATTGGGTTGAATGAACTTTACAGAGGGTGAATACAAACCGTGGACCGTCAATATTTTCGAACACTGCATAGTCATTAAAAATACACAATATATAATAGTAATACCTTACGGTGTAGGACAGAGGGTATTGAGCCTGAAGAATTAAGGCCGCCTGGCTAGTGCAGTGACTGCGAACTGTGCAGGCTAGGGTCCCACCGCCCCCGCCCCCCCCCCTCCCGAGGAACGAGCCTAGGTCAACTGAATGAGTGCCGGCGTTCTAGCCACTCGGCCAGGCGCAACATAAAACAACGAATAATATCTTCCGCCTTCGTCCTTGACCTTTCCAACGTACTGCATACGCCCCAGCAGTTCAGAACTAATGTTTGAAGTTCATGTTTGTGGGCGTCTGTGGTTTGTGGGGTAGTGCATGCAGTTTCGAAATCCCGAACACCGGGCTCGGAGTCAGCCGCAGGCTAACAGATGGTATACAGAATATGAATTACACGTTTTCCTTCATCTCCTGCACCTATTCCTATTGTTTCTGTCTGATTACTTTCTGTATGTCCCCTTATGAATATAGTCTATCTGTCTGTCTGTCTGTCTCTCTGTCGGTCGGTCGGTTGGTGTCTGTCTGTCTGTCTGTCTGCCTGCCTGCCTGCCTGCCTGCCTGTCTGTCTGTCTGTCTGTCTGTCTGTCTGTCTGTCTGTCTGTCTGTCTGTCTGTCTCATTTTTGTTCCGCACAGTTCATGCAAACTAATAATATATTTCACTGTTTTGGAAACCAGGTAACTGATAAACAGAATAATACTCGTAATTGCATGTTTTCAAGTTATTCTAAAACATTCTTTTGCATTGTTGAAAATCTTTTAGCAGGTGTAGTCCTGTAACCCACTAAGTACGTGTTTGTTAGTATTTATTCGTGTTTTCTGCGTTTCTTCGTTCCGTGCATTCCTTGGTCAACTTCTTGCGCTGAATCAGTTGTTTAATCTTACAACTCACCAGGTGTGTGTCCTGCTGACGACTGCACGTGTAGGCAACACATTAACTGTGTATACTGCTAAATTTAGATAAGGAGGAGGAGCAGTACCGTGCGGTAGATTTTCAAGTCTTCGAAATGCCGCCGCTTACGTGTTTTTGTTTATTTTAAAATGTCGCCCCTTTTTAATCCCCCCTCCCCTACGGTGCCACCTGATGCGGCTGCCTTTCTGTATCATAGCACGGCACGGCACGACCCTGAGGAGGAGGAGGAGGAGAAGAGGAAGAAGACGAAGGAGGAGGAGGAGGAAGAGCAGCAGCTCATTAAATCTTTCTGCACCAAGTAGTATTTCTTTGTGCTTACAACAGAAGGAGTTAAAGGAAAACATCATCATTATCATCATGATCAGATTAGTCATTCCGAAGAAGGGTGTTGACGTCGTCATGACATTGTCCCTCATTTTGAGCCCAGCGATAAGTCAGAACTTGAATTTCCTTGCCAGCCTGTGGATTATCAGTCTCTTTGTCTTTATTCCATGATTTTGTCATCCGATAATTTTACTGGTAGACCATCAAGTCTCCTCCTGTGACCAAGCCAAGATAGTCTATTTCGTATAATTGGGAGTTGCGTTAGCACAATGACTAGCACGCTTGCCGGCCGAGTAGTCATGTGTTCGAACCTCCGAAATGACCAGGACTCCCGGGTAGACCCAGCGTAAATTGGGTTCTAGAAAATGTTCTGGGAAGTAATGATGACCAGCGGGATGCTGACTATTTCACGCATCGAACGCCGATTAATCTCTACAAATATGACGTTAGAACCATATACCCGTTATGTCTCAAGGGATGGAATAAAGGGCATTTACATTTCTTACGTCTAGTGGTATACTATATGGGTTAGTGCTCTTGCCAACCAGATTACATTCCGATCAGAGAAAGGATTATTTTATTTACGCCCTAACAGTAGTCTATTTCGTATATTTGGGAATCTCCATAGCGCAGTGCAAAACACTTTGAACATCGACATCTTGAACGTAAATGGCCGCCTCTGGACCATCACGCTTGCTTACCGGCCGAGAAGTCCTGTGTTCGAATCCCAATCGAAACGGATTTTTTTTAAAAATTGACATGGACTTCCAGGCCCACAGAGCCGAAACTTGGCACCAGGAAATGTCTTGGGAAGTAAAGCGGAAGGCGTACTACTGACCTTATCTCACACCGAATGCTGGTTGGTCTATTCTATACATTATGTGTCTAGTCTAGCACCATATGGCCGACTACGTGGCGAAGAGGTTAAGGACGAAGTTCGTAATCTCGCATACCAGCGCTTGAAACATAGCTGAGGGCGATTTGGCAGCAGACCGCCTTACGTTTTTTTTTTTTTTACGAAATGGTATGGGTGCCGGTCGTTCAGAGAGCAACGGCAAACTACTGAACGTAAACTTGCCAAGCGATCACAACAGTAAAAAGCTGGTGTTAACTGCGACGTCCTGTAAAGGATATGCAACTAATTTTAACATTAAGCACCATATGCATAGTATGCCTTAAAGTGTGTAAACGGATCATTTACTTATTCAGTACGGGTTTGGGGTCAACCCAGCATCACAAACATCGGTGCCAGACAATTTTCATAATTTTATGGAAAATACTTGGGAAGGAAAAGGCTGCGAGAAAGAACTCTGCCCACCCTAATTCAAATGTCGTGGCCTAGAATATGTTAATGTCCTAACACTACACACTCCGACGCAGTCTATCATATGGGGCTACCTTTGCCGTTTACTTACCTTAGCTGATGCCTCCCAATGAAGCTTAGGCACACAATCAACTCACGCCAAGCTCTTTGTGAACGTGCTCGTGATTGGTTGGATTGTGCAGCTAAAGTTTTCTGAAGTTTTAGGTAGCCAAATCTATGCCAACTCTCCTCGGTGGCCTCTTATCATTTGCATGACAGGTTGCCATATATGTGGGGAAGTGGTCAAACCGTTTGACTCGTGCTCCGAAGGCTGTGGGTTCGATTCCGGGCCGCGTCCTTCGGTTTACGAGTTAAATGTTTCGGAGACTCCTGTGGGTCATCACCAAAGCTACGGAGTTCGTGCTTTGTGCGACGGTTTCCGTGCTGCGGAAAGAGACCGAACCATATGGGATAAAACCCGGTGCAATGAAATCGACCCTGTCGACTTTTAAGCGACTTTTTTTATTCTTTGCTACTCTTGACCTCTGCTTTCCCGTAAAAGCCGCATTTCCGGTCTAGCTGCGTTGTTATAACCATACATGCGGTATCCGACCACACACATGTTAAGTCCATAGCAAAGAAACAGATGAGTAACTTTTATACATGTATGTATATTTTCATGCAGTTGTATTGGCGTGTGTTTGATTGTGTGCTAACGAAGGCTTTTGCCGCAACGTCAATTTTGTCATCTGTGATCGTGTTCTTGTTAAGCTTACCGATTCGACTTCTCGTTTGTTGGTGATTCATTCATTGTATGTGATACTCTTCTGGGCCCACAAGAACCATGGTAGCACACTTTTTACTTGCTTTGTTTCTTATGTTTATTTATATTTTTTTTCTTTTTTGGCGAATGTCTCATTTGTTTACGCAACTGATTCAGTTCCCGAAAGATATTATATCGCTAAATGTGAGATCACAATCAAGATAGCCACAGAGAAATTACAAAATACCAGCCATGGTACACAACCTGCAGTGATATTGACAGATGCAAAATCCGTAATAGAGGCGCTCCTGTCTGGGAAATTGTCAGTTCTGAGGACACTACTTTCTGAACTTAGCAGTCAGCGTAAGATCACCATACAGTGGATACCATCCCACTGTGGAGTCCCCGGAAACGACAGAGCTGATCGATTGGCTAAGGAAGGAGCAAAAGAAGAACAACCTGATGTGCCTATTACATACCACCAAAAGAAAAGAATGATCAAATCAATCAGAAAGCCTCCAAACCTTACTCAAGACGACTACCACGTTATGGACAGATCAGAACAGGTCATTCTTCTGCGCCTCAGAACAGGACACAATAGATTACGCAACCACTTGTATACAAAATTCAAGATTGGTGACTCAGCCATGTGCACATGTGGTTTGGCGTCGCAGACAGCAGAGCACATACTCCAGGATTGCCCAAACTACAACATATCCAGGCGAACCTTCTGGCCTAGAGAGACAACAGTGGAAGATAAACTCTATGGACCGCTGAATGAACTAAAAAAGACTGTTAGATTCATACAAGAGACGACATTGCAGTTGTAGACATGTTTCAAGCGAACGAAAGAAGAAGAAGAAGAAGTGAGATCACATGGATTTTTTTTTTTCATATCCCTTACAGGGCGTTGCAGTCAACATCAGCATTTTTCAGCTGCTGTTGATGTACTAGGCAAGAATACGCTCAGTAGTTTGCCACTGCTTTCTGATCGACCGACTCACATACCCCGTAAGTTATCAACGCGGCGAGAACGGCAACCGATTCTCGCACCGGTTACGTTACTCACGAGAATATATGGGATTACGGATAAAGACGTTAACCCCTAGGCACGATATATCGCCATACTAGTCATCGTATTATTTGTTTCGTGGTATCTTCCGCAATTTTAATTGCTCAGTGAACGGAAGTGTACTTTATAATACTTGTTCCCTTGATTGTATATCATGCGTCGTCCAAACTTGCTGTTTGTTTGGCACTGAATCGGTTAATTGCAAATGTAACTATACATGTCCATGCACTCATAAATCAGCTGCGCTAACGTAGTGGCTAGACGCTGGCCTGCCGGACTGATGGCCATGCGTTATATCCGCATTGGGGAGGATTCGAATTTTTGTAATTGATTTGGGCTCTCAACCAAACATGGGTACCACGAAATGTCTCAGGAAATAAACACGGTTGAAATGATACTGACCACAACACCCACTGAATGTGGACTGTTCAGTACAAATATCGGTCTAAAATTGATGGGAAACGAGCAAGGAGAAGGCAAAGAGATAAATACATGAACGGCTTGGTCACATGGCTTAATCTGGACAAAACAATGATCCTATCCAAGACTGGTGTTCTTGTGAGATGGCGTGCACATGATGATGATGATGAGGATGATGATGATGATGACTATGATAGGAGAAACGTGCACACAAACTCTTTTTATATAATTTACATAAGAAACAGATAGGTTGCCTTTGAGATTGTATTAGTATTCTCTGCCATTTATGGGATTTATAACATTGTACAAAGGAAGTATATCCCATTTACTTTTAGTTCTGTCTGTATCGGTATCTTGGTATTCTGAGCAAGTTATTATTATATTCGAATTTTCAACCTTCCATTTTCAGTTCTTCTTCTTCTTCTTCTTCTTCTTCTTCTTCTTCTTCTTCTTCTTCTTCTTCTTCTTCTTCTTCTTCTTCTTCTTCTTCTTCTTCTTCTTCTGCTTCTTCTTCTTCTTCTTCTGCTTCTTCTTCTTCTTCTTCTTCTCTTTCTTCTTCTTCTTCTTCTTCTTCTTCTTCTTCGTCTTCTTCTTCTTCTTCTTCTTCTTCTTCTTCTTCTTCTTCTTCTTCTTCTTCTTCTTCTGCAGTCATCCAGAGTGTTTTGTCAGACGTAATTGCGATGTGTCACGTTATGCGCTCTTAGTCCAACACATCCGACGTTAGCGGGCGTTTTTTATCGGGTTTGCCTTCCCGGGCCATTTTCATTTAAGTTAGATATTCAGAGTTGCTAAACATACACCTCAATGGATTAACAAGATATTATACACCGGCGATGGGAGCTTAAGGAGGAGGGGGGAGCGACACACCGGAAACTTCCCACTTCATCAATTGCTAGGCATGTGTTGGAAAGCGGCAATGTGATTGATAGAGACAGTGCATTTCGCGTGTTGTTTAACACACAAAATAGTCGCTTGTTAAAGTTTGCAGAAGCCATAATGATTAATCTACATAGGCCAGTTTTGTGCAAACAGAAAGACATATTAGTCAGTTTAAAATTACCGTGGTAGTCAATTGACATTACTGTGTGAACACGTGTATACTTGAAGGATTTATCTAGTTATTTTATTTTATGTTGTGTGAATTCTGCAGTATGTACCTGGCGAGATGCAGCGAAATGTGTCAGGCAATAAATCGTGCAATCTATTGTTTGTTTCTTCGTTATTCAAATTAATTTTGATAGTTGGCGGCATATAAAGAGTTACACGAATAACTACCCATCTGACCAAGCAACGTTGCTGCTCTTAATGTTGCTTTCTGGAAGTATTTACAGTACAATAAACAGATGAGAATTTGCCTGACACAGAATGCACCTTAGAAAATATGTTCAGCAATAGTGTGAGATCTGGTAGGGGACGAATTCGGATTTTCCAAGTGACCTTGGCTCCCAGGTCGACTCAGCCTAAAATGGATGCCACATCACCCTTGTGTACCGAATGGTCTATACAAATATTGGTCCAATGCACGAATGGCGTGTAAGTGTCGTTTACTATGTACTGGTTTTCTGCGGTAAAACTGTGATACTGCAATGAACAGCAGGCAAACAACTTCGGGTTCTCCTCTATCTGGCCTTTCCGTTTTCTTTTATTCACTGCTTGTTCATTATGTAATAATTTTCTTAGTAATACGTAAGTTACGTACTTCACTACCCCTTTACATTCTTTGTTTTTTTCTAAACCCCCCCCCCCCCCCCCCCCCCCAAGTGTTTGAGAGCTGCTGTGGGAAAGCAACAGTGATTCACCATGTTCTGTGTCCCTCGTAATGTTACTATTACTTTCCCCCAGCGTCAGCGAGTGGGAGTGTTACAGAAGTAATTCCCCACAGCAGCTATTATTATTGCACGCTCACAGAACGAGCAGTGCAGCTAAGTTTGGCGGACTCAGCTAATATAAAAAAAAAAATCTGGGACGTGCATAACTTGATACTTTACTAAAGTGCTGCTGTTAGGGAAACACACTTTAGCGTAGCTAAGGTACAACGAACTGTGCTATTTATTAACAGGATTGATCAATATTCTCATGCTCCGGGCAAATATATTGGTGTTCAATCTCCTTCAACATATATGTATATGCGTTGCCCCCCGTGCACATACTCGTGTAACAGAGATACAAAATCATTAGTGATATTCTCTGTATTCAGGTTATTCTTAAATGTCAGAGAAAGCAGCATTTTCCTTTCCTTTCCATCTCAGACTCACTCAGACTGTCCTGTCCTTTCCAGATCAGGTTAACTCATATGTTTATATCCTTTCCATCTCAGGTTGTCAGATTTTTCTATTCTCCTCCATCTCAGACTATCCCAGATTTGTATGTCCTTTATATCTCAGACCAAATCAGATTTTTCTATCCTTTATCTCTCAGACTAACTCATGTCCTATCCTTTACATCTCAGATTAGCCCAGATTGTAATGTCCTTTATATCTCACACTAACTCAGATGTTAATATCCTTTCCATCTCAGAGTAACGCAGATTTTTCTATCCTTTATTTCTCAGACTAACTCATATTTTCTTTTCCTTTCTATCTCAGACTTTCCTTTCCGTTATGTCTCAGACTAACTAGATTTTTCTTCCTTTATATCTCAGACTGACTGAGATTGTCCTATCTTTTCCATTTTAGATTTTCCTTTCCTTTTTATCTCAGACTAACTCAGATTTTTCTATCCTTTCTATCTGAAACTAACTCAGATTTTCCTATTCTTCCTGTCTCAGAATAACTCAGATATTTCTTTAATTTTTAATCTCACTAAATCAGAGCTTTCCTTGTCAAATCTGCCGGTTTGTGAACCACTTCATCGAATTCAATGGGTTTATGAGGTTGGTGTTTGGTAAAGGCTAACATTGAATACCAATATCTCTATTTATGCTCATTGTAAATAAGTGATGCATGTAGATATATCTACAAGTGCTCGTTGTAAATGGAGTGGCATCACTTGTGAGTGGAAGTGCGTATGGCCTACACCCCACAGCTTGACATCCACACAGAGAGAGAGAGAGAGAGAGAGAGAGAAAGAGAAAGAGAGAGAGAGAGAGAGCGAGAGAGAGAGAGAGAGAGAGAGAGAGAGAGAGAGAGAGAGAGAGAGAGAGAGAGAGAGAGAGAGAGAAGGACAATATCAACATCAAAGTCCATAGGACATTTTTGCAGCTGTTAAACTTTTATTTTTTTCCCCCGTAAACTTGCCATCGTCTGCTATTTAAAGCGAAAAGCTCTGTTGTAAGCAACAGATTGTTTGTCTTTGTTTTCATCCCTAACTCTCAAGAATTGTAGTTTAGTTCTTCTTCTTTCGTTCGCTAAGAAACGCCTTTGCTTTGTACACTATATTAGACTAACCATAATCGATTACTCAAATACGCCGAGGCATCTGCAATTAGGAGTCTATATCCTGATTTATGCAGACAGAAAGACTTTATAGTGAATACACGATTACGGTAGAGATAACAAATACTCCACATTCAAACAGTATCCGTGACTTTGTGTGTATTGTATTTCAGTAAAATATGATTATGATTCATCTATTCACTTCATATGAGTCATGATTCTGCAGTATGCACCCGATGAGACTAGCGAAATATGCCAGGCAATAAATTGCGCAACCAATTGTTTGAGGCGTTTGTGTTTAAATGCAGACAGAGAAGACAACAGATTTGCTGACAGCTGAAAGTGTTACCAGATCACTCATCAATTCCATAAATAAGCATCGGCAACTCATTACTAAATGTCACACACCCACGTTTTCCCTACTCGTCGAGCAAGCAGACAAGCCAACTGTCTGCTTCGGTCTATTTACGCCGCTCTCAGAATCCATGACCCGACCTTCAACCGGCAGTGCTGCAAATTGTACTTTCCACTGTGAGGCACTGTAACCAACGGTAAACTAGGTCACAGAAGAGAAGACAAAAACAAAAACAGGATACTGCGCCAGAATCTATCTGCCAAATGTGACATGTAAGCTATCGTTACTACGACAAGAACCGTCTTAAGTGGACGTGTCATGAATATAAGACAGTGTGTATATGTACGGGAGTGTGTACGTGCGTGCGGGTGTTTAAAAAACATGACATCATGCGAATATTTGAGCAATAGTGCGTCGGGTGTTTTTATGTAGTGTGTGCGGGCGCGTATGCGTGCAGAAATGGCAGGGGAGGGTTTGTTTTTCTACGCACCAACTTGCACTTGTTTATGTGTGCCTGCAGGTAAACGTGGGGAACGCAGGAGTGCAATAGCTAGCCCATAACATTTGCCTGCCGGCACGGTGGTCTTGTATTGGAACATACATTGAGGTGGGGTGTTTTCTTTTACTATACGTCACCTGGACTCGAAGGACGACACAGGCCAAACTCTGAGTGCCAGAAAATCTCTTAGCAAGTCCTCTATCTGTCTGTCTGTCTGTCTGTCTGTCTGTCTGTCTGTCTGTCTGTCTGTCTGTCTGTCTGTCTGTCTGTCTTGTCTTGTCTTGTCTTTCCGTCTTGTCTGTCTGTCTTTGCTGATGGCTGGTTGTCTGGCTTCCTACCTGCATGTCTGCATACCTACCTACACACGCGAACACACATACACAATGTTATGACATAATCACATGTTCTGTGTCTCTAGACTTCCATTTTGCGACACGTACAACTATTACTAGTATATGGGCGCATGGTTTTGATATAGGCATGGGCAATAATAACCGCTTGCCCAAGCAGTCGCCACAGACTGCTCTTGCTTAGTGTCTTATTTCACCCCTTATGTGTGTGTGTGTGTGTGTGTGTGTGTGAACTTCGTGACTTAACGTGGAATAACAACCGCCGCACGTGATGTGTGAGCTAGGATTCGTTCGCCAGCTCCTCTTGCCACTCTTCAGCGCTGTTTTTCGCGGCATACGAGAGCTTTTATTTGGTACACAGTTTACCAGACTGAGTCAACCCCAAGCACTAACCTTTAAAATTTTTTTAAAAATCACATTATGTCAATGTTAGGATTTGAATTCCAGACCACAGCGTTGGTAGGTGTGCGCACAAACAAGGCTGGTACGACTGGTGTCTGTGTACTGTGTGTGGGTGTAATAGAGATGGGTAGTACGGGGGGGGGGATAGAGGGAGAGGGTTTATTACAATAACACACATGTAGCTTTCTAGTGATGCTATGACGACATTTGTAGCCCAGGAGTAGAAGTCAGCTTGGTAGTCAGCTGCGAGCTTTTGTGGAACAGAAGCTTTGCGATGATTTTCATAATGGTATGAGTGTCGAGTGTTCAGAAATCACTGGCAAATTAATGAACGTAAAACTGTCTTGAAAATCATAAACAGCCAATAAAACCTGGGGTTGACTGCGACTTCCTGTAAAAGACAAGCAACCAACTTTGGTGTTAGAGTTTAGTGTTAGATATCATTTTCTTCTGCCATCATGAAACAAGTTAATAAGTTGCACTGTTTCGTCAAGCATTTTTTCCTGGAGTTTGCCTGTCCCTGTCTATCAACAAGGCATCAGGTTTGTGTCTCCTTCATCTGGTTTCTAACCCTTGACCTGTCCACCATGGGAGACCCTTCAAATAGCTCTTGTGGTTATTGGACAGACAGAACCCTTTACAATTTCAGTATGGAGACACAACAGGGGATTTCAGTCACTGGATATAACTGTAGCAACAGAATACTGGAGCGGAGTGGCTCAGATGCTATGCTACCAGTTTCTAACTGGTATACACCCGGTTCATTTCAACATCTCTGTTGCGTGGATACAACAATTTTGTATTTGTTCGCTCGTCTTGAACTCAAGCGTAGCTCATATACGTCTACTACTTCTAGTGCACTGGACTGGTATTTTGCATGGCAAACCCACTCCGACTTCAGAGGTACTTGTAATTTACGTTCCCAAGTCAAGGACGAGAAGTCAAAATGGTAGTCCAGCTGTTCGGCGTAGGGTATGAACCCGCTACCTCGGCATCAGCACACAGGAAGTTTAAGAGCATGCGCTCTTATCAATTCGGCCATGCTAACCTACCAAAAATGGTTTAAACAGTAATGATCTTAGAGTAAGTGAGTGGACGTCTGGCCTTTTCTGAGACGGATGAAAAACTCGGAGGTCCCGTGTGCACATTGAAAATCCCTCTATAGTAAGAAATAGAAAACAGCAGGCTGCATATATCGCTCCCGGGCAACATGGGAAAACCACAGCAGTTACAAAATGAATATTTGTAGCATTTGCAACTCGGTATACACACAACTGGATCTTTGCTGGTGTTCCAAATTCGTATACTGCGGCACTATTACACACAAATATATGTGTGCTTTTCAAATGATTATTAACCAATTGCACGACAACACAGAACAAATTGTGTGGAAAATCAACAGGTTAAACATTCCCAATGGTTGCAAAAGTAACCCACACTGTCTATGGCTATTTAAATGTGTAAGTCGAGAAAAGAAGATAGCGTCTTAACTGATTCAGTGACGAAGAATAATATACCGCCAAATTTTAGCTGCGATTTGTACAGAAAGACGATATAACGACATACTGTTTGTTTCATTGTATCTTCCGCAATTTCAGTTCTCGATTAACGGACATTTACATTATAATAGTAATGTTTGCTCATTTGGTTGTGTACCATGTTCGGTTCAAACTTGATATTTTATTTATGTGGCACCGAATATGTTAATTCAGCAATGACGATGAAAATTGAAGAACCATATACAGTGCACACCTGGTAAGGCGAACTCATCTGGGACCCAAGAAATAGTTCTTATTATCCGGGAAGGTTAACCCGGTCAACAAATGCCCGCAGAAGTCGGATGTGTCGGCCTAACGGGGCAAGAACGCAGCTCTGCTGTAAACAGGCACAACGCAATCACATCCGGAAAAAAAACTCCGGATGAACGAAGAAGAAGAAGTTCTTATTATAAAAAATTCCTCGTATAAGAGACAAGAGACAAAGAAGAAAAATTTTCGGGAATAAACAAATTGATTTTCACAAAAGAAAGTCGCCACATCCGAGATGGCCTTAAGGTTTGCACTGTATACGCATTATCTATTGTAAAGTAAACACTATGTATAAAATTCTACTTAGGTATTTAGTACATGGTGCTAGCCCCACCGTTTTATAAACCAATCTATGGGTGCTGTAATTATTAGGTTGATCGTCTTGGATACACATGATACATGTTCTCCGAAGGACGGTACGATCCACCGCATTGATTTTCTAGACAATTTTGCAATCAATGGTTTGCCACTGATTTCTGAACCATAAGTCCAAGTGTCCGGTGTGTGGAATTAGCCCACTACTCTACCGCCAATACACAGGAAGATTAAGTACGGGCGCCATAAACCTCTCGGTGTAACACACACACACACACGCACGCACGCACGCACGCAGGCACGCACGCACGCACACATATGCCTATGTTGAAATTTCTTTATGACCCTGGTTCCCAGGTTGTACCGAGTCTAAAATATATTTCAAGGAATTTAAGCGTGAAATAATTGCTGACCGTTTTAAAATACCAAGTTGTCTACCTTAAATCATATACAATATTTGTGCATCCTCTTTACTACGGAAGGGAACAGCGGTCGCAGAGTGACTAGCAGCTTGCCTGTCGACCCGTGGTCGTGAGCTTGAATTCTCATCAAGGTCGATTTTTAAAATTGATCTGGGCTGCCTGGTCAGGCGAACCTAAAACAAGGTACCAGATAATGTCTCGAAAAGTGAAGAAGGCAGGCGTGGTATTGACCATATCACCCCTGAAGTGCAGATTGGTCTATAAAAATATGGGAGTAGCACCACCAGAGTAGCCCAAGGTGTGTCAAAATGGTCGCTTACTGACTCTCTAACTTATTCATTCCGGAAGTTATGGTTTTTGTTATCACGAGGGAAGATTACATATTAACATTGTGAGCATCTAAGCTGGGGACGCCGCTGAATGTTCGAATCACCACAATGTAGTTATAGACGCGATCGGAAAATGTCTCCCCCAATTACAGCCTCTCTGCAGTCAAACGATAGCAACATTCGCTTGTGGTAATATAAGGCGCCTTACGGGAGCGGAGAGAGAGAGGCTCTCAGCAACAGAGACAGGCAGAAATATCAAGCCAGCTAGAGGGGCAAGGTGTTTTCCCACCTACCCTGGGTGGGTACCGTCCAAACAGAGAAACCTGGACCAATGCAGCAGTTTTTGCCCATGATGTCTATGAAGGTTTCCACTCAAGAATTGAAACCTTTGCTGCAGCGATTGATCTTGAGGACGCGTACAACAGTACCATTGGATTCTTTTAATGCTTCAGCTTCTTGAACTTAAAATAAGTCCATTCCTCCTTAGTTGGATCGCTGCAGCCTTCTTCCAACGGAAAGTAGTTTTTAGATGTGGCAGCTGGACTTCGGAACCAACAACAATATATCCTGGCCTACTACAGGGATCACCATTATCTCCGGTACTGTTGAACGCCTACACTGTGAGAATCACCAGTGAGCAGATCACTGGACCTGGTAGGACATTGTCATATTCCGACGATGTTTTAGTGTATCGGCAGGGTAAGGATAGAGATAGGTTGCCTGTGGAACTACAAACCGAACTCAATCGCATAAGTACTTGGTGTGATTGAAGCTGGGGCAAAGGTCAACCCAACAAAGGCAACAGTGACTTGGTTCTCGTTGAATAATCATATTGTCAACACTCCAACACCAACTGTAAAGCTGTGTTCAGAGACGGTGGAAAGAACGCAGGCAATGAATTACCTGGGGATACGGTTTGATCGAAGCCTTGCTTATAATGAGCACATAGACCAGGTGATAACAAAGGCCAAGCGGGGTTTGGCTGCGATGCGGGTGATGGCGGCAGCAAACTGTGAGCAGCGCCATCTATGTCTTCTATACGAGGGGCTGGTCATGTCTGTTTTTGAGTATGCGATGGCAATCCTGACTCTCAGCCGTAAGCAGATAGAAAGGATGGAAAGGATACAGAATGAAGCTATGCGCATTATTCTTGGATGTACAAGAGATACAGCATGCAGGGCGATGCGCTACCTTCTTGATTTTCCAACCATTGAAGACAGAATACAAGTTTGCAGAGCACGCGCCTACCTCAGAGTTAACGCAAACACACAACATCCACTGCATAGTGAAATTATGAAGGTGAAGGGCAGCAGGTTAAAAAGAGGACGGTCGTGGATGGGTCAAGCCGAAGACATTCTTCAACAGGTGTGTTCACTTGAGGACTTAGAACCTGGCGAGGAGTGGGTACAAGTGCCAACAGATTTCTGCACATCCTTTTCAGTTTGCATCCAGCTAGATAGAAAATGCAGACAAGAAAATCCGGCTGCTGTGGAGGCTGAAGTACAAGCGTTGATTTTCGAGAATTCGCTAGACGGTGATTTACACAGATGGGTCAGTCGTCCGACATGTGAGAATCTCATGGGCCTTTACGGCTCAGGCCGGAGGGAGAATTGTGAAGGAGGACTCTGGTGCTTTCACTGAGACCACAAGTAGCCTGACTATGGAAGTCATGGCAGTAAGTAAAGCAATAACATGGCTCGAGACACAGACATTCACTAGGGCATGTTTCCTTCGCGACTCAATGAACATGATCAAGAGGATAGAGGAGGGGTCGATCCGAAGAGAATGGTTGCTGTCTCTGGAGCGGCCTCGGCTGGCAAAGATTAGTTTCATCTTCGTGCCAGGGCATGCGGGAGTACAAGGAAATAAGCGGGCTGACAAGCTCGAAGGTAAGGCTACTGTGGAGGGCGGACGCGCCATGGACCAGGCTGACATTCTGAATGCTCTTCGAGAAGTAAGACTTTTGCGAGAACCAAGTGATGACTGTGAATCTACAACCATGGTCAGACTGCGAGAACAGCAAATTAAAAGAGGGGTGGCCAAACAAGAACACTACGCAGGAAGCCAAAGAAGATTGATAAACCAACACAGAACTGGCGTCGTTAGCCGCTACACGCTGCGGATTTTGCTGAGGAGGGGATCCGAGCACTTATGGACTGAATGGTTCGATGTGCAATGAGGATTGAGGATAATCTGTCGACTAACTAACTAGAGACAGGCGACTCCAGCCCAATGTATTTGATTCAAAGAAAGAGGTGATTATCGCTGGGCGCGTGCAGGAGGGCACGTTTAGTTGTGAACGGGGTACGAAGAAGGCAATCAATCAATCAGGTGCCATCTCCGCAATGAAGGTTGGCTGCAATGGATCTCCAACACTGTCTGTCTCTCGCCTTGAATGTACATTCTGTCAGGCTGATGTTCGTCCACCTCTTGATGTTATCCTCCCTCTTGTATCGTTGTCTACCTCTTGCTCGCTTGCCCTCAACCTTGCCTTCCTGTATGGTTTTTATAAGAGTATCATGTCTTTTAACGTGGCCAAAATACTTCACTTGTCTTCTCTTTATTTATTTCATCAACTCTCTCTTCATTCCCAGTTTTTCTAGGACCTCTGCATTTGATTGTTTTTGTTTCCATGAAATACGACTTATTCGTCTGTCCAGAGCTTCTATGCGACTTTCTAGTTGCTTGTTTAATGCCCAGGCTTCCGAGCAAACAGTAGCGTTGAATATACGTAGCATTTGGCAATTCTCATTTTTAATGCGCTATTAATCTCTCTAGATGTTAATACTGATTTCATGCCGTTTAAAGCATTTTTGGCCATTTCTATTCTCCTTATTTCCATTTCACTTCTGCCATCATCTGCTATTATATGTCCAGGATAAGAGAAACTTGTAACTTGTTCTAGTATCTGCCCGTTTACTGTGATGTTCATTGATGACCTTTCCTTTTCACTACTAATGATCATAGTTTTTTTTTTTTTTTTTTTTTTGGGGGGGGGGGGGGGGGGGGGATGTTGTGACATAATAGTCCCAGTTTACTCCAGCTTGCAGACGATTATAAATATCTTTTCTTGGAAAGAAGAATTTCACGTGTGGGAGACTGGCGGCTGCCTTATATGGTAACGACTGCCAGAGTGAGAACGAGGCGAGGAATCTTGTGCTAGAGCTCCAAATAGACTAGAATAGTTTGGTAAAACTCCCGGGCTTCACTTGAGTCTGGAAGTCCCAACTATGTAGACGTGATTTGTTCAGGGAGTGGGTATAGGCCCATTGTGGGGCAATTTTTGCCTCTATGTTGCATTGGTGAGCATACATATGGTTTTTTTTTGAATGATAAGATTTGTGTTAGATATGTAATACAATCTTTGTTTGATATGAGATGGAATACTACATGTCATGTATGTATGTTGGCGGAGTTTGCTACGGCACCGTTACTTCTGTAAGAAAGCCAGCCTGAGATTTGAACGTCTATACCACTGTCCTATATTCCTATGCTTATCCTTCTTATCATGCTATGATTACGGCTTCATCTTCTTTTGAAGAGTTTGATGTCTCTGTAAATTCTGTACTGTGTCTGCAGAGTTCAATCTATCTTCACTTTTGGTTCACTCTCAATTAGGGAAGAGCCTATCTTTACCGGACTTTTGGTAAAGTATTCAGGTGTTACATAATGCCTTTGTTAAAGATTCAGATATTGTACGCATATATATCTTGTGTGTGTGAATCTTTACTTTATCTGTGTACAGAATATGCCGGGGACGGAACATATATTTTGTGTGTATGACAGCCTGGGGACACAGTTAGATAAGACACCCCATTGCTTTTGTCGGATTTGGTGGATCTGGTATGTCAGTGGCTCAATTATATTTATGAGAACGGTTCACATACCTAAATACTCATTTTTACCTGCCGTAAATCGTGCAGTGTGCTTGCCAAAATAACAAGACATTGGAGCCAATATTTCCACAACTCCGACCTTAGTCACACACCCCCCCCCCCCCGGTCATGTTCGATAACAGATTGTTGTCCTCCCATATAGAGGAGTGTTTGTATGATGGGAGAATATATCTCCATTTGGTGTCTGTGATGTCCTGTTCGTTGTATAGGTAGAAGAGTGAGGTTGGTAGAGTGTTCAGATTACCGCCCCACTTTCCCGCCAAATAAACCCATACGTTACAGGCGCACAGGTGATACCACTTCATGATATGGGGATTGTCCTCTACCTATATGTTCTGTTGTTGTCTCTGTGAGTCTTATGAACCTGCGTAATAAGCTAGTATATTCATAGCTTGTCATTTTGATTTGCAGACATTTGAGGCGGCGTGGGACAGCTTAGCTGGATCTTGGTTGGATCTTGGCTGATTTTAGCTGAGTCAACAACTATTGGCTTTAATATACAAAGTATGCGCCACTCAGTACTCCTGGCCAGCAGCATTTTTTCCAAGAATCGGAGGCGGGGGAAGTAATCCCCTATTTTTCTTCTAGCAACAGTGAGAAACTCCGGACGGAGTTATCTCCTTTTTTGGGTTTGGCCATTCTGGTGACATCTATTGAAAAGCTTCAACTACTCATAACTGGCGTCTGACGAGAGATGTCACTAATATTCTTCGTGTAATATCAGGGAGGTTATAGTCTGCAACAGCTTACGGACTGGAGGTTACTCTCGATGTGAAGCAGTCATACTTAATGGAGTGAACTATGAAACCAGTACGGATCCTCCCGTTGTTACAATGTCCCACTGCGATATTGTGGATGCATCTTTTTCTTTGGACGAAGCATGTTACCCATTTATATTACGGGAGGCCGCCTAACGATGTTCAGCCAGCTATGACACCAACTTATAGAGAGTTCTTCGTTCGCTGGAGACCCCAGCGACTTTGTTGAGAGTCTGTGCTTTATTCGTTCCAGAATGTTGGGAGAGGGGCTTCTTATTCTTCCTGGTGAATCATGGAAGTTATAGGTCTGCCAAAGTCACGGATGGGGATGGTACTTTCCTTATGAGAGGTCATCATAATTTGACTTAGATATGAACCCAGCTACGCTTCTCCGGTTTGTTTAAATGTCGTGCTGAGACATTTGAGATTTCGTCTTTGTCAACGATGAAGCATGCAAGTCTTACCATTTTCGGGAGATCGCCTAGAGAGGTTCAACTAGCTATGGCCCATGCTCAGGGAGAGTCCTTCCTTCACCAACAACCCCAGTACGTCGTTGCGAGTCCGTGCTTCCACTTTTCCCGAATGAGGGACATTAATACCAAGGGGTGAAATCCCTATTTTATGCAGACATATTTTCCTCTCAAGACCAACTCCATATCGAGTAGTCCAGACTCAGTCAGACCATCATCATTTTTATCGAGGGGACAATTGAGGACAGTTCCTTTTGTTGGTCAATTATGACTGTATGTTATCAACGTCTATGAGCCGGATCCCCATTACCGTGTTCAGTATCCACAGAACCTTGTTTTTTCTCAGTGGCACATCGTAGTGTTTGGTCAAGTTGGGATGGGGAGAGCCCATCTATTTCAGTAGTAAATCAGAAGAGGAGTTTGGTAATAACAGTAGCAGAAGTCGTCATAGTACTGTTGTTGTGGGAGAATAAAGACAGCGTAGAGAAGCCCTGTGTGGAGTGAATCTACATTCTCCTGATTTTGAATATTGGTGACTTCAAGAACTGAGTTACCATAAGGATACAATCAACAGTCAGATCCCTGATCTATGATTGGTTTTTAGGTGCAGGGAAGAGAAGAGGAGGAGGGAGTTGTTAGATTAGAATTGAATGCATTACTAGAGAATGTATTTGTTGTTTGATGTTTTGATAGATTGTAGTGGAGACCGAGTCTTGTACTTCCAGATTATGAGAGTCTGGTAATAAAAGATATATGTTCGTCAGGAGAGTTTTCATTGTCTAGTGACCAGTGTTACACTGTTTGTTATTGTAGAGAACTGTGCTACTGTATTTGTATATGTGCAGAGAATCCAGTGGGAGGTTGATCAACACACAGTCTCAGATA
This sequence comes from Cepaea nemoralis, assembly GCA_014155875.1. NCBI lineage: Eukaryota > Metazoa > Mollusca > Gastropoda > Stylommatophora > Helicidae > Cepaea > Cepaea nemoralis. Next base: position 988,310 of record JACEFZ010006318.1, on the reverse strand, counting down.
TTTTATCCAAGAATAACAACTTGATAGAGATCTGTGGTTAAGTGACCTATTCTCTGTTTATATTCTTCAGGAAGGTAGTTTATCTTGTAAAGTGGGGTGGAGTCTATCGACCATAACCCCATTCTTACTTCAATAGAGCCAATAACTACTCTATTCCTGGAGTCTTTTGGGAAATCAACTGTCTCGATCAACTGCCTTTATGCGGCGAACCCGATGGACCTAATAGTTATTTACCCTAGACACAATTTCAGTCCATTTCATATGGTATTCTCATTTACTACCCCACAGATGTTAATATCTAAGCCACATTCTGCACTGTGCCTGTTTACTTCTTACACTAGGTGCTTGCAACTCTTGCTCACTTTCTGCTAGTACACGTATCGTAGCATATCTAAGATTGTTTATGATTTCTTCCATTGATGCTGAGTCCAGGCATTTCAACTTGTTTAAAATTCTAACTGTGTATAGGTTAAAGAGGCTTGGGGACAGTACACATCCCTGCCGTACTCCTCTTTTTATCTCTATAGGCGACGAATAGTTATTAACCGCATCTAATTAGACGCCACTTGTTCCCAGTACAAGTTACTAATAATTCTGATGTCCTTTCCGTCTACTCCTATATCTTGAAGGCATATAATTAGTCGTTCATGTTGTACTCTATCTAAAAGCTTTCTTGTAGTCTATAAAACAAACATATACACTTTTTTGAACTTCTAATCCCCTCTGCCGTGCGTCCACCTTGACGAGGTAGAGGGGCTTGAGCGTTCCAATGACCCCAAGAGCTATGCCGACGGTAGCACAGCTACTGGTAGGGTCACCCATGTCGGACAGGTCAAGGGAGAGGGACCAACGAAGTGACGCACAAACCTGCTGCCTTGTAGGTAGACTGGGGACAGTCAAAGGCTAGGGAAAGCATCCCGAAAAATGCTTGTCGAAATCGGATGTACTGCGCCACAGGCTTGACAAAGAAGTGCAACGTAACTTTATCATTCATGATGCCACAGATGAAAATAAATCGTTATGGTGCTAATCCCGTGAAGTCCCATCAGGCGGTGATAGTGCCGGGCCCCCTGCCTCGAGGGGGTCCACCCATGACTACTGGTGGTCACCTTCCCCTGTGCCGTGGAGTCAAGGCACAGAGGAGTAGGTTAAGAGCTATTGACCAAACACCCCGGACTCTCAACATACTACAATGGAATGCCGAAGGAGTTTATAACAAGAAAGCCTCCCTAACACAGCGTCTTCATAAAGATAGAATAGATGTGGCATGCATTCAAGAGACACACCTCAACGCCAATCGCACATTTTCAGTCGAGGGATATCAGGCCACACGTTTCGGACGCGAAGGACACAAAGGAGGAGTTGTTAATACTTACACGAAATACAATACCTTGCAGCGAAGTATCTGTGATCTCTGACAACCAAACGGAAATTATAGGTGTTGATATAATGATAAAGGACATGAAAATAAGAATTTACAATCTGTTATAGCCCGGCAGATAAGGATCTTACACTCTCAAAACATGGAAATAACTGACACAAATTGCATTGTTGTCGGAGACTTTAATAGCCGCTCAGAAAGATGGGGATACCCAGATACTGACAAAAGAGGAGATGAAGTGGAGGACTGGGAAATAGACTCAAATCTCCATCTACTCAACAAAGCGGATGACACACCGAGCTTCTACTCCAGAAGATGGATTACCACTTCTACTCCAGACTTAGCTTTCTGCACAGGAGACATCCTCCACAAAATCGATCGCCATGTGCTTGACCAATTAGCAGGTAGTGACCACAGACCAATCAAGCTTGTAATAAATATGGAGTATGTTCCACAGGAGCAAAAGCCTTTGCCTCGCTGGAATTACAAACGAGCAGATTGGGACAGATTTTCCATACTAATAGACAAATATTGTGAAAACATAAATACACGATATGGCAACATGAAGCAAACGGTGGAAAGTCTAAACAGAGCAATAATACAGGCGGTTACTGAGTCTATTCCAAGAGGAGCGAGGAAAAATTACAAACCATACTGGACTGAGGAACTACAAATTTTGGAGGACAAAGTTGAAGATGCCAGGAAGACCGCAGAGAGAGAACAAACAACTGAAGCGAACATCTCTCTCAAAGCCATCTCAGCAAAATATAAAAGAACAGTAAATCAAACAACAAGAGATTGTTGGAGGAAAAAACAGAAAACCTGAATTTTGACAGGGATGGAAACAAACTATGGAAACTAGTGAAAGCCATGAACAATGAAGGACCTAGAAACAAACAAATAACAATTAAACAAGGAAATGCCTTGCTTACAGGAAAAAAGGCTGCAAATGCACTAATGGAACACTATGCCAGTGCAAACCACATTGATATTACAGCCGAACAGAAGAAAGCAATCAAAGATAAACAGATACATCATAGATATACAGAGACAGCAGCAGAATATATGATGGCAAATCTAACAATGGAAGAAATGGAACAGGCAATGAATACCCTAAAAAAGAGACATCACCAGGAAAGGATGGAATCACAAATGAAATGCTAATAGGACTAGGCACTAAGGCAAAAAGAAACTACTAGCAGTCCTAAATTAAAGCTGGAAGAGGGGAATAGTCCCACAGGCATGGAAGGAAGCTATACTAATACCAGTCCCAAAGAAAGGAAAAGACCTGAAGAACCAAATGGCTATCGACCTATCAGTCTACTTAGCTGTGTAGGAAAATTAATGGAACGCATTATCAATGGCAGGCTAACATGGCATCTGGAAGAAAACAAACTTAACACCACCAAGCAGGATTCAGAAAGTACAGATCCACTGAAGATCAAATAACCTATATAGCTCAGGAAATAGAGGATGCCTTCCAAGAGAAAAAGCACACACTAGCGGTCTGGATAGATTTAGAAAAAGCATTTGATAAAGTATGGAAGGAAGGACTGAAAGTAAAACTGCAAAAAATGCATGTTTTGGGAAAATGTACAAATGGATCAGCCACTACCTTGAGAACAGAACTGCCAGGACAAAAGTACAAGGACAAACAGCAAAATGATGCTGTTGGAGCAAGGTGTCCCCCAAGGAGGAGTTCTTTCACCAACATTATTCCTAGCATATATAAATGACATCACGGAAAATTTTCCAGCCAGAGTACACACATCATCCTTTGCAGATGACCTAGCCATATGGACATCTGAAGAATATATTAGTACAGCTAACAGCAGAATACAGCAAGCCCTATTAGCGCTAGAGGACTGGTCAAAATCATGGCTAGTGAAGATAAGTGAGGAGAAAACAACATGCACAGTGTTCTCCCTCTCAACTAAAAACTCAGCAACCTAAGCTGGTATTGAATGGAAAAATATTGCGCCATGAAGAAAATCCAAACTATCTAGGAGTCACCTTTGATCGTTCGCCTGACATGGAAGACACAGGTTGAGAAAAATCGAACAAGAGCAAGGCAAAGAATGGCAATCATGAAAAAGCTTGCTGGTACAACGTGGGGAGCAGATGAGAAAGTTCTCAAGAAGTTATATACTGGACGGGTGAGGCCAGTACTGGAATATGGCATTGCAGCTTGGGCAACAGCAGCTAAGTCAAACTTTAACAAAATAAGTAGAGTCCAAAATCAAGGAATGCGAATCATAACTGGAAGCCTGAAGACAACGCCTATTAATGAACTAGAAAAGATCACTTGTTTACAACCAATGCAGGATAGAAGAGATAGCAGAGCCCAGCAACAAGCTGAAAAATTTAGAAGATTGACAGACCACCCTATGTATAAAAGGTTTAGTGGTTTTGGAAAGGGAAGACTGAAGCGTAGCAACTTTGTAGAAACTGCAAAACGAAAGATTAGGGCAGATCCCATACTTAACATATCAACAGTCAAACCCATTTACAATGCAGACAAGTTCCCAGCTTGGAGACAGCAGCAACTGCCTGAGATGATAGAAAACATTCCTGGTATTGAGAAAAAGAACACTCAGCATGAAACCGAAAGAAGAGAAATAACCCTAAACTACATAAAAGAACATTACCCAAGCAGCAATTGGACCCATGCATATACAGATGGATCAGCCAAAAATTCAGTAGAGAATGGAGGAGGAGGAATTCTCATAAATTAAAAAATGGAAGTGAAAAAAACACATTCAGTGGCAACTGGAAAGTTTTCAAGTAACTTCAAAGCAGAGGTAGAGGCTATGAAATCTGCAGCAGAAATGCTCTTGATGGAGGAAAATAAAAAAACGCAAATAGCTATCTTTACAGATGCAAAGTCAGCTGTCTCAATACTGAAGAGCAATTACAGCACAGAAATAGCTGACCTAAGGAGCAGCACTCCATGGTCTATGCCAGAAATCCAAAAAGTTGTAATACAGTGGATACCATCACATTGCAGTATACCTGGAAATGAAGAGGCTGACAGACTGGCAAAAGAGGGCGGACGACTACCACAGCCTGACATAGATATAACCTATAACGAGGCAAAGAGGTTGATAAAAAGCACTTATAGAACCAAATGGGAATCAGAGCATCCAGGTCATCAGAAGGATGGTGCATATTACAAACTCGACCGAAGAGAACAAGTAGCAATCTTCAGACTCCGCACAGGACATAACAGGCCTGAAATACCACTTGTTCAATAAACTAAAGATAGGAGATACCGATGAATGCAATGTGGAACTGGTAAAATGACAGCTAAACATCTTGCTGCAGGAGTGCCCAATATATTGCAGAACAGAGAAAGATATTTTGGCCCACACCTGCTTCATTGAGGACAAGCTCTATGGAGATATCAACAAGCTCAAGTTGACTGCAGCTTACTTTAACTACATTCAGGTTGACATTTAAAGGTGCATGAAGAAGTATTTAGGACTGCCGCACTTCATACCACAGGTATGTCGGTTACAAAAGCGCCCCAGAGGCATGAAATGGAATATTGCTTGGATAGCAAATCCATTACGTGGAAATCCGAACCAAAAGCTCACTGTGTGGGCTTCATAAAAGGTGGAAAAAAGTGTCCCAGTGGCACGAAATGGAATATTGCTTGGATAGCAAATCCATTATGTGGAAAGTCCGAACCAAAAGCTCACTGTGTGGGCTTCATAAAAGGTGGAAAAAGTGTCCTAGTGGCACGAAATGGAATATTGCTTGGATAGCAAATCCATTATGTGGAAAGTCCGAATTGAAAGCTCACTGTGTGGATGTCATCTGCAGACTGCATTAATTCTGGTTTCCGGAGAGAACAGCCTATGGTGAATGGAAGGCCCAATATACGGAAGTGAGGCTAAGCAGCCATGTGCAGGACGTGACGATTCCTTGGGTGAGCCCAGTACCAGAGCGCTGTGTGTTGGGCTCTGCAATTATGGAAGCCTTCCTTGGATGGCGGGGAATGCCCATGGTCTGTCCCATGCCTTCCCTTGAGGGCTGACCAGGATGTCTTTGGCTGTTCTATAATGGGCCAAGCTGGGATGGGGGATAACACCACAACAGTGAGAGTCAAACGTCCTAAGAAACCCCCGGGAAGGTTAACCCGGTCAACAAATGCCCGCAGAAGTCGGATGTGTCGGCCTAACGGCGCAAGAACGCAGCTCTGCTGTAAACAGGCACAACGCAATCACGTCCGGAAAAAAACTCCGGATGAACGAAGAAGAAGAAGAAGAACTTCTATATATTTTTCAATTAACATCCTCAAACAGATAATTGCTTCTCTGGTGCCGCTGTTTTTGCGGAACCCAAATTGTTCTTCAGCCTACTTCCTCATCTATTTTATGTTGAATTCTTTCTTGTATGACCTTGATAGTATCTTAGTTATGTGGCTCATTAAGCTAATAGTTCTGTAATCCTCACACTCAATAGCTCTTGGCTCCTTCGGTAGTGTGATGAAAATGACTGTTTTCATATCCTTGGGGATGTACCCCAGTATATATATATATATATATATATATATATATATATATATATATATATATATATATATATATATATATATATATATATATATATATATATATATATATATATATATACTAGCTGACCCGGCCCGGCTTCGCCCAGACTCTGGTGGGGAGCATCTCATTTAATTCATATAAGTAGTCATATAAGTTCTCGTTCCCGTTACCGACTATCTGTCTGTCTGTCTGTCTGTCTGTCTATCTGTCTGTCTGTCTGTCTGTCTGTCTGTCTGTCTGACCCGGCCCGTCTTCGCCCAGACCCTGATGGGGAGCATCTCATTTAATTCATATAAGTAGTCATATAATTTACCGTTCCGACTATCCATCTGTCTGTCTGTCTGACCCGGCCCGGCATCGCCCAACTCCAGGTGGGGAGCATCTCATTTAATTCATATAAGTAGTCAATATAAGTTCCCGTTCCGACTGTCTGTCTGTCTGTCTGTCTGTCTGTCTGTCTGTCTGTCTGTCTGTCTGTCTGTCTATCTATCTATCTATCATCTGTCTGTCTGTCTGTCTGACCCGGCCCAGCCCATGGTGGAGAGCATCTCATTTAAATTATATAAGTAGTCATATAAGATCCCGTTCACGACTATCTGTCTGACTGTCTGTCTTGGGTAAATGTAGGAGGGAGGAGGAAGAGGGAGGTGGAGGAGGGAAGAGGAGGGAGGAGGAGGGAGAAGACAGGAGGAGTAGGGAGGAATAGGAGGGAGGAGGAGGGATTAGGAGGAGGAGGGAGGAGTAGGGGGAGGTGGAGGCCGAGGAGGAGGGAGGAGGAAGAGGGAGAAGGAGGGAGGAGGAGAACGCAGGAGGAGAAGGGAGCAGGGGAGGAGAGGGGAGGAGTAGGGAGAGGGAGGAGGAGGGAGGAGGAGGAGAGAGTAGGAGGAGGGAGGAGGCGGAGGGAGAAGGAAGAGGGAGCGAGGAAGAGGGAAGAAGGAGGAGGAAGGAGGGGGAGGAGGAGGAGGGAAGAGGAGGAGGGAGGAGGGAAGGGGAGGAGAGGGAGGAGGAGGAATTGAAGGGAGGAGGAGGGAGGAGAGGGAGAGGGAGGAGGGAGGCGGAGAGAGAGGAGGAGGGAGGAGGAGAAGAGGGAGGCGGAGGAATGTGAAGGGAGCAGGGGGGGGGAGGAGGGGAGGGAGGAGGAGGGAGGAGGAGGAGGTAGAGGGAGGGAGGAGGGAGTAGGGAGGGAGGAGGCGGAGAAGGAGGAGGAGAGGAAGGGAGGAGGGAGATAGTAGGAGGAGTGAGGAAGAAATGAGGAGGAGGGAGAAGGAGTGATGAGGAGGAGGGGAGGAGGATGAGAGAAGGAGGAGGGAGGAGGAGGGAGGAGGGAGGAGGGGAAGAGGAGGAGAGGAAAGGAGGGAGGAGGGAGGAGGTAGAGGGAGGAGGAGGAAGTGAGGAGGAGGAGAGGGAGGAGGAGGAAGAGGGAGGAGGGAGGGAGTGAAGAGGAAGGAGAGGGAGGAGGGTAGGAGGAGGAGGAGGAGGAGGAGGAGGAGGAGGAGGGAGGGAGGAGGAGGAGGAGGAAGAAGGAGGAGGAGGGAGAAGGAGGGAGGAGGAGGAGGAGGGAGGAGGAGGAATGTGAGGGAGGAGGATCGAATGTGAAGGGGGAGGAGGTAGGAGGGGAGGAGGAGGAGGAGAAGGGAGGAGGAGGATTAGGAGGAGGGGAGGAGGGGGAAGAGGGAGGAGGAGGAATGTGAAGGGAGGAGGAGGGAGGTGATGAGTGAGGAGGAGGAGGGAGGAGGAGGAGTGACGTGAGGAGGAGGAGAGGGAGGAGGAGTGAGGAGGAGGAGGAGGGAGGAGGAGGAAGTGGAGGGGGGGGAGGGGGAGGAGGGAGGAGGAGGAGGAGGGAGGGAGAGAGAAGGAGGGGAGGGAGAAGGAGGGATGAGGAGGAGGAGGAGGAGGAGGACGAGGGAGGAGAGGAAGGAAGGGAGGAGGAGGGAAGGGAGGAGGGGGAGGGGAAGAGGAAGAGGGAGGGAGAAGAGTGGGAGGAGGAGGAGGAGGTAGTGGGAGGAGGAAGGAGGAAAAGGGAGGAGGGGGAGGAGAGAGGAGGAGGAGGGAGGAGGGTGAGGAGGAGGAGGAAGAGGGGGAGGAGGGAGGAGAAGGAAAGGAGGAGGAAGGAGGAGGAAGAGGGAAGAGAGGAGGAGGGAAGAGAGGAGGAGGAAGAGGGGGAGGAGGGAGGATGGGGAAAGGGGAGGGGAGAGGGAGGAGGGGAAAGAGGAAGAGGTAGGAGGAGGAGGGGAGAGGAGGAGAAGAAGGGAGACGTAGGGAGGAGGAGAAGGCGGAGGAGGAGGGAGGAGGGGAGAGGAGGAGGGAGGGATGGCAGAGGGAGAAGAAGGAAGGAGGAGGAGGAAGGAGGGGGAGAGGGAAGGAGGGGAATGAGGAGGGAGGAAGGAAAGGGAGGTGGAAGAGGAGGAGTAGGAGGAGGAAGAGGGTAGGGGGAGGAGGAGGTAGAGGGAGGAGAGGAGGGAAGGAAAGGAGGAAGGAAGAGGGGAGAAGGGAGGAGGAGGGTGGAGGGAGGAGGAGGAGAGGGAGGAGGAGGAAGAGGGAAGAGGGAGAAGAAAGGGAGAAGGAGGAGGGAGAGTATGATGAGGGAGAAGGAGGCCAGGAGGAGGAGGAGGGGAGGCAGAGGAGGAGGAGGGATGAGGAGGGAGAGGGAGGAGGATGGAGATGAGGGAGGAGGGAGGGGGAGTAGGAGGGAGGAGGATGGATTAGGAGGGGAGAGGAAGAGGGAGAAGAAGAGGGAGAAGGAGGAGGGAGGAGGAGAGGGATGAGAGGGAGGAGGAAGAGGAGAAGGGTGGAGGGAGGAGGTAGAGGGGAGGAGAAGAGGAGGAGGAGAGAGTTCGCCATTCGAATCATACTCGTCTAGTTCTTCCCTTTCTACACGACTGTAGATAACTTCCTTACACATAAAAAGATGAATTGTTATTGATATTGCCGTGGCATGGAGGAATATCAGCAGCAGAGTTTGATCCAAAAAAACCAAAGACTGAGATCTACGGAGAGCCATGAACGCCTACGCCAGCCGGCACGGCACTTGATGATGATGATTGCCGTGTGACGATTCTGTGTAGTCACGTCATTTTCTTCCCTTTCCCTAGCGTTTTGGTTCGGGGATTCTTTCATCATCATCATCAATATATTTACGTACGTATTTTGGGAGGGGGGAGGAGGGAGGAGGAGGAAGAAAAAAAAAAAACTATGACAGTTAGACAGCTCTGGAATGGAAAGGAAGGCGTTGTAGAAAATTTTCATCTCAATCGGATGGGCCCGTTCGCGAACAAATAAAGGACAATACATATATATGGACATATAATTTACATACATACACTTTGTTGTATATATATATATAATATATATATATATATATATATCGATATATATATATATATATCTATATAATATATATATAATAATTATGTGATAGTTTCAAGGCAAGTGAATAAGGATTTTTCATCTCTGTTGCTTATCTTGTCAGGACCTGTAGCCTTTCCTTCTTTCAGAAGAAGGCAACGTGGCGGCAACGATGTCTATTGGGGCATAGCGAACAACAGGCGTGGAGGCGGCGACAGAGGCAAAACGGATCGGGGGAAGGAATTGGCTTTCTCGCTGTCTAATGGAAGATGCCGTGATAATATTCGCAGGTTAAATACGTGTGACACTCATTGTTTTCATTTTTAGTTGCGAGACTGTGTCACTAACTAACTGCACCTTTATGGTCTAATGTTATTTCTTTTAGACCAGTTTGTATTGTTCCTGAAGAAGATCACTAGGGTCGAAACGCCGTGTTGTGGCTTAGCTTATATTTAATTTATGTTAATTTATTATATTATTATTACTATTATTATTATTATTGCAAGAGGAGGTCCATCAGAGAGACGAATGGAGACGGCTTGTATCTGCAGCAAAGAACATCAATGGCTCGGAATGCTGAAGAAGAAGAAGAAGAAGAAGAAGAAGGAAGAGCAGAAAGCAAGAAGAAGAAAGAAGACAGGAAAGGACGAAGGAAGAAAGAAGAAAGAAGAAGAAGAAGAAGAAGAAGAGGAAGATATTATTATTATTATATTAATTATTATATATCTTTGTTGTTGTTGCTGTTGTTGTTTCCCCCATTGTGATTTCTGTTAATTGGGTTCGTTTTGAGTTTGCTGTACTTAAGGTATGTGCACTGTATTTGTTATGTAACACTTTTTCGCAGTAGTCACACTTACACACAACACACGCGCGCGCGCTACACACAACACATACCACCCTGTTTCATCCCATTAACCTCACCCGTATGTGTCTCCACCTTGCCGTGGTGGGGGAGCTTGCGTTTTGTCCCATCGACCCCATGGCTTGCCGATGGGTGAAAACTAAATATCCGGACGGCTCGTGGGATAGGGACCCAGACCTAGAGAGACACAACCTGCTGCCCTGCAGGTAAAGAAGAGGATGCAGTCCAAATCAGGCAAACGGTCCCTAAATCTCAGTTCGGTACAATAACCTCCTAAGGATCCCATCGAGGTGTATGGCTGAACGTTTCTAAAACCTAAAACTCTCGGAAGTGAGAGCCTGGCCGACACAAACCTGCATCCAAAATTGTGATGATGTTGCTGGGAAGAACGCTTACATGCTCGGCGCAGATTCGTTCGATTTCTTAGCTGGTGGGGATATGAGGTATTCCCCGGATTGAACAGGGGGACTGGCCGCTTATATCGCCCACATGGCGCAACGGAGTGTAAGGGCTGAGGCGGCAGCAACATTGTAGCCTACCTCGTGAGCGAGTACAAAAGGTGGAAAACACCTTTCGGTCGCCACGTCTCGCAGACGTCGATATGTCGTAAACCACACTCATGGAGTGAGTGTAGTCAAAGGTGGAAAAGGTATCGTTGACACGAAATGGAACGCGGTCTTGCGCTCCATCATACGTGGCATCCCAAAGCGAAAAGATCGCTGTGTGGAAAGCCGGAAACAAGAGTCTCGAAAACCCGAGGGAAGGCTAAACCCTCATTAAAAAAATGCCCGCTGAAGTCGGAAGTGTTGTCCTACGGTTGGCAAACTAAAAATTGAACTACGCAATTACGTCCGAGTGAAATGGTCTCGTCGAATGTCTCTCGGCTAGAGAACAGCTCTGACTACATAGGTTCCGAATTTTCTTGGGGGGGGGCCCGATCGTGTTTGGGAACAGCTCTGATAGGTAGTTTTCCGAAGTCTGTCGTGACGGAAATAGCTCTGACGGGCGCAAAACGACAAGCACATGTCCCCCCCCCCCCCTGTGAAAAACTCGTGAGGGAATACCGTCTGCAAAACATGTCTGTTTGTGCGGAATGGACTCGGAGCAAAACGAAATGAACCAATATATTGAAGTGAGGATCCTAAAGCAGCCAGGAGCAGGACCTTGACATTTCCCTCGGTTAGCCCAGATCCAGGCGTTATGTGTCGGCCTGCAAACTATGGAAGCAACCTGGATGGCGGAAAATAATATGGATGTCCTGCCTTTATTTTGAGGGATGACCGTTGTCTTCGGACCGTTCTAACTTGGCCAGCCAGGTTGTAGATGCACCACAAACAGTGAGAGTCTCCCAGGAATGCGACCTGGTCAAAAAAGCACGCTAAAGTCGATGTGATTGGCCTACGGGTTTCGGCCCAAGGGCGCATAACAGACACACCGCAATCACATCTGAAAAAACACTCCGGATGAACGAAAAGAAGATCCCATTAACAACGAACACAGGTTCCCAGCTTGAAGACAACAGCGCTTAACGTCTTGCCTGAGATGATAGAAAAACATTCCTGGTTTTCAGAAAAAGAACACTCAGCTTGAAATAGAAATTTAAAAAAAAACAGCCACACAATACAAAGAATAACATTACCCTAATAGCACATAAACACACGCACATATAACTGGATAAGCATAACACTCCACATAAGATGGAGGTGGAGTTCTCTTGAATCTAAGAAATGGACCAAAGAAAACAGCCAGTGGCAACTGGAAAATTCTCAAGTAACTTTAGAGCAAAGACAGGGATCTTGAAATCTGCAGCAGAAATGTTGTTTATAAGGAAAGATAAAAAGATAAACAAATTCAAAGTCAGTTGTTTCAATACTAAAGAGCTGAAAAAATACAGACCTAGCAGGCTTAACAATATAAATTTATAGACAGACAGAAATCCAAAAATGGTAGCAATACCATGAGTCTCTTAACACTGCAGCATCCCTGGAAATGAAGAGGCTGAAAGATTGGCAAAGGAAGGTGGAAGACTGCCTCAGCCTGATATACACATAATTTATGATGGGGCCTAGAGATTTATAATATGCAATTATAGAACCAAGTGAGAATCGGGGTATTCAGGCCACCAGAAAGATCATGCATATTAGTATTACAATCCCCCCCCCCCCTCCCTTCCCCACCCTTACTGAAGAGAACAAGCAATAGTCTTCAGACTCTTCACGTGACACAACTAGTTCATATATAAAATGTTTCATAAACTAAAGATAGGAGAAACTGATGAAACGTCAATGTTGGAATGGTAAATTGCGAGGTAAACAGTTGTTGCAGGAGAGTCCAAGAGAGAAAAGTATGTTTACCCACATCCGCTCCATTTGAAGACACACTTTAACACCAGCACTCCCTGTGTACGTAAATTCGTAGTGCTAAAATATCACTCTGTACTCACCCAGTCACTCTATAAGCACTAGTTAGTGAGGGGAAAAATCCTCCCTCGCATAAGATACTATAAAAAATAGTTGTATAAACATTTCGAAAATTGTTAAACAACATATAAATACATATAACAAACAAAATGGATGATAACACTACGTGTTTCTATAAACGCAGAGAATCACAAGCCAAAGTACACGGAGAGCCGGTGATCACCAAAGAAAAAAACTACAGTAACAACAACAAGCTGGTGTAGGGACACCCACACGTGCCGCGTATATATAATATACACTGACAAAGACACTAGAAAGCAGAATGATCGAAAGATCACAATAATAACATATATCCGACCACAAAAAATACATATGTAAATATAACGAAAAGAAGAAAACAGTAAAAAAGAACAAATAAAAATGATAATGTACATAGATCTGGACGATAGACTAATTGGGACACCGGTATAAAAGTCGAGACGACCCAATGTTCAACCGCACAAAACCAAAAACTGACTCGTCGCTGCCTCTCAACAACATACAATGTGTACCTAGACAATTTCTCTTTGCTTTGTCTCCGTACGTCGCGAACACAAAATGCAAAAATATCTACTTATTACGACCACTGACCACATAAAAAACAATTAGTCAACGCACAACAACAATACTTGGACGATGAGAGCAAGAGAAGCAAAAAAATCGCCGAGAACAATTGCCAATGGTGAAATCTCATAAAAAGTCCTATTTTGTTCGTTTTTAATAGTGACCGCAATCCGTATGGATTGATTTTGAGTGGTGACGAATTTCGCGTTGGTGAGCATAAGTTCCAAACTGTCGCAAAAATTGAAGATGATGATTGATGATCCAAAAGGTTCTGTATTCGTACACATTCCGTAACGTTATTGTACTTTCTCTGCGACGTGGTGACACCAAAGTAATAATCCAAAACTCTTTATAATATCGTGTGAGATGTCGCTTCGCTCGATCATTTATGTGATAGACTCAGTTTACACGGCCAAAGTTCAGCAACAACCAAAAAAATAATGCCACACAAATAATCCAGCGCTTGAATTGCTATATAATAAATCCTATTGGCAAAGAAATACGACCCATGGTTGCGATGACGCCACGTTAAAAAATGCTTGACTCATAACAGATAATGATGACAAAGGGTTGAACAAAGACGAAACATCAAGTCTGGCTTTCTTTCAAAACAACGTTGATTTGGTCATCACAATGAGTCATCTTGACCACATAGGCCAGGAAATTCCTCAGTAAACTTGCGTACTGTTAAAAAAGCCTTGCCCCTAAGTCAAACTTCTCAGCCCCACCCGGCTGCTCTTGTACCTCTCCCCCGTAACTGACGCTGGTGTCTCCCACCCCGTCCTATTAAACTGCGTCGACAATCTTGACCAGTCAACTTGCGAGCACAGTGCGCTCCCTCGCCACACACAACTGTCAATATCTTGAAGTATCAAATCGGTCTGTAAATCATCGACAGACAGGTCCTACACCCACACCTAGGACTGACTTCTTCTTGTCGCAAATAACTCACTGTCCACTGTTCAGCGACTTTTACCAGTGCGTCTTGCTGGCGCTTCTGTCTCTTGACCTATAAAACATGCGCCTGGCCTCCAACCCGACCATTCCGTGCTGTTTGTGGACTAGTGAATACACCCCGTTCACGTTATCGACTCTCCCGGTTGATTTGGTGCTGCGTTAATCCTCATGGCGCCGCTCGTCTGTTTACGTTGTGCTGACCGCCGTTAATACCTGTCGTGAAACTTATTGAAACTGTCGCTAGCTTGAGTTTTTACTTCCGTCTGTCTGTGTGAATTATCTCTGGCGCACACACAAAAGAGTTCACATTACCCTCTTGTAGCACACAATCCAAATTGTCAAGGTTGCCTAGTTTGATGCCTGCAACTAAGTCACTAGATAATAACTCCTCTCTAGCGAGAGCCCACAAATATCTCAGAATGACACCAATGTCTATATGCAATGGGTGTCGTGATCGGACGAGCTCTCAGATGTCACATGACGTTCTGATGATAAGTCAATGTTCTTGATGATCTTTGCGTGATATTGTCGTTGTGATGGTCGTTGTGTAGGTAACGATGTTCATGTGTGTCAATTGACTATCAAACGTCTCTTATCCAACTCACCCTCTGACATGTGCACCTTCAACCAGTCATGAAACAAGATTGGGGAAAGTGGCGCACATAATCATTATTCCAGAAAAAGACGGGACAGACGAGAACATGTTTATTACATCCAGAAATAATTAATTCATAGAATATAATATCCTCCTCACATTTAACAGCACACATATCACTGGCTTCTCACGGCCTGCTGAATCTCAAATTCACAAGACATTGAGTTCCAACTCACTATCCACGTCTGGATCTCCCACAATACAACCCACACCTTGGGTCGGAGCCACTGCTCAACTATGCAACCATCTGGGTTTTTGCTGCCTTCACAGCTAGGAGAAATCACACCACCACAGTTCTCCGTGGACTACCGACTCATTGGTATCTACACTCAACTCCCCTGAAGTCCCTGACTTCACAAAACAAATACCCCATCTCTCGGCCCCATCCACCTAGGGTCTTCCTCTACCTCATATTTTATTCCCAGGACTGGCTTGTTTTCTCATAGCCAGGTCAGTCACTTTACTGTCTCCCACTTCAATCTCCGTCTTTCTCATGCCGGTCACTCAACTCATTGTCAATTAACCCATGGCTGTGTCAATGTAATTAGTATTACAATCCCCCCCCCCCCCTCCTTCCCCACCCTTACTGAAGAGAACAAGCAATAGTCTTCACTCTTCACGTGACACAACTAGTTCATATATAAAATGTTTCATAAACTAAAGATAGGAGAAACTGATGAACGTAACTGTGGAACTGGTAAATTGAGAGGTAAACATTTGTTGCAGGAGAGTCCAAGAGAGAAAAGTATGTTTACCCACATCCGCTCCATTTGAAGACACACTTTAAGGAACAAGCTGAAACTGATTCATGCTTTGTGTGGATGTATTCAGGTTGACGTATGAAGAAGAAGGTCTATATTATTAGTATATATTATGATGCTCTACTTTCATTAGCCTTTTAAAGCCACAATAATATTAATAACTTTCTTTCAATGTCTGCTGATGAAAAGTTTGAATTATAGATTTCCGATCAGTTCACTTACTGCAGAAAATAACAATATATGAATGGAAACCAACACCTAATATTTTATTTTGTGTGTGTTATATTTTAATGTGTAACCATATTTATAATATATGTCTCTTAATTATAATGTTGCCGGTCTCTCTGGCTGAGGGGTTACAACACTTTCTCCGTAGCATCTCGTCAGGTACATACTGCAGAAATCACACAACTTACGTGAATTAACGATAAAGCTTTCAAG
This sequence comes from Cepaea nemoralis, assembly GCA_014155875.1. Classification (NCBI taxonomy): domain Eukaryota; kingdom Metazoa; phylum Mollusca; class Gastropoda; order Stylommatophora; family Helicidae; genus Cepaea; species Cepaea nemoralis. The sequence continues at coordinate 972,326 of JACEFZ010006318.1, read as the reverse complement.
TGGAAAATATAACACATTCGCACAGTAATGTCACTTATCCTACCACGGTAAATTTTTTAGCTGACTAACATGGCTTTTATTTGCACAATTATGGCATTGCTTTGATAGATCATAATTGCTTCTGGCAATTGTAACAAGCGAGTTATTTTGGTGTTAAATCAACACGCGAAAGGCAGTGTTTCTGCCACCAATGGCCCTGTCGACGATTTTGTGCCTACCAATTGAAGACGCCGGGAGCTTCCGGTGTGTCGGCCCCTACGAGGCTAGCATCTCCTGTGTGTTGTATCTTGTTGACCCATTGAGGTATGTGTTCTAACACCCGTTTGTTAAGCTGTCTCTCTGTTCTACCAATGTAAACGGCCTGGCATCTACATGTGAATTGGTAAATAAAATTGTTCAAAATTGTGCAAAAACGCTCACACCACGTGGCTCGCACACTCCTCAGATGTACGGTCTACCCAAACTTCACAAGCCTGGCATCCCGCTAAGACCTATCCTGGGAGTATCCTGTCCATGGTTAACTCTGCACAACACCGAATGGAGAGATGGCTGGCCGACATGTTAAAGCCAGAAACGACAGTCCTTCGATCCTAAAATACTCAGAGATACATTCCAATTCGTGGAATTAGCGGATACTTCTTTTCTTCTTATTCTGTCATTTTTTTTTTTTTTTTTTTTTTTTTGGTTTGCATTTTTTTCATTGCTTCGTTACATGTAACTTTTTTTCTTTTCTTCTTTTTTTTTTTTACTTGTTGTTGTTTCTCTTTTTTTTTTTTCGTTTCTGTTCTTCTTTTTTTCTTTTACTGGTTTTTTTTTTTTTTTCCTTTTTGCTTTTGGTTTTTTTTTATCTTTGTGTCTTTTCGTTTTTTTTCTTTTTTCTTATTTTTTTTCCCTTTTGATGTCTTTTTTTTCTGTTGCTTTAGTTTTTTTTTTCATTTCTTATTAGTGTGTCCTTTATTTTTTCTTCGTTTTGGGTCTTTTTATTTTTCTTCCTTTAATTTTTTTTCTTTTTTGTTCTTTTTTTTCTTAATTTTTCTTTTTTCTGATAGTTTTTTTGTTTTAGTCACCTTTATTTTTGTTTGCTCTTCAATTTTACTTGATTTTGTCATATCTGTGTTTTTCGTGTGTTTTTTTTTTTTATCTTTTTCTCTTTTATTAACTTTTATCTGGTCATGCTTTTTTTCCCTTTTAAGAGTCCCTTCCATTGAATTTCATTACTTCTTTTCTTTTCACTTTTTTCTCTTTTTTTTGTTCTTTTTCTTGTATTTCTTTTTTTTGTTTTTTGCGTCCGTTTCTTTTTTTTTTCTTTTTTTATTTTTATCTCTTATTTTTTGTCTTTTTAGTTTTTTTCTTTGCTTTCTTTATTTTTTGTTTGTGGTTTACGATTTCTTTTTTTCTCTTTTTTTTTCAGGATTTTTTTTGTCTTCTCCTGTTTTCCTTTTCTTTTCTTCATCTTCTTCTTCTTCATTCTTGGCTTCTTGTATTCTCTGTTCTTCTTCTTCTTCGTTCATCCGGAGTTTTTTTTCGGATGTGATTGCGTTGTGCCTGTTTACAGCAGAGCTGCGTTCTTGCGCCGTTAGGCCGACACATCCGACTTCTGCGGGCATTTGTTGACCGGGTTAACCTTCCCGGGGGTTTCTTAGGACGTTTGACTCTCACTGTTGTGGTGTTATCCCCCATCCCAGCTGGTCCCATATAGAACAGCCAAAGATCCTGGTCAGCCCTCAAGGGAAGGCAGGGGCAGACCATGGGCATTCCCCGCCATCAAGGAGGCTTCCATACTTGCAGAGCCATACATAGCGCTCTGGTACTGGGCTCACCCAAGGAATCGTCACGTCCTGCACATGGCTGCTTAGCCTCACTTCCGTATATTGGGCCTTCCGTTCACCATAGGCTGTTCTTCCGGAAAACCAGAAGTATGCAGTCTGCAGATGACATCCACACAGTGAGCTTTCGATTCGGACTTTCCCATGTAATGGATTTGCTATCCAAGCAATATTCCATTTCGTGCCACTAGGACACTTTTTCCACCTTTTATGAAGCCCACACAGTGGGCTTTTGATTCGGACTTTCCACGTAATGGATTTGCTATCCAAGCAATATTCCATTTCGTTTCACTAGGTACACTTTTCCACCATTTACGAAGCCCACACAGTGAGCTTTTGATTCGGACTTTCCACAGTAATGGATGTGCTATCCAAGCAATATTCCATTTCATGCCCTCCTGGGACGCTTTTGTAACCGACCATACCTAGTGGGTATGAAGTGTGGCAGTCTCAATTAACATCCTTTATGCACCTTTAGATGTTAAACCTGAAATGTAGTTAAATTAAGCTGTAGTCAACTTGACTTGGTGATATGCTCCATAGAGCTTTGTCCTCACATGAAGCAGAGCGTGGGCCAAATAGTCTTTTCTCTGTTTCTGCATATATTGGGCACTCCTGCAGCAAAATGTTTAGCCTGTCATTGTACCCAGTTTCTTCCACATTACATTTTATCGGTATCTCCTATCTTTAGTTTGATTTGAACAAAGGGGTGTTTCAAGCCTGTTTATGTCCTGTGCGGAGTCTGGAAGATTGCTACTTGTTCTCTTCCGGCGAGTTTTGTAATATGCATCATCCTTCTGGTGGCCTGGATGCTCAGATTCCATTTGGTTCTATAAGTGCTTTTTATCAAACCTCTTTGCCTCATTATAGGTTATGTCTATGTCAGGCTGTGGTAGTCGTCCCCCTCTTTTGCCTAGTCTGTCAGCCTCTTCGTTTCCAGGTATACTGCAATGTGATGGGATCCACTGTATTACAACTTTTTGATTTCTGGCATAGACCATGGAGTGCTGCTCTTAGGTCACGTTAGTTCTGTGCTGTTATTGCTCTTGCAGTATTGAGACAGCTGACTTTGCATCTGTGAAGATAGCTATTTGCTTCTCTTTATTTTCCTCATCAGGAGCATTTCTGCTGCAGTTTTCAAAGCCTCTACCTCCGCTTTGAAGTTACTTGAAAATTTTCCAGTTGCCATTGAATGTGTTTTTTTTCACCTCCATTTTTTAAATTAGGAGAATTCCTCCTCCTCCATTCTCTATTGAATTTTGGCTGATCCATCCTGTATATGCATGGGTCCAATTGCTGCTTGGGTAATGTTCTTTTATGTAGTTAGGGTATTTCTCTTCTTTCGGTTTCATGCTGAGTGTTCTTTTCTCAATACCAGGAATGTTTTCTATCATCTCAGGCAGTTGCTGCTGTCTCCAAGCTGGGAAGTTGTGTGCATTGTAGTAATGGGCTTGACTGTTGATATGTTTAAGTATGGATCTGCCCTAATCCTTCGTTTGCAGTTTCTACAAAGTTGCTACGCTTCAGTCTTCCCTTTCCAAAACCATTAATCTGTTATACATAGGGTGGTCTGTCAATCTTCTAAATTTTTATGCTTGTTGCTGGGCTCTGCTATCTCTTCTAGTCCTGCATTGGTTGTAAACAAGTGATCTTTTCTAGTTCATTAATAGGCGTTGTCTTCAGGCTTCCAGTTATGATTCGCATTCCTTGGTTTTGGACTCTACTTATTTTGTTAAAGTTTGACTTAGCTGCTGTTGCCCAAGCTTGCAATGCCATATTCCAGTACTGGCCTCACCGTCCAGTATATAGCTTCTTGAGAACTTTCTCATCTGCTTCCCCACGTTGTACCAGCAAGCTTTTTCATGATTGCCATTCCTTTGCCTTGCTCTTGTTCGATTTTTTCTCAACCTGTGTTTTCCATGTCAGGCGTCGATCAAGGTGACTCCGAGATAGTTTGGATTTTCTTCATGGCGCAATATTTTTCCATTCAATACCAGCTTAGGTTGCTGAGTTTTATTTGAGAGGGAGAACGACTGTGACATTGTTGTTTTCTCTCGACTTATCTTCACTAGCCATGATTTTGACCAGTCCTCTAGTGCTAATAGGGCTTGCTGTATTCTGCTGTTAGCTGTACTAATATAGTCTTCAGATGTCCATATGGCTAGGTCATCTGCAAAGGATGATGTGTGTACTCTGGCTGGAAAATTTTCCGTGATGTCATTTATATATGCTAGGAATAATGTTGGTGAAAGAACTCCTCCTTGGGGGACACCTTGCTCCAACAGCATCATTTTGCTGGTTTGTCCTGTACTTTTGTCCTGGCAGTTCTGTTCTCAAGGTAGTGGCTGATCCATTTGTACATTTTCCCCACAAACATGCATTTTTGCAGTTTTACTTTCAGTCCTTCCTTCCATACTTTATCAAATGCTTTTTCTAAATCTATCCAGACTGCTAGTGTGTGCTTTTTCTCTTGGAAGGCATCCTCTATTTCCTGAGCTATATAGGTTATTTGATCTTCAGTGGATCTGTACTTTCTGAATCCTGCTTGGTGTGGTGTTAAGAGTTTGTTTTCTTCCAGATGCCATGTGAGCCTGCCATTGATAATGCGTTCCATTAATTTTCCTACACAGCTAAGTAGACTGATAGGTCGATAGCCATTTGGTTCTTCCAGGTCTTTTCCTTTCTTTGGGACTGGTATTAGTATAGCTTCCTTCCATGCCTGTGGGACTATTCCCCTCTTCCAGCTGTAATTTAGGACTGTTTCATTTCTTCCATTGTTAGATTTGCCATCATATATTCTGCTGCTGTCTCTGTATTTCTATGATGTATCTGTTTATCTTGATTGCTTTCTTCTGTTCGGTTGTAATATCAATGTGGTTTGCATTTGCATAGTGTTCCATTAGTGCATTTGCAGCCTTTTTTCCTGTAAGCAAGGCATTTCCTTGTTTAATTGTTATTTGTTTGTTTCTAGGTCCTTCATTGTTCATGGCTTTCACTAGTTTCCATAGTTTGTTTCCATCCCTGTCAAAATTCAGGTTTTCTGTTTTTTCCCTCCAACAATCTCTTGTTGTTTGATTTACTGTTCTTTTATATTTTGCTGAGATGGCTTTGAGAGAGATGTTCGCTTCAATTGTTTGTTCTCTCTCTGCTGTCTTCCTGGCATCTTCAACTTTGTCCTCCAAACTTTGTAGTTCTTCAGTCCAGTATGGTTTGTAATTTTTCCTCGCTCCTCTTGGAATGGACTCAGTGGCTGCCTGTATTATCGCTCTGTTTAGACTTTCCACCATTTGCTTCATGTTGCCATATCGTGTATTTATGTTTTCACAATATTGTCTGTTAGTATGGCAAATCTGTCCCAATCTGCTCGTTGTAATTCCAGCGGGGCAAGGGCTTTTGCTCCTGTGGAACATACTCCATATTCATTACAAGCTTGATTGGTCTGTGGTCACTACCTGCTAATTGGTCCAGCACATGGCGGTCGATTTTGTGGAGGATGTCTCCTGTGCAGAAAGCTAAGTCTGGGGTAGAAGTGGTAATCCATCTTCTGGAGTAGAAGCTCGGTGTGTCATCCGCTTTGTTGAGTAGATGGAGATTGAGTCTATTCCCAGTCCTCCACTTCATCTCCTCTTTTGTCAGTATCTGGGTATCCCCATCTTTCTGAACGGCTATTAAAGTCTCCGACAATAATGCAGTTTGTGTCAGTTATTTCATGTTTGAGAGTGTTTCCTTATCTGCTGGGCTATACAGATTGTAGATTCTTATTTTCACGTCCTTTATCATTATATCAACACCTATAATTTCCGTTTGGTTGTCAGAGATCACAGATACTTCGCTGCAAGGTATTGTATTTCGTGTAAGTATTAGAACTCCTCCTTTGTGTCCTTCGCGGTCGAAACGTGTGGCCTGATATCCCCTGACTGAAAATTTGCGATTGGCGCGTTGAGGTGTGTCTCTTGAATGCATGCCACATCTATTCTATCTTTATGAAGACGCTGTGTTAGGGAGTCTTTCTTGTTATAAACTCCTTCGGCATTCCACTGTAGTATGGTGAGTGTCCTTGGTATTTGGTCAATGGCGCTTAACCTACTCCTCTGTGCCTTGACTCCACAGCACAGGGGAAGTTGACCACCAGTAGTCATGGGTGGACCCCCTCGAGGCAGGGGGCCCGGCACTATCACCGCCTGATGGGACTTCACGGGATTAGCACCATAACGATTAATTTTCATCTGTGGCATCATGGAATGATAAAGTTACGTTGCACTTCTTTGTCAAGCCTGTGGCTCAGTACATCCGATTTCAACAAGCATTTTTTGGGATGCTTTCCCTAGCCTTTGACTGTCCCCAGTCTACCTACAAGGCAGCAGGTTTGTGCGACACTTCGTCTGGTCCCTCTCCCTTGACCTGTCCGACATGGGTGACCCTACCAGTAGCTGTGCTACCGTCGGCATAGCTCTTGGGGTCATTGGAACGCGCAAGCCCCTCTACCTCGTCAAGGTGGACGCACGGCAGAGGGGATTGGATACTATGGACATAAATAACAAACACATGGCATCCATGGATATAGCCTCCCTATTCACTAACGTTCCATTAGAGGAGACAGTGCAAATAATAAGGGAACGCATTGAAGACAAACAACTAAAATTAGGCATACCAACACCTATTCTGGAGAGGCTACTACTACTTTGTACCGCCAACATAAATTCAATTTTTTAACTAAGTCATACCGCCAAATTGACGGAGTGGCCATGGGGAGTCCTCTTGGTCCTATTCTAGCGGACATCTTCATGGCACATTTAGAAGAAAAGAGATCCTCAGACATCAACAACTTGGCCTTTTACCGTCGTTATGTGGACGATATACTAATTATCACCATAGACGAGCTACAAGCAACATCGTTTCAGGCCACAATGAACAAGACGCATAAAAACATCTCTCTATCTATGGAACACGAACACAACGAAGCGTTACCGTTCCTAGATATTCTAATGAGACGTAGAGCAGACGGCACAATTCAAAGATCGGTGTATCGCAAAGGAACATGGACTGGCCAATACCTAAATTTTCAGAGCTTCACACCTGTCCAGTACAAACGGGGCTTAGTACGGACCTTGTTTGACCGTGCTAGAAAGATATGCACCCAGGACACACTGACAGAGCAATTTGAAACTCTGAAGAATGTCTTAAACCTGAATGGGTACTCCACAGGATTTATAAAGCGAAACTGCCAACAGCCCAAACCCAAAGCAGACGTAACTACAGTCCCTAAACTCAAGGTATTCATCCAGCTAACCTTTCGAGGGGATGACGTAATGCAACGTCTACAAGACCGGCTTACTACAGCTGTAGGCCGAACATTCTGTGCGGCAACTCCAGTCATACCGTACCGATTCCTACACCAGCAGTCAAAGAGCCTGTTCCTCTGTACGCCACAAACAATTGTATTTACCAATTCACATGTAGATGCCAGGCCGTTTACATTGGTAGAACAGAGAGACAGCTTAACAAACGGGTGTTAGAACACATACCTCAATGGGTCAACAAGATACAACACACAGGAGATGCTAGCCTCGTGGGGCCGACACACCGGAAGCTCCCGGCGTCTTCAATTGGTAGGCACATCGTCGACAGTGGCCATGTGGTGGACAGAAACACTGCCTTTCGCGTGTTGTTTAACACACAAAATACTCGCTTGTTAAAATTTGCAGAAGCAATTATGATCTATCAACGCAAGCCAGAATTGTGCAAATAGAAGGACATGTTAGTCAGCTTAAAATTACCGTGGTAGATAAGTGACATTACTGTGCGAATATGTGTATATTTCAACTTGAAGGATTTATCTAGTTAATTCACGTAAGTTGTGTGATTTCTGCAGTATGTACCTGACGAGATGCAGCGAAATATGCCAGGCAATAAATCGTGCAATCTATTGTTTGTGTCTTCGTTATTCACTTTCTCCGTAATCCCGTTTGTCACGCAGAGTCTCGTAGCGGGAGCGAGCTGGGAGCGGTTCGTCCCCCGCTGGTGACTTGCGGGACACAGAGCCGGCCGCTCAGAAAGCAATGGCAAACTACTGAGCGTAATATTGCCAAGAAATCAACAGACAGCTGAAAGATGCTGCTGTTGACAGCGATGTCCTGTAAAGGATATGCGAAAAAAAAAAAATCATAATGTTAGTGTAGAAACTGTTCTACCAGGAAAAACCACGTCACCCTCCCTGGTCGATGGCGCGCTTCCTGTTTGATACAGCGGAAGTAAACTTCAAATTAGTACAACAAGGTACATCAAAATGGAGTAGGAGGTCGTATTTGAATGGAGATGATGACAGTATTTATAGTTCAGTACCAACGTCAGTTAGATAAGCGGGATTAATAGTTCCTGTTGAGCTTTGAAACATATCAGTATCAGAATGTTTACGTCAAATAACTTGGATGATTCTGAGTTAGCGAGGCTGCTGCAAGAGGAATACGACAGGGAAGCTGCGGATCATTCAGACGAAGATGAGACAAGAGACGCCGAGTCATCACTTGTCAGCATTCTTGATAAACGTAAACCTTTCGTGTCATCGCGACAATCCATTGTGCCAGAACTGTCCCCGGTGGACCCATCACTAGAATTATCAGACCCCACTCCAGATATTTTGGTGCTATTTATGGACTTCAATAAACGTTACTTTTGGGGTTCTCTTTCAGGAATTGAAGTCAAATGGAGCCCTAGAATGACGTTGTAAGTTTAAACATTAACTAAATGTAATTACTAATTAGTAATATAATATCACGACTCAACGACTCTGACTTCTTCTTTCTGTTTATATTTTGTGTAACTATTACACAGCCCTACAAACAAACAAACAAATTTTGCCAAGCATTTTTACACATGATTTTGTATAAACGAGGCCTGCTAAATCCAAATACATAAATGATTTATTTGTCTGTAGCAGCTCTAGTTTTTGAGATACATACTCTTTGTGTACTCTTGTACACTCTTGTGTGGCACTCTTCCGAATAATGGTCCTAAATTATTTAGTGTAAAAAGTATCCCTTACAGGGCCTCATTAGTTGATGTTGTCGATCACTTCTGGTTCAATGTGACGTGGACTGCTAGACCGATCGATGGATGCAATAAATGTTTCCTGGGCCCAGAGGGTCCTGACTGTCATCGGAGTGTATATCTATTTCCACATATAACTGATAGGTATACACTCCGACGACTGAGGGCCCTCCGGGCCCAAAAACATTTATTGCATCCATCGATCGGTCTAGCAGTCCACGTCACACTGAACCGGAAGTGATCAACAACACATTCAATGCTTGTTCCGATATGTACAATTGTTTCACAAAGAACATGCTTTCGGACAGTATTTACAACTTTTGTGCCACAATTTCCACATATAACTGAAATATTATTGGTACATAATTCCATTTTCTCAGCTCTATATTTTAGTTCGTAGTGTTTAATATTTTTTTTATTACATCAACTAATGAGGCCCTGTAAGGGATACTTTTTACACTAAATAATTTAGGACCGTTATTCAGAAGAGTGCCCATTTTTGTATTTAATTAACATTATTGCAGTATTTTCTCTGCCGAGTGGCTAGAATGCTGGATTCTCCTTAGGGAGACCCAGGTTCAAATCCTCGGTAAGTGTAAGGTGTGGAGTTTTTTCCTGTCGGGGGCAAAAAGATAACTCTAACCTGCACAGTTCACAGCGATTGCACTAGCCAGGCGGCCTTAATTCCTCAGGCTCAAGACCCCCTAGCCATACACCGTGAGGTACTATATTGGCAGTAAATGACAGTTTTTTTTACAGTATTTTCTGTATAAGGTTCTGGAAAAAAACAATTCCTATCTAGTCCCTTACAAAATGAAACTGCTTGTTTACTTACAGTTTCAATTTTCCAAGAATTGCAGCTTTTTTAAAAATGTTGCATATCCGATCCCTTACAGGAGTTGCAGTCAACACCACCATTTTTAAGCTGCTGTTGATGTAATAGGCAAGTCTTTACGTTCAGTAGTTTGCTATTGCTTTCTGAATGACCGGCTCACATACCCCCGTAAGTTACCAGTGCGACACGATCTGCTGCCGAATCTCGTACAGCTGTTTTCCCCATGTGGATATACAGGATTACAAACAAGATCGTTAACCCCTTTTGGGGTTATGAGGGCAACCCCTCATTTTCAAGAAGAGCACATTTTCTTTACCAGATTTATTTTGTTAAAGTTGTGGAGCATACACTTTGAAAGAAGAATATAGGGAGCATATTACTGTTTTTGTGAAAAAGGCATACTTTGCTAATTTAAAAGTAAAACTAGGTGACCAGGACAAGTCTTTGGCTCCTCAAATTGTTTGCAAAATATGTGTTGTGTATAAACAGTATAAATGACATTTCTCTATCTTTTTTTAAAAAAGTATTATGAAAGATAGAACAAAATCTATAATGGTTAAAGCTGACAAAGTTAAATAATGTTGATATTGCTATAATATTGATAATGTTGAATATAATAAAATCCAACAGTTCATGTGCTAGCTTCCTTCCATGCCATGAAATAAGACTGAAGAATTTTCTCTTCCTCTATATATCACTTTTCACATTTCTTTCCAGTTGTATCTTTGTTTTTGTCTTCTCATATTGTAGGCAAAAAATATTAAAATGATGACTGCCTCTTTCTGATGTTTGTGGTAAGTTGTCTTTTTGTCGCAGCCTTTTTCAAAAACGTTTATATTACTCATATTTCCTCTCCAAGGACTTTTCAGCATTCTTCTATAAAACCACATTTCTAAAGCTTGCATGGATTTGTGTGTGTGTGTGTGTGTGCGTGCGCGCATGCGTATGTGTGTGTTTCTTTTTTTAAAAACTAATTGTCCAGGATTCACAACCACATGTTAGAACTGGTATGTAACATGCAAGAATATTTTCCAAAAGTGAACAGTAATGTCTAGATCTGATATTTGCTTCCTCCAGGTGTGCAGGGCTGTGTGTGTATGAAGGCAGAGGGGGTTTATGCTCAGTGAGACTGAGCCTGCCACTGCTGAAGTTGAGACCACGGAAAGATTTAGTGGAAACACTGTTGGTAGGTTGCAGCTTAACATTGTATGTGCTTTGCATAATGTTGGTTTTTCTGCATGCAGTTACACCACATCTTATGATGATTAAACTTAACAGTGCTTGAACTCATGACACTTTTCATTGACCACCATAATCTAAACGTGGAATGTTTCCACCTTCCACACATTATCTCTCTTGTTTATCATACACATTGTCAGTGACCTGACTTAACATTTCTTTTTCATTTGCTCGCTTTGAATGCAAGTGTAGTTTATACAAGTGCTACTACTTCTAGTGGACGTTTTTGCGTGTGGATTAGCTTTCACCATTATCAGTGTCCCTTGCGAACCCACTCCGACTTCAGAGGTATGGCTTAAAATACTTTCTGTCATTGTGTTGCCTTCATCACGATAAATTCTAAATGGTAAAGGTAGTCATGTAGCAGATATTACCTCTCTAAGTGCTACACCAAGTAGCTCCAGGAACTGAACACAGCAGTATAAATATTAATGACCAGAAGCTCAAGCCTGGAACTTTTTGCATATCTTAGTTGCATCCTTCTAAAGTGGTTCATATTGATAATGAAATTATCAGAATTGCCAAAGCCTGTTTGCATTTTGGTATAATAAGATCCATAGTTTGGTACTGGAGTGAAATACTGCTTACTTTCAAATCGAATGCTTATGCAACAGCATTCTGTAAACTCTTCTGTATGCTTGTGAAACCTGGATAGTGTACAGTCGGACATGTGAAACCTGGATAGTGTACAGGGGACATGTGAAACCTGGATAGTGTACAGCGGACATGTGAAACCTGGATAGTGCACAGTGGACATGTGAAACCTGGATAGTGTACAGCGGACATGTGAAACCTGGATAGTGTACAGGGGACATGTGAAACCTGGATAGTGTACAGTGGACATGTGAAATCTATATAGTGTATAGCATTCATGTGACACCTGGATAGTGTACAGCGGACATGTGAAATCTGGATAGTATACAGTGGACATGTGAAACCTGGATAGTGCACAGCAGTCTTGTGGAATATGGATAGTGTACTGTGTACCCTGGATAGTGTACAGCGGACATGTGAAAAAACTTAACCACTTCCACAAGGGCTGTCTGAGGAAACTGCTGAACATAAAATGTCACACAGGGTTACAGATATAGGAATTCTCTCACAGTCTGGCATTATAAGCATTCAAACTATTCTGTGCAAGCCTGAGATGGATCGGTCATGTTTGTATGTCAAAGAAATGACTTCTGAAGAAAATATTCTCAAGGGAGATTGACTCATACAAGTGAGAATGTGGTGGAGCAAATAAAGCGGACTCTGAAATCCTCCATGTAGTGCTATGGCATTGACCTTGAAAACTGAGAGAGCATTACACCAAATCACTCTGCTTGGCATAATAAAATCTTTGCTGATGCGACTTTAGAACAATAAAAAAAAATCGAGGAAGTTACTCAGAATCGTGCCAAATATGGATCGGTGAAGTGCCATATATGGAGAAATGAAGTATTGAGGAAGTTACACAGAAGCATGCCATATATGGAGCAATAAACTATCGAGGAGTTACGAAGAGGTGTGCTATACATGGAGAAATTAAGTATTGAGGAAGTTATGCAGAGGTGTGCCCTATATGGAGCAATGAAGTATCGAGAAGTTACACAGAAGCATGCCATATATGGAGCAATGAAGTATCGAGAAGTTACACAGAAGCATGCCATATATGGAGCAATGTAGTATTGAGGAAGTTACACAGAGGGGTGCCATATATATAACAACTAAGTATTGGGGAAGTTACACAAAGACGGGCATACATGGAGCATTTAAGTATTGGGGCAGTTACACAAAGACGGGCATACATGGAGCATCAAAGTATTGAAGAAGTTACACAGAGATGGGCATACATGTAGCATCAAAGTATTGAGGAAGTTACACAGAGATGGGCATACAGGTAGCATCAAAGTATTGAGGAAGTTACACAGAGATGTGGCATACATGTAGCAATTAAGTATTGGGAATGTTACACAAAGACGGGCATACATGGAGCATTTAAGTATTGGGGCAGTTACACAAAGACGGGCATACATGGAGCATCAAAGTATTGAAGAAGTTAACAGAGATGGGCATACATGTAGCATCAACGTATTGAGGAAGTTACACAGAGATGGGCATACATGTAGCAATTAAGTATTAGGGCAGTTACACAGAGATGAGCATACATGTAGCAATTAAGTATTGAGGAAGTTACACAGCGATGGGCATACATGTAGCAATTAAGTATTGAGGAAGTTACACAGAGATGGGCATACATGTAGCAATTAAAGTATTAGGGCAGTTACACAGAGATGAGCATACATGTAGCAATTAAGTATTGAGGAAGTTACACAGAGATGGGCATACATGTAGCAATTAAGTATTAGGGCAGTTACACAGAGATGAGCATACATGTAGCAATTAAGTATTGAGGAAGTTACACAGAGATGGGCATACATGTAGCATCAAAGTATTGAGGAAGTTACACAGAGATGGGCATACATGTAGCAATTAAGTATTAGGGCAGTTACACAGAGATGAGCATACATGTAGCAATTAAGTATTGAGGAAGTTACACAGAGATGGGCATACATGTAGCAATTAAGTATTGAGGAAGTTACACAGAGATGGGCATACATGTAGCAATTAAGTATTAGGGCAGTTACACAGAGATGAGCATACATGTAGCAATTAAGTATTGAGGAAGTTACACAGAGATGGGCATACATGTAGCAATTAAGTATTAGGGCAAGTTACACAGAGATGAGGCATACATGGAGCATCAAAGTATTGAGGAAGTTACACAGAGATGTGGCATACATGTAGCAATTAAGTATTGAGGAAGTTACACAAGAGATGGGCATACATGTAGCAATTAAGTATTAGGGCAGTTACACAGAGATGGGCATACATGTAGCAATTAAGTATTGAGGAAGTTACACAGAGATGGGCATATATGTAGCAATTAAGTATTAGGGCAGTTACACAGAGATGGGCATACATGGAGCATCAAAGTATTGAGGAAGTTACACAGAAATGGACATACATGGAGCATCAAAGTATTGAGGAAGTTACACAGAGATGGGCATACATGTAGCAATTAAGTATTGAAGTTAAACGATGGGCATACATGGAGCATTTAAGTATTGGGGCAGTTACACAGAGATGGGCATACATGGAGCATCAAAGTATTGAGGAAGTTACACAGAGATGGGCATACATGGAGCATCAAAGTATTGAGGAAGTTACACAGAGATGGGCATACATGTAGCAATTAAGTATTGAGGAAGTTACACAGAGATGGGCATACATGGAGCAATTAAGTATTGGGGAAGTTACACAAAGATGGACATACATGGAGCATTAAAGTATCGAGGAAGTTAAACAATGGGCATACTATGGAGCAATTAAAGTATTGAGGGCAAGTTACACAGAGATGAGGCATACATGGAGCAATTAAGTATTGAGGAAAGTTACACAGAGAATGGGCATACATGGAGCATCAAAGTATTGAGGAAGTTACACAGAGATGGGCATACATGTAGCAATTAAGTATTGAGGAAGTTACACAGAGATGGGCATACATGGAGCATCAAAGTATTGAGGAAGTTACACAGAGATGGGCATACATGTAGCAATTAAGGATTGAGGATTTGATTCAACGGGCAAGACAGCGTTTACCTGCAAAGCATTGTGGAACGTAATGAGCACGGAAAGGCACGTAGAGCGCCCTGGTCATCCACTGCACCTGTATTCGTCTCCAGTCGTCTCGACTTGTCTTGCCACTGGACTCAGATGAACTCAGGCGAGAGAGTGAGGTCGACGAATTACGCAACTCTTCCTCACTTTAATCCAAGTCATCGTGCAAGTCATTCTTCATCCTACCGTATGGATGGAAAGTTATTCAATCTCAGAAGGCTGAAAGCTAAAACCAAAATTAACAGCGACACCGTCAGAGAGCTCCTGTTTGCTGATGATTGCGCTCTATACGCCAACTCAGAGGCGGACATGCAACATAATGTTTCAGCTTTTTCACATGCCTGTGCTAACTTTGGGCTCAATATCAACTTGGAGAAGACTAGTTATGTACCAGCCAGCTCCAGGGAATAATTACAATGTGCCGAATATCAAAGTGAATGATCATAGACTAAGTGTTGTGGACAAATTCACCTATCTTGGCAGCACTGTGTCACAAGCTGTCACAATTGATGATG
Organism: Cepaea nemoralis; assembly: GCA_014155875.1. Taxonomy (NCBI): domain Eukaryota; kingdom Metazoa; phylum Mollusca; class Gastropoda; order Stylommatophora; family Helicidae; genus Cepaea; species Cepaea nemoralis. The sequence goes on along the minus strand of JACEFZ010006318.1, from coordinate 957,201 downwards.
AAGTGAATGCAAGAATCTCCAAGGCCAGTGCGGCCTTTGGCAGACTGTACAAGAATGTATGGGACAGAACTGGAATAAGCCTGCAAACAAAGCTAAAAGTCTACAAAGCAGTTGTATTATCCACACTGCAATATGCTTGTGAAACCTGGACTGTTTATCAGCGACACGCTAGGAAATTAAACCACTTTCACACAGTCTGCCTAAGGAAGCTACTGAAGATTAAATGGCAAGACAAGATTCCAGACACTGAAGTCCTAGAAAGAGCGTCCATGCCCAGTATCCACACTCTACTGATGAAGAATCAGATTCGCTGGGTTGGTCACTTGACTCGCATGCCAGATCACAGGCTCCCTAAACGAATTTTTTACAGCGTTGTGGTAAACCCCCCCAAGGCGGCCAGAGGAAACGCTTTAAAGACACTCTGAAAATCTCACTGAATGCTTTTGAAATTCATCATGACACCTGGAAGGCTGCAGCCAGAGACCGAAATTCGTGGTGTGCATCATTACGTAAGGGTGCAGTCATATGTGAGGCAACCAGGACTGCAAGAGCTGTGAAGAAAAGGCAGGACAGAAAAACCACTGCAGGAAATCCTCCTCCAGAAACGTCAAGCATTCTTTGCCCACACTGTCAAAGAACATTTCGAGCCAAAATAGGCCTTATCAGCCATCTTAGAACCCATGGCTCCATACCTTCAACCCCACTGGATGAAATGAATGGTCATCATCATTCCTGATGGACAAACAACAAACAAAAAACAAGTATTGAGGAAGTTACACAGAGGTGCATACATGGAGAAATGAAGAAATAAATAAACTACACAGAAGCGTGCCACACATGGAGCAATGAAGTATTGAGGAAGTTACATTGGGGTGTGCCAATTTGGGAACAGTATGGTATTGAGGAAGGCCATATATGGAGCAATTAAGAAATAAACTACACAGAGATGTGTCATCTGAAAATTCAGTATCAAGTTACCTCTATTTGATCAACAGTCAACACTTCTCTGCCCTCATGAAAACAGATGTTTCTAGACTCATCATTGGTCTAATCAGCCACATCTGAACCCACACTAGGAATAACATTAAAGTCCTCCTCAGCAGCGATAGACAAAAATATGCTTATTAATGTCATTTATACTGCATATAATGATTGCACTGCAGGACAGTCATTGGTATGCAAAAGAAGTCAATGATTTGAGTTATGACAGTTGTCTGGAACTTAACCTCTTAACCTATGTATAAGAGATTCAACAAATTCATCACAACATAAATAACCAAGTTCATACATAACATATGGTATTTCAGTGTCAGCTACCACACATTTTACTCACTCCAAGAATCAGAAACCTGATAACCTACTCATTAATGGTACAACTGTAATAGAAAATAGCCAACTTATCTTGGAGTTATATTAGACACTAGAATGATTTGGAAATACCATATCAACAAAGCTGAAACAAACACTAGAAGAATGCTGCCTGTTATGAGGAAACTTAGTGACAACATTTGGGGAGCAAATGAATGAATACTTATAAATGTGTACTAGCATGGCATATATTATAGCCACACGTAGAATATGGGTCTACAGCTTGGTGTGAATCTGTCAGCACAACATTACACAACCTAGACAATGTGTAAAGTCAGCACTCAGAATTACCGCAAGAGCAATGAAGTCCAATCCTATTGTAGAATTGGGGAAAAATACACCTTATCATTTCAAAATACTAGACTAAATTCCTGTTGAAAACTACACCTAACCCTCTCCTAATTCTCGGCTAAATTCCTGCAGAAAACTACACCTAATCCACTCAGAATACAAGACTGAATTCCTTTAGAAAACTACACTTAACCCTCACAGAGCACTCATCTAATCAATATAGGTAGACAGTTAATCTATAGTTGTGAGAATTTAGGTGAGAAAAGATAGTATCTTTCAGTCTTTCGAATTTTTGCTTTCATATTGTGTTCTGGTGGACTCAAGAATGCCCCAGAAGGTGGATATTGGCTTGTTTCAAGTGGAGTAGCTTGCATTGCTTGGCAAGATGCAGGTTGCGAACATGTCATGGATTTTCTGCCCAGAACACACAGGTGTGTGGGGCAGTGAACAGGTGGATAGATTGGCTTTTACTACCTTGTGGGTGGAGAGCTACTTTACAATAAGGGTGATGTAGTGAGGGCTCTCTGGGACCAGGTGGAGAGTGCAGCTGAACAGATAAGAGTATCTAATTTTGGAAAGACTGGTTCAGAAGGAGTGGGTAGAGGGTTTGGATGATGTTTAATCAAATTCTGCTGAAACTATCATCATGGAACTCTGATGGTTTTTGAGGAATGGGACAGAACATGTATGGGAATGTCCCGAGTGCAGTGATGTCATTTCTGAAGGCGATCTCAGATGTGGCGAATTTCTGTTGTGAAGAACAATATTGTATTGTGCGTTGTAAATACATTACTATATGCTTGAACTCTTGTAAGAGGAATTTCTGATAAGAAGAACTATTTCTTGGGTCCCAGGTGCATTTATCATATCAGGTCTGCACTGTATATGTATACAATTTAATAATTAAAATCAGCTGTAAAAAGACAACAAAATCAAGCTATAATTCTTCATATGATACTATATTGGATTCTGAAATGTCACGATGTGCCGATTTTATCTAAGTAGTTTAGTACCTTGCCATCAGGACTATTTTAATTCTTCACTATCAAGCAACTCTCCACACATCGGTCGGTTGTGGTCTAAAAACTTTCAGTTTTCTGTACTCAAAATCTAAGCCGTTTTTACTTTTACTCACCCTGTCCTGCTTGTTTCTCTCTTTTAATCCCACTTGTTATAATTGAACTGCCACGTGTTACTTTGCCTCATGTTAATTCTAGTGTTATTTCACAACTACCATCTGTGACAAAGAAAGTTGGTTCATAACAGCATTTCTGGATTTGTCAGAAGGGACAGTACATTGTCACTTTCTCTGTTCATCTAAAAGTTAACGCAATTAAATTACTTTAAAAACAACATCTTGGAAGGCTCTAAATCAGTAAGCAATAAGAGCAATACATCTCTAAAGTTTTCCATTTTTCTGTGTCTAGTGGATCCTTGATGGTTGTTTGTTGCTCCCTTATCATAAATGAGTGCCAGCCTATACATTCTCTTGTTAGCCAGGTTCACTATCATCTCACTGCACTAAATATTATCTCAGCTTATTGTCTTGTTGTTGCTCGAGTTTATATATACATTTAGTTGTTGTTTTATTTCACATTTCTAGTTTACTTTATTTTACTTCTTTTTTTAGCACGAAATGATTCACGCATACCTGTTCATTACAGACAATGACAGGGTAAGTTTGTGTTCTTGAAATGTAAAAAGTCAGTTTTCAAATAGATGTTTTGTTTTTATTTTAAAAGGGCTGCACTCTAATGGGCTCTAATTGAAATATATAGTGTCTATTATTGTTTCTGCCCGTGTGTTACCAGGGCTTATAATGAAGTAGAGAATAGTAGCACAGTAACCAACCATTCATGTCATAAGAGATGATTAAGAAGGATTCACCCATCTGTTACCAGGGTCAACATATTTTGTGGCGTAATTGCCTGGCATCCTGGTTTCTGTGGTGCACCTCCTGGCTGGTTGCTGCTGTCTTCAGCACCTTTCCTTTACTAGAGCAGCCTGTGGTCTTAGTCGAGTTTAGTTTAGATGTGAAGGCATGCACACACGTGTCTGTGTATGCATGTACTGCATACACATCTAGAGCATTCTGGTTATTTTTACGCGCCAGATACTCACCGCCACCCCTTCTCCTGTTAGTTAAAACAGGTCCGCCACGTGAAGGCCAGAAGTTGGACTTTTGCTGCCAGAGGTTATGAATGCACGAGCCATTGGGGTATTTTGCAAGGTTGGGCTCTCACCCCAACTCTGCACCCCCGGCTACATAACAGCAACATTTGGAACCCACAGTGTGACTTCTGTTACAGACTATTCATGACCGGGTCAGTCACACCGCACAGTGACCCCAAAGCGTTTGTTTCTACTGTAATCCAAGCACTTTATTGGTGCTGGAGGACTTGATTGAACCCAGTTGTGACATCGAAAAATGATACATTTGTTCTGTACATTTTCAGAACATATTCACACACACACACAAAATATGTAAGGTTTTCATTTGAAGCGCCCTCATATAAAAGGTAATGCTATAGCAGATCACAGCAACATCTGAGTTCTTCACCGGCAGAATACTGCTCAAACAGACAAGCGTGGGAGAAGTTAAACTGTTGGAAAATGAGCTGGGAAGACACAGCATCAACCAGCTGCGCAAGACACCTCCATCAATAATAACCCAAAAACCACAGCACTTATCTAGAAGATAACACGAGGAGAAAGCCACCATACAGCTTCGCCACTGCATAGTATTGGAAGCCGCCCGACACAGCATGATGAAACGATGGGTCATCAAATGAGTCAAGACCCATCTCACCAACGACCAGATCAGGGAGATGCTGACAAGGGAGAACCACAAACTCAAGATCACCAGTGCCTAGAGGATCATCGGAAAGAACAACATCCCCTCTACTGTCGTCGTAACATCAGAGGACCGATTGATCCCTCAATACATCAGATGGGACAAGAGAGACCAAGTTCCAGAGCCCTACATACCCAGAGTGCTGCAGTGCTCTAAGTGCCAGAAGTTTTGGCACACTCGTGCCACCTGCAAGAGTGAGGTGGAGGTGTGCAGATACTGCTCTGGGCCCCATCCATACAGTCAGTGCCAGCATGCAAAGATCGACAAGGACTTCAGGAGGCCTAACAATAACAGACAGTGTGCCAACTGCCTCGGCAACCACGGTGCCAGGTACCTCGGCTGCCCCTGCCACCAAGACAGCAAGGAAGCCATGAAGATCGCCATAAAGACTAACCTGCCCTATAAAGAAGCTAGGAGGCAGTACGAGGCCACAAATCGACCCACAAAAAAGCGACAAAGCGCAACTTGAAGGCCAACTGAAGGACCTGCGATCAAAGTTCAACAGCATGGAGGAAGGAAAAGACAAGACACAAATTGCAGCCGCTCAGCGCATCGTGGACGAAACGAAGCAAGTTCAGCAGAAGATTGAGCAGGATGTCGCTCGAATCGCTGTTATACAGGCTTAGACAGAAGAAAGGCTATCAAGCAGGGAGAAAGAAAAGGACAAGAAACAGGAAACACAGACAATGACCGTTCAGCGCATCCTCGATGAAATGAATAAAGTTCAGCAGAAGATAGAACAGGATGTCGCTCGAATGGCTGTTATAAAGGCTGAGACGAATGAACAGCTACTTAAAATACAAGACACTTTTCATGAGATGCTCGACCTGCTCCAGACCAAGACCCAGACAGACACACCCGAACCAGAGGATACAAGAGCACAAACAGAAGAAGAAACAACAGAGGAAGAACGATATCGCTCACACCAAGATCCGACTGGTGAACTCCGAGAAGATTCGAAGGCAACTCACGACAGGGAAATAGGAGGAACACCAGGAGAGACGACAACTGGTAAAACTCCATGAAGGAAAACGAGCACCATATGATGGGATGGGTACCCAATTACTCCAGGCCTCAACAAGTGCGTGACTGTCCAGACATGAAATACCTCATAAAGAAAGTAACGATCGCAATCAACCCATCAGAAGCCGGGAAGCTGACAACAAGCAGCCCAAAGTACGAAAGACAAACTTCAAGCTACACCATAGACACCCTACATAGCCAAGTCGAAACCCGAAGGCTGAAAGGGGGTACTGGTATTAAAATTTTGATTGAATTGGATTAGATGGTAGGGTGAAGTACCAGGGATTTACATGCTCTAGACCACAACACATGAAATGGGAGGCCAATTCCTCCCCCCCACCCCCTCCCCCCCCCCCACACACACACACACACACACACACCCACACACACATTCATTAATTTTCCAGACAAGTGGAAGAAAATTCTGAAAATTGGTACCAATTTTTAAAAGGCTTGGCCACCCCCAGCGTCGCACTGATCAGAGAAAAATAATCCTGACTCTGCTGAGGATTGAGCTCAGACCACTGTCTTAGGTAGGCAAGCTCGCTTTGCCACTGCGACTCCTTATCTTGTTTGCTTGTGTTTAATCTTCAATTTAGTTCCAGTTTACAGTTTTCTCCCAGTGATTTTTGCTTATTTATGTGATGGTTCTAATTTATAGGTTTCAAATTATTTATCAAATTATCAGAATTGCACATCAGACAAATCCTTAAGTGTTTAGATCTCCTACTCAGAATTTCTAAACGTTTCACAGCTGATCACACCAGTTCATGAAATATATGTATATATTCATCTTTATTCTAGCTGTTTATTTTCAATGATCTTTGCAGTTTGCATGTTTGGAAGTGATGTTTCAAATTGTACATATTTATTTCTCTTTAATGTTATCTTTAGCTTCCATACATGGTATCTCCAACAATGTTTCTGCTTTTTTCATATTCCCCTTAGTTGGTCTCGGTAACCATGGGTGATCGAGCAACTTTTATAATTTATGTATATCTAACCTAAAATTTGTTTTGACTTAGCGTTTTGGTTATTTTCAGTGCCAATAGTGTTGACTTGCTCTCTGCACGTGCTACACCCCCCCCCCCCCCCCCCCCAAGTACTTTAGTATTTTACACTATGGGATCCACAGTAACTGGCTGGCATGCTTACCGACCTGAAGGTCATGGGTTTGAATCCTCTTCAAGGTAGTTTTTAAAAATTGACCCGGGCTCCCAGGTCGACCCAACCTAACCTAGCTACCAGGAAATGCCCTGGGAAGTAAAAGCAGCTGATGTGGTGTTGACTGCATCAGCCATTGAATGCCATCCATCATCATGTGCCATGCCGGTAAACGTGGGCGGTCATGATTCACCATCTCACTCAATCACCACAGTTGTGGATCAGCTCTGTGTTATTGTCTCGATCATACCATATGGCCAAGCCATCCAGGTATTTACTTCTCTGTCTTCCCCTTGTTCTTTTCCCCCTTGATCTTGCCAGTTGTCAGCAAGTTTTTAAATTTATTTCTTCTCATGGCATGCCCAAAAAATTGTGACTGTCTATGTCTAATTTCTCTAATCAGTTTACAATTTTCATTTGTTTCTTGTAGGACTTGGTCATTAGTTTTTGTGTCTGTCCGTGGTATTCTTTGCATTCTCCTCAGAAACCACATTTCCACAGCCATCAGATGTTTTTCAGCTTGTTTGCTCATTGTCCACGCTTCACATCCATACAAAAGTACAGGTTCTATATAGCACCTCAACACTCTTTTTCTCATTGCAATTGATGTCTTTTTAGTTAGTTTGTTAGTCACGGTTCCAACTTCACGGCAACGGGTCTTCCCCATTATGCTCCGTTCCTGTGCCATTTAATATACAAAATGCTCCTCACTGCCCTATGTGAACAATGGAATAGACAGGAGTCTCGGCAAGCCAACAGCCAGAATGCCAAAACACAAGTCCTCCATGAAAAAACACAGTGCATCGTCAATGGAATCGGCAGTCACTAGAAAGACTTCATTGATCCAGGTTTTATCCCATATGGCTTGGTCTCTTTCCACAGGGTGACTCGCCAAAAGCGCAGCACAGAGCACAAACTCCGTAGCTTCAGCGACAACTCCCAGGAGTCTCCTGAAAAATGCACTCGTCAACCGAAAAGGCAAACCAGTCAATTCAGCAACATCAGGCCACCATCGCTCCGCACATGCAGTTCACGCTACAAACAATGTTTGTTTCATGTCGTTTTATTAGTCAGTATGTTTTTCATCTTGTAAAAGGCTACTTGGTCTGTACAAATATTTGGGATAGCATCATGTAGCAATATACCTCAAGGTGTGTAGAAAAATCTGTTACTTTTATACTTTACACTGTAGTTTGTTTTCACTGTTAAGTGAATCTTACTTGTTAGTCAGTTTTTATGTTAGTCTAAATCTTTCGTCATTATTCAACTGTGTTTAAGTGTACATGTTTACTTTGCCTTTCCCATGTCTTCTTTGTAGACCATATGGTGCATGATTTTCTACCATTTTTACTTCATCTCAAAGGACCACAGTGCTCATGGTGGAAATTTCCTGGCACACATGCATAGACTTAACAAGGCAACTGGAGCTAATATATCGGTATGCATCTGTTTGTATCTGTTCTTATTGTTACTTAAGTACTGCTGAAAATAGTTAGGCATCTTTCTTGGATTGAGTTGTCAGTTTATAAATTGTTTGGTTTGGTTTGGTAAAGATCATTTTCATTGTGCACAGATATGTCTATAAGTTCCCGTATCCTCCTATAGATCACTCATGGAGAATCTCACTCAAGGATTACTTCTTACAGTGTACTTCTATACTAGGTCAAAGATGACTTCTTATTGTACATCTCTATACCAAGAGGAAGATGATTTCCTAAAGTACATCTTTATATCAAGACAGAGATGATTTATCACAGTACATCTCTATACTAGGTCAAAGATGACTTCTTATTGTACATCTCTATACCAAGAGGAAGATGATTTCCTAAAGTACATCTTTATATCAAGACAGAGATGATTTATCATAGTACATCGCTATACTAGGTCAAAAACGATTTCTTCTTCTTCTTTGCGTTCATCTGGAGTGTTTTTTCAGATGTGATTGCAGTGTGTCCAGTTAGGCACTGCCAAGTCGCAGCATAGCTCATGACGCGAAAAACAGAAGGAGCAGAACTCTCAATCAGAAACGCGGATATAACTAAGAGACTAGCGCATCACGTCAGCTTTGTTGATCAATAGTTACGGCAGTCAGATCAGGGATTCCAACAGTGAAGCAGCGCAGTGAAAATTGTCTCGAACTTGGAAAAGAATATTGAAGAGCAATATGACATCATTATGGCCAACATTGATGGCAGAGGACAACGTCCAAAGTAGGAAAGATATAGGATTCTGAAAAGAATAGAAAGAAGGCAACAGATCCAGCCGAGACTAGATATATTACGGCAAGGTCAAACCTATGTTGATAAGGAATGACTGAAGGATAACGGCAGGAATCAATTAGAAGGTCTAGTGTTTCAACGATTGATTACTCGTATGTCATTATCATGTATACTACGGATTGTTAAAGACTGTTTGAAAACATTACACGAGAAATGATTTTATTTGCCGGTCTTCAGTCCTTTTTGATTTGCCGTTGAGTTTTCCTGCTTCAGGTTTGTTGAAAGAGTGTCACACCCTGGACACCTTATCTGTTAAGGAGTTTTACTGAATTTCGTTAAGACACTCTTCAGCAGGCACCCTTGGGTCGAAACCCTTAGGCCAACACATCCGACTTTTATGTGCAATTTTGACCAGGTTAGCATTCCTGGGAGAGACTCACTTTTGTAGTACCGTCTAAATCCCAGCTTGTCAAGTTGGAACAGTCGACATCACGGTCATTCCTCAAGGGAAGGCAGGGACCATCCATCCATCATGTGCCATGCCGGTAAGCGTGGGCGGTCATGTTTTGCCATCTCACTCGATCACCAGAGTCATGTTTCTGTCTCGACCATGCCATGAGGCCAAGCCATCCAGGTATTTGCTTCTAGGTCTTGTCTGTTCCCTTCGATTTTACCAGTTGTCACCAAGTTCTCCAATTCATTTCTTCTCATAACATGCCCAAAAAATTTTGACTGTCTGCGTCTAATGTCTCTAATCAGTTTACGATCTTCATTTGTTTCTTGAAGGACTTGTTCATTGGTCTTTCTGGCTGTCCATGGTATTCTTTGCATTTTCCTCAGAAACCACATTTCTACAGCCATCAGATGTTTTTCAGCTTGACTGCTCACTGTCCAAGTTTCACATCCATATAAAAGTACAGGTTCTATGTAGCACCTCAACACTCCTTTTCTCGTTTCAATTGACATCTTTTGATTGATCAGTATGTTTTTCATCTTGCTAAAGGCTACTTTTGCCATGGCGATTCTTGTTCTAATCTCTTCAAGGCATCTCCCATCAGATGTTATTACTGTTCCGAGATAATTGTACCTATTCACTTGTTGAAGAATATTCCCATTTACTTGTATATTACATTGTGGTATTTCGTTCTTCCTAGTGACGACCATAATCTGTGTCTTTTTACAATTTAATTCTAACCCTCAGTTGTTCACTGTGTGTAACAACCGCATCTACTAAATGTTGCAGATCCTGTTCATTGTCTGCAATCAAGACTGTATCATCTGCATATCTAATGTTATTGATGCATCGTCCCCCAATGTTGATTCCTTCCATATCTTCAATATTTCTGAAAATACTTTCACTGTACAGGGAAAACAGATCTGGAGACATTACACATCCCTGTCTCACACCTCTCTTAATAGGCTGATATTGGCCTACTTCATTATCAACTCTTATGGCAGCTTGTTGTTTCCAATATATGTTTTTTTACAAGTCTAAGGTCTTTTCCATCAATTTGTAGATCTTCAAGCATCCTTATCATGTCGACATGTCTCACTTTATCGAAAGCTTTTGTGTAGTCAATAAAGCAAAGGTGTAGATCTTTGTTTACTTCTATAGATCGTTCGATTACGGTTCTCAGTAAATACACAGCATTTACTGTACCCTTTCCTTCTACAAACCCACATTGTTCTTCTCCTATTTCAGGTTGTATTTTCCTCCTAATTCTTTGCATGATAATTCTTAGCAAAATCTTCGTGATGTGACTCATTATACTAATTGTTCGATGTTGATCACATTCCAAGGCTCCTGATTTCTTTGGGATTGCAATAAATACAGAATTACATAATTCATGAGGTATATTTCCAGTATCATATATTGTATTAAGCAGACTGGTAACTTTATCTATTCCATATTCTTCTAAAGCATTAATCATTTCTGTTGTGACGCTGTCTGAACCGGGGGTCTTGCCAGATTTCATATGGTTAAGAGCATTCTGAACCTCCATCTTCAAAATTGCTGGTCCTTCATTATTATTTTGAACATCGTAGTGTTCGTCTCTGTTGTCGTCATAAAGGTTTTTCACGTAATCTGACCATACATGTAAGATCTGATCTTTTTCTATTATGACTCTTCCATCTTTTGTCTTTAGGCAGCCTGCTGATGTACGTGTTCTTTGATTAGTAAGCTCCTGGATTCTTTTGTGCATTAGTTTCGCATTTTTACTGTTGTGTTGTTTTTCAATTTCTCCGCAATTTTTCTCAAGCCATGTTTCTTTTGCCTCCCTACATAAGGTTCTGACTTTTCTGTGAATTTCTTCATATTTGGCAGGATTATTTTTGTTCTGTCTTCTTGTTTCCATTAGTTGTAAAATTTCTTCAGTCATCCATGTCTTACGGCCCACTTTCTTTAATTTTGGAATAGTTTTTTCTGCTGCACAACTGATTGAATTCTTCAGCATTTCCCATTGATCATCTACCATCTTGGCAATAGGATCTCTAGATAGACCAATAAAATCAAATCTGGTTCATTTACTTCTACTGTTAAAATTATTATTGTATCTTCTTCTGTTCAGTTTCAATTGTGCACCAAGTCATATTTAGGGATTCCTGATATATATCTGACTTTCTTGAACTTGACCCCTCAATAGTCTGTGCCTGTAATTAATTCTCGTGATCACTGTAACCAAGTCTGAAGTTGGAACGTTTTTTACGACTGTTAACGCATTTTTCGAAACCATTCTGCTTAATCATGGAGTAATCTATCTGGTTTTTAATCCTGCTGTCTGGACTCCTCCGTGTCCATAATCTTCTAGGATGCTGTTTAAACCAGGTGTTTAAACCAATTTGCACAAGTCATATTTGGGGTTTCCTGCTATATACTTGACTTTCTTGAACTTTACCCTCAATGTGCCTGTAATTAATCTGTGATCACTGTAACAGTCTGCATTTGGAACTGTTTTTACGACTGTTAACGCATTTCGAAACCTTCTGTTAATCAGGATGTAATCTATCTGGTTTTTAATCCTGCTGTCTGGACTCCTCCGTGTCCATAATCTTCTAGGATGCTGTTTAAACCAGGTGTTTCCTACAACCATTTCTTGTTCTTTTGCCCATTCTACAAGTCTGTATCCTCTTTCATTTCTCTCTCCCAAACCATGGTTACCCACACTGCATCCATCACCTTGCTTTCCTATTTTTGCGTTGAAATCACCCATTATATTTATTTCTGATATTTTGCAGTTCTTCAAAGCAGACTCCATGTCATTATATAATTCCTCTATACTTTCTTCACTGCATTCACTTGTTGGGGCATATACTTGAATGATATTTATTTTAAAAGGTCTTCTGTTTAATTTTACTAACAGAACTCTGTCTGACACAGCTCGATATCCTTTGACAGAATTTGATGTTTGCTTATTTAATATAATGGCTACACCTCTTTGCTGTTCTTCTCCCCCAGAGTAAATAATCTTATAATACTCTCCTGTCCTTATCCCTGCCCCTTTCCATCTCGTTTCCGATATTCCTAATAGGCAGGGACAGTCCATGGCATTTTCCGCCATCCAGGGTGGCTTCCATAATTGCAGAGCCGACACATAGCACCCTGGTACTGGGCTCACCGAGGGAATCGTCACATCCTGCTTATGGCAGCTTTAATTCCTCACTTCAATATGTTGGGCATTTTGTTTGCCCCAGGCCATTCCCACACAAACCAAACAGGTCTGCAGACGGTATCCACTCAGCCAGTTTTCGATTCGGACATGTGCTTGTCGTTGTGCCCGTCAGAGCTGTTCCTAGCACGAGGGACATTCAGACTCATTTGACATTTCACTCGGACGTAATTGCGTAGTGCCAATTTTTATTTTGCCACCCGTAGGCCAGCACTTCCGACTTAGGCGGGCATTTTTTAATGAGGTTAGCCTTCCTTGGGTTTCGAGGCATGTTAGACTTTTTGTTGTTGTGTCGCCCACATCTCAGCTGGTCAGGGTAGAACGGTCAAAGACATAACGGTCGACCCTCAAGGGAAGGCAGGGGCAGACCATGGGCATTGCCCGCTATCCAAGGAGGCTTCCATAATTGCAGAGCCAGCACATATTGCTCTGAGACTGGGCTCACCCGAGGAATTGCCATGTCCTGCTCATGGCTGCTTTGATTCCTCACTTCCATGTATTGGGCATTTCGCTTGCCACTGGTCGCTCAAGCACAAACCAGGAATGGACAGACTAGGGCGACATCCACTAGGTAAGCTTTCACTTCGGACTCCGCAATGGATTCGCTAGCCAAGCGTTCCATTTCGTGTTGTTGAGACGTTCTTCCACCTTTGACTACACTCTCTGTGAGCATAGATACAGACATTTTTCGTAACCATTTCGTGTGACTGGGGCACTTTTCTACCTTTAGTACTTGCTCACAAGGTAGGCTACATGTGCTGCCGGCTCAGTACCTTACCTCCGTGCATTAGTGAGCGAGAAAATGGCCAGGCCCTCTCATCCGATGATCCCTCATATCCCCCAGCTGAGAACCTTCGAAACAAGTATCGAACTAAGCATGTAGCGCGCTCAGCATTTCACCTCCATTTTTCGGTAGGGGTGTATCGGCCTGGCTCTCACGTCCGAGGATTAGTGGCTTAGAGGCGTTCAGTCTTATCCCTCAGCTGAGAGCCTTAGTTCTTGTGTCCGGACCAAGAACTTCTGCCTTCGTGCGCCTGATTTAAACTTTTGACTGCTATCCTCAGTCTACCTGCAGAGCAGCAGGTTGTGACTCTCTTTGTCTGGTCCCTAACCCAAGGCCTGTCCTACATGTAGTTGTGCTTCTGTCAGGCATAACTCTCGCCGTCATTGGGACATGCAAGCCCTCCCACTGTGACAAGGTGGAGACACATCGGGAGGGAAAACGATTTCTTACAGTACATTTCTATACCAAGATGAAGATGATTTCCTAAAGTACATCTTTATATCAAGACAGCCCCGGGAAGGTTAACCTGGTCAACAAATGCCCGCAGAAGTCGGATGTGTCGGCCTAATGGCGCAAGAACGCAGCTCTGCTGTAAACAGGCACAATGCAATCACGTCCGAAAAAATGCTCCGGATGAACGTAGAAGACGAAGAAGAAGATATCAAGACAGAAATGACTTCTTACAGTACATATTTATACCAAGATGACGGTGATTTCTTACACTATACAAAGTTGAAGGTATTTCTTACAGTGCATCTCTATACCAGTTCAAAACTAGATTTCCTACAGTACATCTCTATCTAGTATGGTCAGAAAGCATTTCCTCCCATTGAAGCTAGAGTGTCCTCACCAAGTTGCAAACTTGGGCAAACCTGTTTTGAGGGCAAACTAGTGTCCATGTAGCAGATTGTCAACGTCACTGACAAATCTGAAGGCGTGGCTGACATGACACTTAACTATATTACCTTTGTTGTGCCTTTTATAGATTGTCAATGTCACTGACAAATTCGAAGATATGACAGTGTGTCTGTGTGGCTGACATGACACTTAACTATATTACAATTGTTGTGCCTTTGATAGATTGTCAATGTCACTGACAAATCTGAAGGTATGACAGTGTGTCTGTGTGGCCTACACGACACTTAACTATATTACCCTTGTTGTGCCTTTGATAATAGACAATATGGACTTTACACCACATTTAATTTATTCCATAATAGTGTATATACAGGATTGTTGTTTCTTCTCCTTTTGCTGATTATATTCCATTGGAACATAGGCCTTCAGCCAACTCATGCCTAGACATCCTATCTTGTGTTGTCTCCTGCAGCTCACTACTTGTCCTTTCCTTATTATTAATCTCTGTCTCTGCTTCTCTTCTACATGTGGCTTTAGGTCTCCCTCTATCTAATTTACCCTATGGATTTCTTAAGAAGGACTTCTCATGACACTAGTCTCAGGTTTTCTCAGTCTGTGTCCTATCCAGTGCCAGTATCTTTTCCTCACTATTTGATTCACTGCAGTCTGTCTAGTTCTCTCCCTAAGTTTCATATTAGTGGTTTTTTCATACCATTTTAGTCCTTCTGTTCTGCAAAGGTTATTGTTTGCTTTCACATATTTGTGTTCATTTTTAGCCATGTCGAATTATAATATTTCAGGTCTACCACACATTCAATGATGAAGTGGATTCTTACCATCAACACTGGTGGCTCTGCAATGGTCCCTGTCAGCAGAGAGCTCCTTACTTTGGTTATGTCAAGAGGTCAATGAATCGGGCACCTTCTGCTAGGGATTTTTGGTGGCCAGAGCATCAAGCTACTTGTGGAGGGGTGTATACAAAGGTCAAAGAACCCGAGGGATATGGACAGAAAAAGCTAGGAAAGGGCAAAGGAAAAGAAGGTTTATTTTTAGTCTTTTCCTTCACTGCAGTTTCGTTATTTTATTTATGTTGTGGAAATTGAATACATTGTTAATACAATTAATTCTGGTATAGTATCAGCATATCTTATTAAAATGCTTCGGTGGGTATTTATACATATGTCTGATCTCTTCATTGTGGGTAAAGTCAGTTCCATTGAAGATAGTGCATTAGGAATGTGAAGTGATAGACTTGCATATATATCAAGTCACAACATTATTGAGTGTGGTGATCGGGTCTTTTTCTGAACACCTTTACCTCCCAGAAAGGTCAACCCCAAGGTAGAACTGACCAAAGGAAAATAAAGTCCGGACACTACAAGAAATTGAGCCCCAACTGACTTAGTAATTTCTCAACCAATCACAATGCTACCACAGTTTTTTCATATTAAAAAAAAAGTCCTATAGCAAATACTAAAATGCAAAGAATACCATGGACAGACAGAACACCCAATGAGCCCTACAAGAAGCAAATTAATACTGCAAACTAATTAGAGAAAGTAAATATAGCCAACATTTTTGGGGCATGTTATGAGAAGAAATAAACTAGAGAACTTGGTGACAGCTGGCAAGATTAAGGGAAAAAGAACAAGGGGAAAGCAGAGAAGTAAATATCTGGATGGTTTGGCCACATGGCATGGTCAAGACAAGAATACAGAGCCGATTCATGACTGGTGATTGTGTGAGATGGCTAAATATGACCGCTCATGCTTATCATTACAGCACATGATGAGTTCATGACAGATACTGCCATTAATATTTGAATTGTTATGCCATGACGTATTCTAGGTCACAACATATGAGATTTGTTGGCCAGTTCCCTTCCTCATCACTTTTACTTCCTAGAAAATTCAGAAAATTGTCTGGTCCCCATTTTATGAGGCTGGATCGATCCCATTGCTGCACTGGTCACAAAAAATAATCATACTTCTGCTGGTATTGAACCAAGACCATTGTATAAGGTAGGCAAGTGCACCAACCACGGTGCCACCGCAGCTCGATCTTTCATTGTTGATGGTTACAAACTGTACAAACTGGCTTCACTGCATTCTAATTAATAGGTAATCAGTCTCTCAATGGGCAAATAAGACAAGTAACCTAATTCTTTCTGTAGCTAACAGGTTGTTTGCACATGCATCAATTTCTCATATTCTATTATGTTTGTGCTATTCTTGATTCCGATTTGTGTTGGGCATGTCATTTCATTGCTTTTGGTATCAGTGTGAGGAGCTGTTGTCTAGATATTGTTTATACTATCACTACCTCTTCTGATAGCTGTGTCAGTGCCACTACTTTAGAAGACCTCTTCTGATGGCTGTGACAGCACTGCTACTGTGGAAGTCAGTAAGTCAAGGACCCTCTCACATGCTGTGAGGTGTATTGGGCATAAAGTGCTAGTCCTATATTGTTATAGACCAATCAACATTCCAGGAGTGATGTGGTCAATATCATTTCAACTGCTTTTACTTCCCAAGACATGTCCTGGTTCTCATTTTAGACTAGGTTGACCAGGGAGCCCAAGACAACTGAACAAATCCACCTCAGTGCAAGTTTGGATGCTTCACTGCCCGACCAGCAGGCAAGATATTAACTGGCAATGAAAATTATCCCTGTATAACCAGGGCAGTGTAATAATTAGCGTTCTGTATGGTGTAAATACTGAAACTCTTGAACATGTAAGGGTCCTGTATATTTCACACATGTTTGGTATAGCCATACATTTTTAGCCTTCTGAAAGTTCAGCTGGAAAGCAGACACGGTAACTGCCTTGATCAGTTTGCGCAGTAACCTAAGGGCTGTACCTAAAACCTGTGAAGATTACCACCCTAGTAGAGAAGATGCTGGACAAGATGACATGGCACAGAGGAACATCGGTATCAGAAATGTTTGGCAGTGCATGAGACAGAAGGCTATGGACAGACATGGTCACCAATGACAGCACCTGACTTACTGTGGGAGGGGGAGGCCTACTCCCAGCCCGGTTGTTTGTGCTGTGTGGAATCATGACCAGGCTATATCCTAATATGCCTCTCTTCAGATGTCAAGTTGCAGTACCAGTCTTGCACGCCCCACTGCTTTCTGGGCTTGGAGAGAGGGAGATTAGCTCTAAAACAGCCCGTGTGAAGATGATACTTTGGTAACAGGTCAGGATAGAATATCTACACAAAAGTCACTCCCATAGATACAACCCCTTTTAAGACATAGACAACCTGAACACCAATGCATCGGACTTAGAGTTAAAACTCAGTCTTCGAGAGGATCACAACCAATCAACCAGCCTTAGGGCTGCAGTGACTGTCTCTTTTACTCTATTATCGTATTTTACTCCAGAAAGGTCAATTCTTGTTCTGAGATGCCTAGCCTGTATTCATGCCATGTGATATAACACTATCTGTTTATGACATATTACATTGTTGAGTCCAAAGACTAGAGTGAAGGGTTTTCAACAAGCCATTACCTGTGGCTAAGGGCTTGCGAACGTGGTTTGTGAGCCCGTATACCCGGGTTCGAAACATGGCGTTGCTGGTTTTTTCGAAAAAGGTATAGGGGCCGGTCGTTCAGAAAGCAATGGCAAACTACTGAACGTAACACTTGCCTAGTACATCAACAGCAGCTGAAAATGCTGGTGTTGACTGCAACGTCCCGTAAGGGATACGCAACAAAAAACAACAAAAAATTACACTTAACTTACTTAAATATAGGCTTGTGACTGTCCATAAACTTTCCTTGGGAAATTAGTTTGGTGATATCCCCTTGCCTTCCACATTTGTTTATAAAAAGAAGTGAAGGAAGTTACTCTTGTCCATGTCTTGGGTTGTATTAGGTTTATGGTGCTAGCCCCATATTGATAGAGACCAATCTGCAGTCAGTGGCTGGTGTGGTCAGTATCATGCTGGTCAGTTTTACTCCCAGGATATTTCCTGGTGCTGGGTCGACCTGGCACCTAGGTCAGTTGTTTAAAGATTTCCCTGCTTCGAGGGAGATTTTAGCACATGACCATCAGACTGACAGGTAAATGTGCTTGCCACTGCATTACCTCAGCTAGCATATCTGTCTCTACTATGGCATAATTTCCCCAGGTCATTTAACATTTGCAAGATAAGTTTTATTCGTGGCCATCACAATTGCCTGCTTTACAGTTGATAACCAATTTCTTGTATCTTAATTTCTCTAGCTTTTTTTCCCTTCATCATTTTAATCTGTGATATTTTTCTGCTCTTCAACACAAATTTGTAATTTTCAATTACTTCTATATACATGATGGCATAATTTTCCTTAGTAGTTTTGTAAACATTTGCAAGATAATTTTTGCTCATTCTCATCAAAACCGTCTGTTTTACAATTAAAAACTTATTTCTTGTAACTTAATTTTGCTAGTATTTTCTTCTTTGCTGTTTTAATCTGTGATATTTTCTCTGTCCTTGAACTCACATTTGTATCGTGTGATTACAGGGATAGTTAATGCCGTTGAACCGTCCAAGAATATTCAGGCGTTTTGGGGGAAAGGACACAGCCTGTCTTCAACCACAGAAGCTAACAACAAACCAGGAGGTACATCTCTGTCTGAAGGAAAGTCAAGGACACAGTCAATAAGTGCAGCAACATTCAATGGTGGCAAAGGTCCAAGTAACCCTAAAACTGGTCAAACATCAGTTAGTGGTGCATTATCTAAGCCAGCATATGACCATGCAGCAGATTTCAAAACTAGAGCCTCAACAAGCAGTAACAATACATTTTCTGATATTCGTAAGGAGTTATCACTTGATAATTTGTTACAATCGACTAAAAGAAAATCTACTGATAGTCATGATGCCAGCTCGGAGACCAGAATTGGGAACAATAATTCTAGAAGCGAGTTTCATAATTTCTTTAATAACAGTTTTTCCAGCAACAAAATGTGGAAACATTCACCACATGTGAACAACAAAAAAGTTATATTTCCAAAAGACTTTGTTAGTGTGTGCATTGGCAGAGATTCATCAGGTCCTGCAGTTTCATCGAAAAAGAAAAAGAAAAAATATATTATTGATGAGTTAGATTCAAATGACGGCTTGTGGGAGGAGACAGTTGATCCTACCACGGAAAACTTCAGTGAGTTATCTAATGAACTTAAAAGCATAGGACAGACGAGTAAGCTTGGTTCTGTTAAGAGTTTAGATAAGGTGTCTGCGGTGTTAAACAAACTCCCTGCTGGTCTTGCAGACCAGAGAAGTGATGGCACAAGTCCTGAGAGAAAAAAAACTCCAGAAAGGAAACCTTTTCAAGCAGGAGCACATTCTTCAGATAAAACTGTCATGAAAACAAATGAAATCAAGAATGGTATTGGAGCTGTGAAAGGTGGTAAAAGTGGTGACCTTTCATTTCATGCGGGGACAAAACCTGAGATTGATGGCTTAGGCAGTCAGTCATCAGTTTCAAAAAGTGGTGCAATCTTGTTTACAGGTCAGGGTTACAAGCTGGGAACAGGAGAAGGTGGATCTTCATTTTTGTCAGAGATAAGAAAAACTTGGCAGCAGAAATCTAGCAGTACTGCTTCCACTAGCGGTAGAGAGCCCTCTCATGGTTCACCAAGCAGCAGCTGTAGAGAGCCCTCTCATGGTTCACCAAGCAGCAGCTGTAGAGAGCCCTCTCATGGTTCACCAAGCGGCAGACTATTTAGCTCGTCTCACACAGATCAAGTAAATACAATTTCATCTTTGCCTAACAAGAAAAGAAAGTCAGTGGAAGCTTTTGGTGTTCAAGAAGTAACTAACTCAGACACCAATAAAACTGTCAAAATTGATCAAGAATTGTCCAGTTATAACCATAGTAATATACGACACACATCAGTAAGCGAACGGTTGGATGAAGTTAATGATACAGCAGCACCAAGCACACATGTGAAGGTACCTTGCCCAGTCTGTAATAGTTTTGGTGTCAGAAAATACTATAAATGCTCATTTAGATCTCTGCTTACTAAATTCATGATTTCAGTCTTAGATTTTAAAATGATTGCTTAGTGACTTTAGTGTTTGAAGCCCCAGTGGCAAGAGTGAGTGCCTTTTGGTTTGGTGGTTGTGTTCAAGTTCCACAAGGAGAGATTTGTTTTCATTCACCTGAGCTTCCATGTGGGCTCAGCTAAAATGAATACCAGGAAATTAGCTGAAAAATAAAGGCGGTTGGCATAATATTGACCACCTTGGTTGTGTTTACTTTCGTGGAGCTTCCTAGTGGCATTTTGTATTTTATTTGGATTACATATTTCCGGGCCTGAACCCGGCACTTCTAGCACTCAAGGCATACACCATATCTCAGGACCACCCAGCCCCTATCTTTCTATTTGTGTTTGTAATATATATATATATATTTCATTGTTTGTACCCTTTCCTTCCACAAATCCATACTGTTCTTCACCAATTTTAATTTTCACAGCTTATTTTGGTCAAAAACCCCAACTATTGAAAACTTTTTGAATCTTCAGCAGAAGCGTGACCTCAAGCATGTTAGCCATGTCTAGATGTAAGCTGGATGCTTATTGGTCGGCTGCTTGCCGATTAACAGTGAGATGTAAACAGAAAACACGAGGAAACCGATATACTGACTCGTAGGGTCTCTGATACACAGTATGTCAAGCCGGTATACCGTTCAAAGGGTTAACATATGCAACTTTTGATGAGTTGGCAGCTGCAGTTGTGCAGTGGTTAGCATGCTTGCCTACCAGCAATCATGATTGTCATGGGTTTCAATTCACATTGAGTTGGATGTTTTTTTAAATGTGACTTGGACTCCCGGGTTGACCCAGCCTAAAATGTGTACCAGGAAATGTCTTGGGAAATTAAAGGTGGCTGGTTTGATATTGACTTCACCCCACGAGTGCCGGGAGGTCAGTACAAATTTGGGGCTGGAAATGTACTGCCTAATACACCTGAAAACATGTACAAGTGTCTTTTTCTTAACTTTAGTTAAAGTTGACTGGTTTGATATTGACTTCACCCCACGAGTGCCGGGAGGTCAGTACAAATATGGGGCTGGAAATGTATGCCTAATACACCTGAAAACATGTACAAGTGTCTTTTTCTTAACTTTAGTATTTTTTGAGGGGAGAGTTATACTATATACTTGCATATTTTTACTGTGTGCATATTTTGTATATACATTATTTTGCCGTACCAGCCTGTCTTTCCATTTGTACTTAACTCTTGTTGTCTGAATAATCTGTTACTGAAGCCCATTCTATAACAAGGAGTTGTAATATAAAGTAATAATCTATGGCTGTGACGGTGTTAAAATAATACAAGTGTGGAAATGAAGTTGAAGTGGTATTTGAAGTTGAGGGGATTAATGCAACAACTGAATGGGGCAGAAAGAGTATCATACATGCAGTAACCAATAAACATATGGTCATCTATTTCAGATTGAGTGCAATTATTTTATTTCATTAACATTATTTGTAACATTGAAATATGTTCCAAAATCATAAGATTTTGTTAACATTATTTGTAAAATTTAAGTATCTTCCCAGATTATAAAGTTTCATTTCATTAATTTATTTTTAACATTGAAATATGTTCCCAGTTCATAAGATTTCATTAATGTTATTTTTAACATTAAAATATGTTACCAGATCATCAGATTTAATTTCATTCACATTTGTTGCAACATTGAAATATGTTCCCAGATCGTAATGTTTTCTAGACATGCAACAATCTCAAAATGTGAAAGACATAAATGTTCTCATTTTAAAAATAGAATGTGAACCCAGCATGCATACCCTTATCACTTGTATGATGTGTATGAATTTTCCCCACTGCCCTCCACCTTAGAGATGTATCACAACAGATTACCAGGTAACTTACACATTGTTGCCCAGATGTCAGAGCTCTACTAGGAGTTTTTAACATATTTTTGCTTATGGTTGCTTGTTTGAACATTACTGTCTAACAGATCTGTTCACAAATCCTGTCAGAATCCTACATAGTAGCTGTATTTTGTGTAAGAATAGTAAGCAAGAATTCATTATAATGAAAGCTGTGAAGTATTCATGTGTAGACACAATGATGAGCCAGTAGTAGTTGTGAAGTACTTCTGTATATCATAGAAACATTTTAACTTCCTACAATACCTTCTTACAAAACAAACACATGTAAAAATAGTCACGTATAACAACAGTTACTTATTGACAACAGTTTATTTATGATCCAAAAAATAGATGGTTGGTTGTGGGTCCTCTGGACTTTTAACTCAGTCGGATGCCTTGGTTTTCAAGAAATCTAGGCACTGAAAAAGGCTTACATCTAAGGGATGTGGGAATTGGAATAGAGACTTTCCTCCCTACTCTCTCTGTACCAAAGTACTATTCTCACAGAAGCTGTATTGCAGTTCTCTCCTTTCCCTCTCCAAAGCTCAGAAATCAGCAGGGTGTGCAAGACAAGTACTGGCAGGAAGTAGTCGTGCCAGGCTTCAACACAACACATGCAGACTGCCTTGGATTAGGCCAGTTTTGGTTACGTTTGCTTCAGAGATTTTAGGGCAATAACTTCCAACCTGATGCCCAGCCATTCATAGGTAGAAAAAAGTCAAAGCAACTAAAACTTTAGTGAGGCAGATTCAGAGATCATTGATGACATTCATATGTAGATGTATATCTGGTGAAAGCATGTATGTGTAGCTTCAGGTTTATGATCAGATCTGTCTCTAGTACTTCGGTCTGTTGACCTGAACCAAGCGACATGTACAAGTTGTTTAGTAAACTAGACTTTACAACTGAAGTTTCTGGGTTTTACAAGCTTATGTTTGTTGTCCTAGATGTGTAAGTTATGATGTGTTATTTATTTAATCATTCATTCAAAGATTTGAGCATGGAAGTTAGTTTGTTTAGTCAAGGGATCAACATCACGGCACATGGGTGTAACCCATAAGTGCTCCATTCTACTCTCAACTCAAGCCTGAGTCGAAAGAATCTCAACTCAGTGCACAAACTCTGTAGCACCGGCGAGGATCCTGAAGTACTTTGGGTAGATTTTTAACTCGCAATTTTGCCAGGGCAGCGCCGTTAGGCTACTCTTTTTCGATTTCCAGCTGCCAAGGGATTTTTTACATGCGCAACAATACACACGGGTGTCCGATCTCACTACCTAGAGACCAGGGAAAATTTTGTTATTAGAAGTCCACGTGAAAAAACCCCGGCCCTCACCGCGGCTTGAACCCGGGACCTCTACCACTTGAGGCGGACACCATACCTCGAGACCACTCAACCCTATATCACTGCATATGTTAAATCTTATAATAAGGTAGACACTATCAGTTCTTTGCCTGTTAACCTTTCCTTCCAACACAATTTCTAAACAATATTCTGAAATGTTAAGGTGCCCACTTTATGAGACTAGGTCGACCACTGAACTGTACCACCAGAAAAAAATCCTGCCACTCACTACCAGGGATTGAGCATGGAAACTATGACATGACACGCTTATAGCAGCCACACTGCCAAGAACACTTGAAGGACGCTGCGCAGGCGGGGCACAGCAATAGAGGAGGACAGATAACATCAAGAATGAATTAACAGAAGTTTGTTAGTCTACAACCAGAGTGACAGAAAGTGTTGGAAATCTGGTAATTCCAACCTTCATTATACAGAGATTTAGTTAGTTGCATATCCTTTACAGGACATGGCAGTGAACCCCAGTATTGTTTGGCTGTTCATGATTCCTGGGCAAGTTTACGTTCAGTAGTTTATCATTGCTTTCTGAATGACCGGCACACATACCATTTCATTAAAAAAAACCATGCAAGGTGGTATGTTGCCAAATTGTCCGCAGCTGTGCTTCGAATGCAGGATTACGAACTGTGTCTGTAGCCCCTTTGCCATGGAGGAGTCATACAGACATTTGTGGCATATCCTGTATAGGATGTAGCAGACAACCCAAGCATTTACACAGCATTTACCCCAGATATTGTGTGCATCTTGGAGAACATTAGGCGAGGAGAGGAGTGGGTCAGAGTACCAGCGGAGCAGTCAGACTTGTGCAGAGTTATAATCACATTGAGCAAGGAGTGGCCAGCAGGGGCCACGGAAGTGGAAATCCAGCAACTAATTCAGGATAATGCTCTCTTGGGTGATGTGATTATCTACACAGATGGTTCGGTGTCGAGAGGTAGGAGAAGTGCCTGGGGGTTCATAGCAAAAGCTAATGGTCGATGTTTGGTGCAGGAGAGCCTGGCATATGATACCACAACATCTAGCTTAAGAATGGAGGTGGAGGCAGTCACTGCAGCTTTCCGCTGGATCGAGAATACGATACACACACACACATCGTGATTGTAACTGACTCAAAACATGCTGAGGAAGGTGAGGACACACATGCTTTGTGCAGAGTGGTTTACTTCGCTTCGGAGGTCAAGGTTACGGGTGGCAAGCATTGCCTGGATCTTTTCTGTGGGGCATGCCGGTGTGCTGGGGAATGAACAGGCGGACAGATTGGCTGGCTCTGCAAAACTTGGTGGAGTTTTGTTGCATGACAAGGCAGACGTGATTGCGGCCTTGTGGGAGCATGTGTACACCTCGGAGGAGCAAATGGATCATCATGGTCTGGCAAGAATGAGGCAGCGAGGAGTGACGAGGGGATCTTCTCGATGCTCAGAGGAAAGGCGAGAAAGACATATAATCAGATTGCTACTGGTACAATTGGTGTTGGAACTCTTCGCTGGCTGCTGAGGATGGGGACAGAGTGCCTATGGGAATGCCCCGAATGCTGTGATGTCGGTTCCTAGATCAATCAATCAATCATTTACACAGTACTTAATTGATTATTGAATGAGTGTTTCATTGATAGCATACTAATGCTGTGTAAAACGAGGCCTGCAGGCATCAACCCACACAATGATAGCCTCAGGGGCTCCCATTCACATTCCTTATCCATGTACATACACACCCACAAATCTGCCCACTCACATATCCACACAGTACAATATATGCACATACATAATAATCATCAGCATGTGCCAGCCCGATGGGAGAGTACAGTCAGCTCACACCAATCTTGGATCAGGTCTGTTCTTGTCCCAATTATGCCATATGGCCAATCCATCCAGGTATTTATATTTTTGTATCCACCACGCATTTTTCACATCAGGTTTGCTAGTTGTCACGGTTATTTCTCATAATGTGCTCTACAAATCTTGACTGTCTATGTCTAATTTCTCCTATTAGTTTATAGTTTTTATTATTTTCTTGAAAGACTTTCTCATTGATTTTTATGGTCGTCCATGGTATTCTTTGCATTTTCCTCAGTGACAGTGACAGTCTGCTTACTGTCCATGTTTTCCATTCATACAACAGTGTAGGTTCTATATAGCTCTTTAAACACTTCCTTGCTGATATTGACAACCTTTTTATTGGTGAACATGTTTTGTCTTTTAAATGGCAATCTTTGCCATGGCAATTTTTGTTCTGATCTCTCCAAGACACCTTCTGTCAGATGTTCTGACTGTTCCAAGATTGGGTGCCCTCTGTCAGATGTTTTGACTGTTCAAAGATTGGGTGGCCTCTGCGGAAAAGTGGTTTTGACATCTGCCTCAATCTCTGAATGTTGTGGGTTTGTTGCTTGGACTGCCTTGTTCAAACCATGAGTGAAATATTTCCAGATTCTCCTGAGGGTCATTTCTGGAGCTATTAAATTTGTGCTTTTGCGATGCTCTCGGCAAGTGGCTTGCCATTCTGCGGACAGAGACTAAGCTGTATGGGGCACAAACCTGGTGCAGTGAAGTCAGCCCCACTCGTTTGTAGTTCTTCAGACTTTAGTTGTATCTGATTGACCTATTTAAGAATTTCCCCATTTACTTAAAAGCACACACAAATGTTAGGTGAGACTTCTCCTAAAAGAATCCATGTATCTTGTACTGTTATTTACTACCATATGTTTATCAGCTACACAGTATGCGGTATAAGCTTCTTAACATCTTCTGTGGAGTTATTCTGTTGCAGCAAGTGTCCAACATATGCAGAACAGAAAACTGCTTTGGCCTGCACCATTTGTTACATTCGCCATGGTAATGCAGTAGCTAGAACTCTTGCCTGTCAGTCCTGTGGTCGTGTGTTTGAATCCTCCTTGAGCTCTCCTTCCTCTTCCCTTCTCCCCTCTATACCAGTACATGTATGTACTTTCAGCTTCTGAGTGTAGTGTCATATATGTTCTTTCATTCTGCTTGTTTCTTTTTATTTCATGTGGTTGCATAATATGCTGTAAAGTAGTTTTTACTTAATGTGTAATGTGTAATTCAGGAGATTACTAATCAAAGAACACGTACATCAGCAGGCTGCCTAAAGACAAAAGATGGAAGAGTCATAATAGAAAAAGATCAGATTTTACATGTATGGTCAGATTACGTGAAAAACCTTTATGACGATAACAGAGACGAACAATATATTGTTCAAAATAACAATGAAGGGCTAGCAATTTTGAAGATGGAGGTTCAGAATGCTCTTAATCATATGAAATCTGGCAAGACCCCCGGTCCAGACAGCGTCACAACAGAAATGATTAATGCTTTAGAAGAATATGGAATAGATAAAGTTACCAGTCTGCTTAATACAATATATGATACTGGAAATATACCTCATGAGTTATGTAATTCTGTATTTATTGCAATCCCAAAGAAATCAGGAGCCTTGGAATGTGATCAACATCGAACAATTAGTATAATGAGTCACATCACGAAGATTTTGCTAAGAATTATCATGCAAAGAGTTAGGAGGAAAATACAACCTGAAATAGGAGAAGAACAATGTGGGTTTGTAGTAGGCAAGGGTACAGTAAATGCTGTGTATATACTGAGAACCGTAATCGAACGTTCTATAGAAGTAAACAAAGATCTACACCTTTGCTTTATTGACTACACAAAGGCTTTTGATAAAGTGAGACATGTCAACATGATAAGGATGCTTGAAGATCTACAAATTGATGGGAAAGACCTTAGACTTGTAAAAAACATATATTGGAAACAACAAGCTGCCATAAGAGTTGATAATGAAGTAAGCCAATATCAGCCTATTAAGAGAGGTGTGAGACAGGGATGTGTAATGTCTCCAGATCTGTTTTCCCTGTACAGTGAAAATATTTTCAGAAATATTGAAAATATGGAAGGAATCAACATTGGGGGACGATGCATCAATAACATTAGATATGCAGATGATACAGTCTTGATTGCAGACAATGAACAGGACCTGCAAAATTTAGTAGATGCGGTTGTTACACACAGTGAACAACAAGGGTTAGAATTAAATTGTAAAAAGACACAGATTATGGTCGTCACTAGGAAGAACGAAATACCACAGTGTAATATACAAGTAAATGGGAATATTCTTCAACAAGTGAATAGGTACAATTATCTCGGAACAGTAATAACATCTGATGGGAGATGCCTTGAAGAGATTAGAACAAGAATCGCCATGGCAAAAGTAACCTTTAGCAAGATGAAAAACATACTGACCAATAAAAAGATGTCAATTGAAACGAGAAAAAGAGTGTTGAGATGCTACATAGAACCTGTACTTTTATATGGATGTGAAGCTTGGACAATGAGCAGCCAGGCTGAAAAACATCTGATGGCTGTAGAAATGTGGTTTCTGAGGAAAATGCAAAGAATACCATGGACAGCCAGAAAGACCAATGAAGAAGTCCTTCAAGAAACAAATGAAGATCGTAAACTGATCAGAGACATTAGACGTAGACAGTCACAATTTTTTGGGCATGTTATGAGAAGAAATGATTTGGAGAACTTGGTGACAACTGGTAAGATTGAGGGGAACAGACCAAGGGGAAGACCTAGAAACAAGTATCTGGATGGCTTGGCCTTGTGGCATGGTCGAGACAGAAACACGGAACTGATCCACGACTCTGTTGATCGAGTGAGATGGCAGAACATGATCGCCCACGCTTACCGGCATGGCACATGATGGATGGATGGTAATGTCTCCAGATCTTCTTTCCTATGCAGTGAAATTATTTTTAGAAATTTAGAAGATATGAGAGGAATCACCATTGGGAGACAAATCACCAATAAAATTAGATATGTGGATGATACAATATTGATTGCAGACAATGAACAGGATCTGCAACATTTAGTAGATGCGGTTGTTGCACACAGTGAACAACTTGGGTTAGAATTGAATTGTAAGAAGACAGAGGTTATGGTCATCAATAGGAAGATGGAGATACCACAATGTAATATACGGGTAAATGGGAATAAACAAGTGAACCGGTACCACTATCTTGGAACAGTCATAACATCTGATGGGAGATGGCTTGAAGAAATTAGAACAAGAATTGCCATTGTGAAGGTAGCCTTTTTCAAGATGGAGAACATACTGACCAAAAAGATGTTAACTACAATGAGAAAAAGAGTGTTGAAGTGCTACACAGAGCCTGTACTTTTGTATAGATGTGAAATGTGGACAATGAGCAGACAAGGTTGAAAAAGATCTAATGGCAGTGGAGATGTGGTTTCTGAAGAAAATGTGAAGAATATGGACAGACAGAAAAACCAATGATCAAGTCATACAAGAAGCAAATAAGATCTGTAAACTGATTAGAAACATTTTTTGTACACATAAGAAGAAATAAATTAGAGAGCTTGGTGACAACTGGCAAGATTGAGGGGAAGAAGAACAAAGGGAATAATCTTTATGTCCCCAGGTGCTGACTTTCCGCTGAAAGCATTTATTGCCTACATGTATTTATGACTGGATCAAAAACTGCCAATATAGTACCTTGTTGTGTATGGGGAGGGGGGGGGATGATCTTGAGCCTGAGGAATTAAGGCCGCCTGGCTAGTGCAGTTGCCGCAAACTGCGCAGGTTAGAGTTTTCTTTTTTTCCCCCAACAGTAAAAAAAAAAAAACACCAACCCTTTACCGAGGATTCGAACCAGGTCTCCCAAAGTAGAATCCAGCGTTCTAATCGTAAGAGTAAGGTTAAATAGACCCATATTCATGCCATGAAACATATTGGGTATATGGTACTAGTCTCCTATTTTTAGACCAGTGGACACTCAATCGGAGACAAGTCAGTATATCACACCAGCCACGGTCACTTCTCAGGAAATTTCCATGTTTCCACTTTAGGCCAGGTTGACCTGGAAGCTTAGGTCACTTCTTAAAAACCTCCGCCCCAATAGAGGTTTGAACACATGACCACCATACGTGTGTGCTAGTCACTGCGCTTCCTTGATCCTGCATGGGTGTGGATTTTTATTGCATTTAGTTACAAACTTTATTTTTAAAAAACTGCTTTGTAGCGTTCTTTATTTTTTATAATAAGGGTTTTCAAAGGATAATTATGTATATTTTCTCTTGCATGTGTACTTTTTTTTTTTTCCGCAGCTGTTATAATTGAATTGTTTAGGTACATATACAGATTGCATTTAAAAAAAAAAAAAACTTGTAAAACTCTCCTGTGTAAAACACAGTTGAGCTAAACATCAAAACAGCCCTAGAATTTCAACTTGCTACCGCATAAGGTAGCAGGAGAAAGAATGTTGTTGGTCAAAAGAGATACATAAAAATTATATTTGGTCAAAGGAGCCTAGGAAAGAATATAGATCACAGAAGCCTCAGGAGGAATGTAGTTGGTCAGTGGAGCTCAGAAGGAATGTAGCTGGTCATGTAACATAATAAAGAATGTAGTTGGTCATGGAACATAATATAGAATGTAGTTTTTCAAGGGAGCCACAGAAAGAATGTTGCTGTTCAACGGAGCACTGGGAAAAATGCATTTGATATAAATACCGCAGAAATAATGTAGTTGGTGAATAGTCCCTCAGAAAGAATGTGTTAATTGATAAAGCACCCACATAAAGTATGTTATTGGTCAAATGAGCCACACAAAGGATTTGTAGTTGGTTAAATGAGCCACAGAAAGGATGTGTAGTTGGTCAAATGAGGCACAGAAAGGATGTGTAGTTGATAAAATGAGCCACAGAAAGGATGTGTAGTTGGTAAAATGAGCCACAGAAAGGATGTGTTAAGTCAAGGTGGGCAAACTGCGGCCCGCGAGAGCATTTAGAAATACAAATTTTTACTTCGTTTTTAATTTATTTTGTTGAATTTTACAGAATATCATGTACCGTTATGATTGTTTTAACATTTTTGATAAAATTTCTTTCTAATCTATTTTTGTGAACAGTCCTTGACCTTCGTAATGTAATGCTTCTTCTTTCGTTCACCTTAAATACGTCTATATCTGCAAAGTTGCCTCTTTTATGAATTTAACTGTCCTTTTTAGTTCACTCAGCGGTCCATAGAGTGTATCTTCCACTGTCGTCTCTCTAGGCCAGAAGGTTTGCCTGGACATGTTGTAATTTGGGCAGTCTTTAAGTATGTGCTCTGCTGTTTGTGACTCCAATCCACTTGTGCACATGGCTGATTCACCAGTCTTTAATCTTGTATACATGTGGTTGCGTAATCTATTGTGTCCTATTCTGAGGCGCAGAATAATGGCTTGTTCTGGTCTGTCCATAATGTGGTAGTCGTCTTGAGTAGGTTTTGGTGGTCTTCTGACTTATGTGATCATTCTTTTTTTTTGGTGGTATGTAACGGGCACATCAGGCTGTTCTTCTTTTGCTCCTTCCTTAGCCAATCGATCAGTTCTATCGTTTCTGGATACTCCACAGCGGGATGGTATCCACTATATGGTGACCTTATGCTGACTGTTAAGTTCAGAAAGTAGTGTCCTTAGTACTGGCAATTTCCCAGACATCATTTCGTTTTCGTTGAGGTGAGTTTCTTGCAAGCAACATACGCTTACCTTTTCCTGGTCCAAGATGTTTTCTAGTTCGATGTTTTTGTTGCTGACTCCCTTCGCATTCCAGTGCATTAGTTTTAGTCTTTGTTTGGTATGGCCAGACACTCTATTCTCAGGTCCCCTGGCTCCACAGGACATCTGAGAAGGACCTCCAGTAGCTGTGGTTGGACTCTTTCGAGGCATAGGGCCCGGCACTGCACCTCCTGGGGGTCCAAAGCAGGGCAGGCACCATAACATTTAACAGTAGTCGACATATTTCATTACGCGTGATTGCGTGGCATCTTGATTTCTGTGGTGCACCTCCTGGCTGGTTGCCTCCATCTTCAGCACCTTTCCATTGCTAGAGCAGACTGTGGTCTTACTTGAGTTTAGGTGTGTAGGCACGCACACACATGTCTGCGCATGCATGTACATACATACACATCTAGAACGTTCTTGTTATTTCTCGGCGCCATTGACTCACCGCCGTCCCTTCTCCTGTTAATTAAAACAGTTCCGCCAGGAGTTGGACTTTTGCTGCATAGGTGATGAATGCACGAGCCATTGGGGTATTTATGCAAGGTTGGGCGCTCACCCTAACCCTGCTTCTGGCTACATACAGAAACATTTGGAACCTTGTAATGCTAAAATGCGAATTTATCGATTTTCATATAGAGAAATATTTATCGACATGTAAAAATTTAATGATGATGATTTTATGAAAAACGGACATTTCTCCGGTGAATAAAATGATTTATTTTGCAAGAAAATATTAAATTTACAAGTCTTTTGCTGCTATAAATTATTTCCACATTTACAATGTTCAAATTAATTTATTTGTTGTAGTAGTCTTGATAGATTTCTGAAAGTTTACTACTTGTTTTCCGAATATTTTATTTTCACACACTGCCGGAAGTAGGTTTTGTTTCATTTCCGTTTTAAAGTTTTGTACAATTCTAACTGTTGGAATTTTATTAAAGCAATGAGTGTCAATAACAAACGTAAGATTGAAGATGAATGCCGTGTTTTTAATGATGAATGGACAACTAAGTACTGTTTTATAAAAGTTGGTAGCAGGACAGTTTGCTTGTTGTGTCGTGAGTCAGTGGCTGTATTCAAGGAGTACAATTTAAAAAGACATTATCAAACAAAACATTCCGATTTCAGATACAATTTAACAACCGAACGGAGGGAAAGGAAATGCCTGGAGTTGGTGAAAAATTTGGAGAAACAGCAAACTGTTTTCACTAAACAGTCTTCAATTCAAGATGCTGCTACTGAAGCTAGTCTTGTGTTGTCACACAGAATTGTAAAACAGAACAAGCCATTTTCTGATGGCGAGTTCATCAAGGAATGTTTGTTAGATGCAGTAAACATTATGTGTCCAGAACAAAAAAACAGATTTGACAACATTAGTTATCAAGGAGAACTGTAGTCAGACGTGTTGACAAGATAAGTAACAATTTGATGCATAAACTTCAAGATGCAAGTAAAAAATGTTTGTGGTACTCTCTTGCATTGGATGAGAGTACCGATGTACATGATACTGCCCAATTATTGATATTTATACGTGGAATAAACACTTCTTTCAAACTCACTGAAGAGTTACTGAGTGTTGAGTCACTCAAAGACACAACCACAGGCCATGATATATTCAATGCTGTTACTAACTGTATTGAAAGAACTGGGTTGGTTTGGAACAAGATGGCAAGTGTTACAACTGACGGAGCTCGTGCTTTGACTGGGTAAATGTAGGTCTGGCAAAGTTGATAAGTGATCAGATTAAAGCAGCCCGGGAAGGTTAACCCGGTCAACAAATGCTCGCAGAAGTCTGATGTGTCGGCCTAACGGCGCAAGAACGCAGCTCTGCTGTAAACAGGCACAACGCAATCACATCCGGAAAAAAAACTCCGGATGAACGAAGAAGAAGAAGATTAAAGCAGAATATCCAGACTACACATTATTATCACTTCACTTTGTGATTCATCAAGAAAGTCTGTGTAAAACTGTTTTGAATATAAAGCATGTTATTGACCCAGTTGTCAGTGTCATCAACCTCATCAGATTAAGAGGACTTAATCACAGACAGTTCAAGTCATTACTTGACGATTCGGAAACTGAACATTCCGATGTCCTGTACCACACCAGTGTTCGGTGGCTGAGTTTCGGCAAGGTGTTGAGGCAAGTGTGGGAACTCAGAGAAGAAATAGAGATGTTCCTAGAGATGAAGAGCATTGAATGTGACTTTAATACTAACATTGTCAATAAAGAGTGGAAGTTAGACTTTATGTTTGCCATTGAAATTATGGAAATGAACTCAATGTCAAACTTCAGGGCAGTGATGTGTTTGCACATGAATTGTATGTACGTGTAAAATCATTTCAGGCAAAACTCTCACTGTTCTCCAGACAAGCAAGTGAAACACGATTTTGTCACTTCCCTTTGCTGAAACAAGAAACCATTTCTGGTGAAATGACTGAAAAATACAAAGCCCAATTAGATGCATTGATTGAAGAATTTGGATGGAGATTCCAAGATTTCAAGAACTTAGAGCCACAGTTCAATATTCTTAGTTCCCCTTTTAGTGCAGAAGCTGATACAGCCACAGAGGACATACAGTTGGAGCTGCTTGACTTACAAGCAGATCATGACCTGAAAGAGAAATTCAAGTCAGATGGTTTGCTGGATTTCTATGGATCTTTATCACAAGAATCATTTCCCAACTTGAAAAACTTTTCAGCTAAACTTTTATCATTGTTTGGTCAACATAAATTTGCAAACAAGCATTCTCTTGCTTGAAGATCAACAAATCTAAGAATGGGTCTTTATTGTCGGACTGCAACTTGCATGTTGTCAAGCGAATTTCAACAAGTAAACTTGCTCCAGATTTCAAGAATATTGTCAAAATGTGCAAGCAGTTACATAATCTCATTAGAAATCAACAATTATAGTGACAATGTAGTCGGGTTGTGTCTAAATTAAAGCCATTGATAGATAATAAAGAATATTTGTTAAAATAACAAGTTGTAAAATCTTGTTAACAAATTAGTAAAGGTTTGTGTCCATATTGTCAAATATAGTGTATAAGTAAATTAAAATTGCAATAATTAGTTATTTATACTGCTTAATAACCTATTAATAATTACATATTGTGATAGGTTGCTGTAAACAAAATGGCCATTATGTGTGTGTGTGTATATATATATATATATATATATATATATATATATATATATATATATATATATATATATATATATATATATATACACACACACACACTAGCTGGCCCGGCCCGGCTTCGCCCAGGCCCTGGCAGGGATCTGTCTATCTTTTTCTGTCTTACTGTCTGCCTGCTTGTTTGTCTGTCTGCTTGTTTGTCTGTCTGACCCGACCCGGCTTCGCCCATCTCCTGGTGAGGAGCATCTCATTTAATTCATATTAGTCATATAAGCTCCCGTTCCCGACTGTCTGTCTGTCTGACCCGGCCCGGCTTCGCCCAGCCCCTGATGGGGAGCATCTCATTTAATTCATATAAGTTCCCGTTCCCGACTGTCTGTCTGTCTGTCTGATGACCCGGCTGTCTGTCTGTCTGTCTATCTATATATCTGTCTGCCTGCCTGTCCGTCCGTCTCTCCCTCCATCTATCCCACCCTCTCTATCTAACGGGTCAGATCTATCTGTCTATCTATCTATAGCCAGGGGACATAACCTAAGATATAGCAATGCTACTAAAAGTTATGTCCCTTTATATATTATTTCTTATGTTAAGTCATGTAATTTAATTATTAAATTTTAGTAAGTAAATAGCTGATTCTACAATAAAAAAAACTATGACAGTTGGTTGCACGGGAATGAAAAGAAGACATGTAGAAAATTTCATCTCAATCGGATGGACCATTATTGAACGCATCAAATACATCCCTACCCACATACATACATACTGTTTATATATATATACTAGCTGACCCGGCCTGGCTTCGCCCAGACCCTGGTGGGGAGCATCTCATTTAATTCATATAAGTAGTCATATAAGTTCTCGTTCCCATTCCCGACTATCTGTCTGTCTGATCCGGCCTTGCATCCCCCAGCTCCTGGTGTGGAGCATCTAATTTAATTCATATAAGTAGTCATATAAGCTCCCATTCCCGTTCCCGTCAATCTATCTGTCTGTCTGACCCGGCCCGGCTTCGCTCAGCCCCTGATGGGAAGCATCTAATTTAATTCATATATGTAGTCATATAAGTTCCCGTTCCTGACTATCTGTCTGTCTGTCTGTCCGTCCGTCCCTGCCCTCTCTGTCTGTCGTCTGCCTGTCTGTCTAATCATTTATTGGTTGCAGTTAGAACAACCTTAGATAAACGAAGACCAACTTACAAAAAGCATTAGAAAGAGCACTTGAAAGATTTTTACATCTTCCCCCAACAATTAACTTGGGTAAATGGAGCGGCGGCAGCAGCAGAAGCAGCATAATAAGAAAAAGGAAGAGAAGGAGGAAGAGGAGGAGGAAGGAGAACGCAGGGGGAGGGAGGAGGCAGGATAGGGGGAAGGGGAGAAGGATGGAAGGGGAGGGTAGGAGGAGGAGGATTATAACGCATATGCCTGTAGATAACTGCAGCGAAAAGGTGGGTCTGTCTATCTATCTGACACGGCGTGGCTTCGCCCAGCTCCTGCGGGGAGCATGTCATTAAATTCATACAACACAAAAAAGTTACTTAAAAGAATGTCCTTCCACACACCTTCCATTATTTTTAATGAAAACTGTGTTTAATCACCTACATGACTGTAGATAACTTCTTTAAGCATAAAAAGATGAGTTACAATGTTATGCATTATACATTATTATTATGAAAACTTTGAAAATGCCTTAAAGATTATATCATTATTTATTATAACTCATATGCCTGTAAATAACTATAGACAAAGAGTTTATAAATCTTTGAAAACGATGCAACAATATGACTATAAGGTATATAGCAATGTTATTAAACGTTATGCCCCTTGAAATAACTTTTCTAGAGTTAAGTCCCCTTGCTATATAGAAATAATGAAAAATGAAATATTAAGTAAGTAGCCAATTTTACACTTAAAAAATTATGACA
This sequence comes from Cepaea nemoralis, assembly GCA_014155875.1. Taxonomy (NCBI): domain Eukaryota; kingdom Metazoa; phylum Mollusca; class Gastropoda; order Stylommatophora; family Helicidae; genus Cepaea; species Cepaea nemoralis. The sequence goes on along the minus strand of JACEFZ010006318.1, from coordinate 921,054 downwards.
GTTGGCAGCGCGGGAATGAGAGGAAGACGTGTAGAAAATTTCATCTCAATCGGATGGACCGTTCGCGAACGCATAAAGGACATACTGACATACATTCTTTTATATATATATATATATATATATATATATATATATATATATATATATATATATATATGCAGCCCCCCCCCCCCCCCCCCCCCCCAATAGCTTTACATTTGTCAATGCGGTTCTACGCACAAAAATTTTGCCCACCCCTGTGTTAGGTGGACATGGGACCACAGAAAGGATGTTATTAGTCATCGTAGGCACATAAATATAATTGCTATTGGGGAGCGGGGTGGGTATGGACTAAGACCGGAAAAAAAGGTTGAAAACCGCTGGACTATGCCATGGTGGCTGTGCTAATTTAATAAGCCAGCGTACTTACCATTGTCGCCTCATGCAATCTCCGGATGCCTCTTCTGTCTGCACTGTGAGTGTCAAGTGATAACCCCTTATTTGTCTAGCGCCTGAGTTTCACTAGCGCCTTCCCGTTACTTTGAGTTTGCATGACCGGATGAACTGAATAGAGGGTAAACGTGAATTGCAGCACTTAGAGGCACTTGTGCGCATTGCTGAAACGTTTGGCAAGTGGGGAGATCACATCTGGTGTAGACGGACTGCAGTATGTCAGAGCGAACCGTCCGAGTTGGAGACAAACAAGTGTTGGAGATCCATTACAGACAACCGTCATTATGGAGACTGCTTGACTATATTTAGCTTGCTTGTCACTGTTCACGTAAGCTGAAGGTGACATTCCCACTGTGGCATAACTATCGTGCAGCTGATTTGGCACGTGGCACTAAATGTCTAAGAAAAAATGCCGCTGATTAACCATGACATAAGTACGTGATTATAGTTACAAAATATTTCATTTTCTAACAATAAACTAATATTTGTTTTGATGGATTGGGAAAGTGGCACGGAGGAATATCATCAGCAGAGCTGATTCAGAAAACCAAAGGCGGAGATTTGTGGAGAATCGTGAAAGCCTACGCCAGCCGGCATGGCACTTGATGATGATGATGTGCGCATTATAAAAAGCTACATGTTTGATTACCAACATCAAGATGGAAACATAATATTTAATAATAATTCGTCATGGTGACACCATGTTTTATTGTCCACGGCCGTCATAAATCCTGGTGAAGCTTCTGCTTCCTAAGCAAAGGTTACTGCCGGGCGATAGGGTAAAGATGTACACAAAGACAGAACTGAAAACCCCCAGAACTAGAATCTACCTCTTCTTCTTTCGTTCGCCTAAATATGTTTATAACTGCAATGTTGTCTCTTGTATGAATCTAACAGTCTTTTTTAGTTCATTCAGCGGTCCATAGAGTTTATCTTCCACTGTTGTCTCTCTAGGACCGCTGAATGAACTAAACAAGACTGTTAGACTCATACAAGAGACAACATTGCAGTTATAAACATAATTTAGGCGAACGGAAGAAGAAGAAGGAAACCGGTTTATACTAACCCTCGTGGATCTTTGTACAAGGTGGATCCTAACCATTATAACAACGTGCATGCAAAAAAAAAAAGTGCCATTGTTGAAACTTGTGGATACGTGACGTATGAGGACTATCACTATCACATTTCGTGAACCCGAGTGTACGGGGGAATAGTTGACCAGTATTTCCCTACATTAGCGTTCTCAGCGAGGAGCGACTGGCCGAGTGGCTAGAACGCCGGACTCCCATTCGGGAAACCAGGGTTCGATCCCTCGGTAAGGTGTGGGATTTTTTTCTGTCGGGGGCAAAAAGAAAATTCTAACCTGCATAGTTCGCGGCGACTGCACTAGCCATGCGGCCTTCATTCCTCAGGCTCAAAGACCCCTCTGCCATACACCGCAAAGTACTATGTTGGCAGTAAATGACAGTTTTATGACAGCGTTCTCAGCGGAAAAGTAACACCGAGAGATCTCTGAAAATCGGATACACAAGTAGATTGTACAATCATGATGATAAGCAAAGGATGCTGGTGATCCAATGCAAGCGATCCTCGGCGCGAAGACAACTTATCTAACTTAATCACAGAATTAAAGGGCAGTCTGTGTTGCTTGTTTATGAAGCGTTATCTTCTTACTTCCATAAAGTGTTCCCGCTTGTTCTTATAGATCATACCAGTGGTCTCTCTATACAGTTCACCATCTCAGTAGCACTGGCACGGATTTCAATGTGTGTATACACGAAACATACATGCCTTACATATTCTTTTCATAAGAGTTAATTTACTCAATTTGAAACTGTCAAGAGCAGTCACCTATTTGTCCGATTTACTATGATACAGCACAACATCCTCGGGTTCCTGGTCCTGTAAATAAAGATCACAATATGATCAAATCCGTATTTTATGACATGAAGAAGATCTAATCAACACGCCCCAGTTTTTGTAGCGTGGTAGCACCATATACACCATACACCTCGAAAATGGGTTATTTATGATGTTATTTTCTTACATTATTGGAAGTTAGAAAAAGTGCTTTTGCGTGTAAATAGAACCAGTTATAAAACATGGTTATTAACACAGTTTGTTGAGGAACAAGAAAGGTTATTAGAACCACCATAACATGGAGAAAAATAACACAGGCCCATCCATAACGAGTCACCTAAATGTTTTGATAGCAGTCGGAATATAATGGAAGGTCAACACAAACATCAGTTGGTGGGTAATATTGTTTGACCACACCATGGGCAGAGAGCTACTGAAGAATATGGTAACAATTGGTAATATGATGAGAATAAGTGAAATAAAGTAAAGCATTCATCATAATTATATCGATATGTGTGGTAGGCAAGGTTAGTCATCTCACGTGATCCCAGAATCAAGGAACAGGTCTGTGGTTATCACCCGGTCGTCTTGTGACACCTGTCTTCATAGCTCAGTGGCAAGGGCACTTTCCTGGTAAACCGGGGGACGTGAATTTGATAATTATAGTGGAGGGAGGGAGGGGGAGGGGGTGTTAATAGTTTCCTGTCGGGAGAAAAAAAGAAAACCCTAACTTGCACAGTTCGCGGCGATGGCACTTGCCTGATGGCCTGAATATCTCGAGCTCACGCCCCCCCCCCCCTCCCTCTCCACGTCATACACCACAAGTTATTATAGGCAGTTGACAGTAATGTGACAACTCAATCCAGGTATTTCTCTCTCTATCTCGACAGTCATGTGACAAATAAATCCAGTTATCTCTATCTCGACAGTAATGTGACAAATAAATCCAGTTATCTCTATCTCGACAGTCATGTGACAAATAAATCCAGGTATTTCTCTCTCTCTATCTCAACAGTAATGTGACAAATAAATCCAGGTATTTCTCTCTCTATCTCGACAGTAATGTGACAAATCAATCCAGGTATTTCTCTCTCTATCTCGACAGTAATGTGACAAATCAATCCAGGTATTTCTCTCTATATATCGACAGTCATGTGACAAATCAATCCCGGTATTTCTCTATCTATCTCGACAGTCATGTAACAAATCAACCCAGGTATTTCTCTATCTATCTCGACAGTAATGTGACAAATCAATCCAGATATTTCTCTCTCTATCCCGACAGCAATGTGAAAAATCAATCCAGGTATGTCTCTATCTTGACAGTCATGTAACAAATCAACCCAGGTATTTCTCTCTCTACCTCGACAGTAATGTGACAAATCAATCCATGTATTTCTCTCTCTATCTCGACAGTCATGTGACAAATAAATCCAGGTTTTTCTCCCTCTACCTCGACAGTAATGTGACAAATAAATCCAGGTATTTCTCTCTCTATCTCGACAGTAATGTGACAAATTAATCCAGGTATTTCTCTCTCTATCCCGACAGTAATGTGACAAATCAATCCAGGTATTTCTCTCTCTACCTCGACAGTAATGTGACAAATCAATCCAGGTATTTCTCTCTCTATCTCGACAGTCATGTGACAAATAAATCCAGGTATTTCTCTCTCTATCTCGACAGTAATGTGACAAATAAATCCAGGTATTTCTCTCTCTATCTCGACAGTAATGTGACAAATCAATCCAGGTATTTCTCTCTCTATCTCGACAGTAATGTGACAAATCAATCCAGGTATTTCTCTCTATATATCGACAATAATGTGACAAATCAATCCCGGTATTTCTCTCTCTATCTCGACAGTCATGTAACAAATCAACCCAGGTATTTCTCTCTCTATCTCGACAGTAATGTGACAAATCAACCCAGGTATTTCTCTCTCTATCTCGACAGTAATGTGACAAATCAATCCAGGTATTTTTATCTATCTCAACAGTAATGTGACAAATCAATCCAGGTATTTTTTATCTATCTCTACAGTTATGTGACAAATCAATCCAGGTCTCTCTCTCTCTCTCTCTTCTCTCTCTCTCTCTCTCTCTCTCTCTCTCTCTCTCCCTCTCTCTCTCTCTCTCTCTCTCTCTCTCTCTCTCTCTCTCTCTCTCTCTCTCTATCTCTTCTTCTCTTCCCCCCCCCCCCCTGCCTCATTTGCCATCAAGTTTGTCAGTTGTCAACAAGTTTTCAAGTTTATTTCCCCTCAAAAAAAATGTGTACAGTCTACAGGTAATATCTCTAATACAGCATTGTATGGTTTTCCTTTGTTTCTCCAAGACCTTCTTGGCGCATGTTTCTGTTCGCCCATGATATTCACTAAAATTCGCCCAAGAAACCACATTGCCACTGCCGTTAATTGTTTCTGATCTGATCTGCTTATTGTCCACAGCTCACGTGTATACACCAGTATAGGCGGTCTATATTGTGTTTACACTATTATTCTCACAGCCACTGAGTCTTTTTTTTTTAAATTGTATCTTGTGAAAGGTTACTTTTGCTATGATGATTCTTTTCTCTAATCTCTACAAACACCTTCCGTCAGATGTTAATGACTGCTGCACGACAGTTGTGCTGATTCACGTGTTGTAAGAATTTTCTCATTTACATGAGTGTTGCATTGTGGTATTCTTTATTTCTGCTTCATGAAGATGACCTCTATTTCTGTTTTCTTGCGGTATAATTCTAACCTCGCCTGTTTATTACGAAGGCGCATTAGGGAAACAAAGAATGGTAATACGGCAACCTACCATGTATGTCGTAAGAAGAGACTGATTAGGGTTAACGTCAGACTGGTTCCTGAACACGTAAAAAAAATTAGCTGCAAAATCCTACCAAAAAGTCAACAAAGGGTTTGGTGTAAATCAGTTGAGAGCCCACGCCATTGGGAGATTTAAGAAAAAGGTTAACAGACGAGAGGCTCGACTTCACTGCACTTGGTTTGATCCCAGATGACTCTGCCTTTTGGCTTTGTCTATTTCGAGAAAGCGTCGCACGAAATCTGTAGCTTCAGCGACGACCCCCAGAAGTCTCCGAGAAAATTGCACTCGTGAACCGAACGACGTAGCGTGGAAGCGAACCTAAAATCTTCAAGCGCGAGGCAGCAGCCGCGTAACCACTTCGCCACGGAGCACCTAAAATCTTCAGAGCGCGAGGCAGCAGCCGCGTAACCACTTCGCCACGTACACTCCCTCATTGGGAAATGAACGTAAGAAGGAGGAGGAGAAGAAGAAGCATTTTAACCCTCGTTGCCCAGGAAAGCTTTGAAAGATTATATGAAATTTTGCATCATGACATGGAAAGACATCACTGTATGAATGCACTGATACATTCTGCAGGAGAACGGAAGCAGCGGAGAGTCATGATCGCTTGCGCCTGTTGGCAAAAGCTCGATTAAGAGTATGGTTTCTTCTTTCTGTACAATAAAATTTTAAACTCGAAACATACTGAAAATATTTATTATTATAAATTGAATAAAATATTGCGAAGTATTTTATTAATAATTCCGGGAAAAAAATAATTTCGCATGAATAAATAATCACCTGTTTTTATGCAAATTATAAGGTCAAGTTTATTTTGGTCACGGGGTCAACCGCATGGGAACTAAAAAAAAACGGTAAGTTCTTCATAACGATCTCTGCATCACTGACAACCTTCTGACGGTTAACACATGTTCACTCTGCAGCGCGCCTGGTTAAGCCTTTAAAAGAGTAAAACAAACCGCTCAGACGGGAACACGGCCAGTGGAGGCAAAAAAAGAATAAGCCCAACAAGTAGAAACTTGCCGCCGCCCCAAACGTTCTGACTGGCTGCCTTGCGCGGGAATGGTTTGATGTCGTCATCCTGGAAAAATGGCATGTCTCCCGTACAAACGGGGGCTAGCGTAGAATGTAGTGAAAGTTGCCTTGACACCATTATATCTGCTACTGTTGATTGATTTACCAGGGGAATCCGACCTGTTTTACAGATCTGTTATTATTGGTGGTGGTGAGGTAGGTTGAATTACTGTTATGTTTGCGATGTGTTAGATTTTCAGTATTGTGTTGTATAATGAGCGGTGTTGTCTGTTGTTTAGTAATGCTGTACTTTAGATGTGGGGCAGTCAGGCGCGCTGGCGTTTGTTAGTAAACATAGCCAACCCTGTTAGGCTACCGGAGCCGTTACTCGCATCTTCCTGGTTTCTCGCTTGTGTAGATACCAGAAATTCACGTAGATTATTCTTAGGTAATGCAAAGCCGTGATTGTGTGTTTTTGATGATTCCATTGTACTTTTTGATCCCGAAGTAGTAATTTGGACACGAACCTCTCCCCGTTTATTTATGGGTTTTTGTTAAAAGGCGTATACGAGCTGTGTTGGCTGTATCTATAATCTATCTATCTAGTGCTGACCATGTCCCGGCCGTAATGGAGTTTATCATTAGTGAAAATGAAAAAAGGTGTGTTGTTTCTTTAATATTTGGATTCATTTGTGAGAGTTTGTGACAGTTAGTTAGTTGCATGTACTTTTACAGGACGTCGAAATCAACCTCCACATTTATTTACTGTTTGTGATTTTCTAGGAAGTTTGGTATTAAGTAGTTTGCCATTGATTTCTGAACGGCCGACGCTCATATTGTTGTGAAAATAAACAGAAAGCAATCTGCTCTCACTTTCGCCTGCAGTTGAATTCCAACCTGGTATGTCGGGATTTTGAAACTACCCCCAGGTCACAGACGGCGACAGCTGGTGATAGATGTGTATTAATAACTTTTGACAAAGACAAGGGTGGTTAGGTATTCGACACGGCCATGTGCATTCAAAGTATCACCGCTGTCAGTATGTGGCCGCAGCTGCATGCATAAAGTATTAGTTGCTCTCTCTCTCTCTCTCTTCCCCCCTCTCTCTCTATCTCATCTCTCTGTCTCTCTCCCCCCCCCCCTCTCTCTCTCTCTCTCTCTCTCTCTCTCTCTCTCTCTCTCTCCCGCGGAACCACAGAAAGGTCACCAGCTAGTTTAGACTTCAGCGGCTGTTGGTTGTAACGAATTCAAAATCAGGTCACGCATTAACTCCGACTCACCCTGTTTAAAGGTTGTCTGTTTAGCCCACTACTGGAAAAGAAAGAAAATAGCTAGAAAGAAAGCTTGATAATTTATCTCACAAAACTGGGACCTAAAATAATTACACGCGCATCTGTTATAGTTAGTTATCTGTCTGTTGTTATTATCTGTAGGAAAAGGATAACTAGAAAGAAAGCTTGAAAACCCACCTCATAAAACTGGCACTTGAAATAAACAAATAATTATTACACACGCATCTGCTACAGTTAGTTGGCTTTCTGTTGTTATCATCTGTAGTGTCTGGTACCAGCTTTTTACTCAACGTAGCTTCAGGGAGCAGATGAATCCGATGAGTGGTGCTCATACATCATAGCGTCTCTTCATTCCTTCTGTCTCGTAGGTTAATATATTAACCCCTTGTTTCCTTTGCTGTTTTTATATCCTCGCGACCCTAACGTTCATTACATTGGAGTACAGCTAGTTAGGATATGTGGATTCTTCTTCTTCTTCTTCTTCTTCTTCTTCTTCTTCTTCTTCTTCTTCTTCTTCTTCTTCTTCTTCTTCTTCTTCTTCTTCTTCTTCTTCTTCCCAGTCCTCCTCTTCTTTCACCTCCCCCTCCACCACCTCCTCCTCCACCTCCTCTTTCTTCTTGGAACCCTGTTTCTCTTGGTGTCCTAGACATATGCCTCATTTGCTTAACCGGCGAATCAGCGCCCAATACCAGCCTTCGGTTTGCTAGTGGTACCGACTGTTAGCCTACAGTCAACTCTGCCGATAATGAGCTCGGTTGCATGAGGGTTCGACCGCTGCTCTCCTCGTTCGATACGAGAGGGAAAGACTTCCCACTTATTCCCCCGTCCGATCAGGCCAACCGTCTAAAACATAGACACAGTCTACCACTTGTAAACCCAAGTGCTACTAGGATAAGACTAATAAAATAGTTCGCTGGAAACATGTCATTGTGTAGTCGTTATTCTTCCAAGCACTTTGTTTAACAAGCTATTGAAGCTGTTGTATTCTGTTCTTTAGCCTAGCAATTATGCTGCTTCAAGTGACGTATGAAAAGCACTTGTATTGTCTCGTCCGTTTACTGTTGAGCGAGAAGAAGAACTGTTTTGTTTCCTGTGCTTCTTTAGATCTTGCCGCGAGGCGTTGCTGGGAGCTGCAGTTTATATTCTAACCTAGTGTCTGGTGTGTTGCGACGGCTAAAGATAGCCTGTATAGTTGTTAAGTGTTGTTGGTGTTGTCAATCCATCTGCTCTTTGGTCTTTCTTGTACTCTGTAATCCGTTCTTCTATAATTAAAGGCATAGACGTTTAACTTTGCAGACTGTATTTTCATCAGTTGATTATTTGGAGGAGTGGTTACACAGCTATCTGATTCCCTTGCCGAAGCCTGGCAAAGACCACACAAAAATTCAGGGATATCGAGTTATAACCATGCAGAATACAATAGGCAAGCTGCTGGAGAAGTTAATTGCCAGGAAAATATCAAGCCAGCTAGTGAAGCAAGGTGTTTTCCCACCTACCCTGGGTGGGTACCGTCCAAAAAGAGAAACCTGGACCAATGCAGCAGTTTTTGCCCATGATGTCTTTAGAAGGTTTCCACTCAGGCACTGAAACTGTTGCTGCAGCGATTGATCTTGAGGACGCGTACAACAGAGTACTATTGGATTTTTTAATGCTGCAGCTTCTTGAACTCAAAATAAGTCCATTCCTCCTTAGTTGGATCGCTGCAGCCCTCTTCCAAAGGAAAGCAGTTTTTAGATGTGGCAGTTGGACGTGGAACCAACAACAATATATCCTGGCCTACCACAGGGATCACCATTATCTCCGGTACTGTTCAACGCCTACACTGTGCGAATCACCAGTGAGCAGTTCACTGGACCTGGCAGGACATTGTCATATGCCGACGATGTTTTAGTGTATCGCCAGGGTAAGGATAGAGATCAGGTTGCTGTGGAACTACAAACCGAACTCAATCGCATAAGTACTTGGTGTGTTGAGGCTGGGGCAATGGTCAACCCAACAAAGGTAACAGTGACTTGGTTCTCGTTGAATAATCATATTGTCAACACTCCAACACCAACTGTAAATCTGTGTTCAGAGACGGTGGAAAGAACGCAGGCAATGAATTACCTGGGGATACGGTTTGATCGAAGCCTTGCTTATAATGAGCACATAGACCAGGTAACTAACTAACTAACTAACATAGACCAGGTGATAACAAAGGCCAAGCGGGGTTTGGCTGCGATGCGGGTGATGGCGGCAGTAAAATATGAGCAGCGCTATCTATGTCTTCTATACGAAGGGCTGGTCATGTCTGTTTTTGAGTATGCGATGGCAATCCTGACTCTCAGCCGTAAGCAGATAGAAAGGATGGAAAAGATACAGAATGAAGCTATGCGCATTATTCTTAGATGTACAAGAGATACAGCATGCAGGGCGATGCGCTACCTTCTTGATTTTCCAACCATTGAAGACAGAATACAAGTCTGCAGAGCTCGCGCCTATCTCAGAGTTAACGCAAACACACAACATCCACTGCATAGTGATAGTGAAATTATGAAGGTGAAGGGCAGCTGGTTAAAAAGAGGACGGTCATTGATGGGTCAAGCCGAAGATATTCTTCAACTGGTGTGTTCACTTGAGGACTTAGAACCTGGCGAGGAGTGGGTACAAGTGCCAACAGATTTCTGCACATCCTTTTCAGTTTGCATCAAACTAGACAGAAAATGCATACAAGAAAACCCGGCATCTGTGTAGGCGGAAGTACAAGCGTTGATTTTCGAGAATTCGCTAGACGGTGATGCTGTCATTTACACAGATGGGTCGGTCGCCCGACATGTGAGAAGCTCATGGGCCTTTACGACTCAGGCCGGAGGGAGAATTGTGAAGGAGGACTCTGGTGCTATTGCTGAGACCACAAGTAGCCTGACTATGGAATTCATGGCAGTAAGTAAAGCAATAACATGGCTCGAGACACGGACATTAACTAGGGCATGTTTCCTTAGCGACTCAATGAACATGAGATGGGGGGGGGGGGGATCCGAAGAGAATGGTGGCTGTCTCTGGAGCGGTCACGGCTGGCAAAGATTAGTTTCATCTTCGTGCCAGGGCATGCGGGAGTACAAGGGAATGAGCGGGCTGACAAGCTCGCAGGTAAGGCTACTGTGGAGGGCGGACGCGCCATGGACCAGGCTGACATTCTGAATGCTCTACGAGAAGTAAGACTTTTGCGAGAACCAAGTGATGACTGTGAATCTACAACCATGGCCAGACTGCGAGAACAGCAAATTAAAAGAGGGGTGGCCAAACAAGAACACTACGCAGGAAGCCAAAGAAGATTGATAAACCAACACAGAACTGGTGTCGTTAGCCGCTACACGCTGCGGGATTTGCTGAGGAGGGGATCCGAGCACTTATGGACTGAATGGTTCGATGTGCAATGAGGATGATCTGTCGACTAACTAACTAACTGATTATTTTCTTGTAGTCAAAGCACGGTGTTGCTCTGCCATTTCTCTAATTTTAGCATTTCTTAGTCTGTATGTGATTGATAGCTCTTCTCGTGCATCTTAATCTTATACATTACGATCTTTATCCTTTGCGTCCCCCTTAATGACAAGGTCGGACAATGGTAACAACGAGTTGATATGAATATGTTGTTAATAGGTCACCGTTAGTGCCGTGTTGATACTTGCCATCCGGGTCATTCTCGGTTGCACCAGAGATACGCCATGTGGAACCATGGGATACCTTCTGGACTTTTCTTCTATAGACAGCAGAGTAAAACTGGCCAGAGCATACGATTTCCTCAAAGTGAAGGCCGGCGTTCATCGCTTACCCTGCATTTGACCGCCGACACCTAGATTAACTCGACGAACGACACGCAGATTATGGATGAGCTGTGCAGAAGAAGCCGTCCAGCTGGTTTGCAGGCCCATAGACACACATTCTGGAAGGGACAGGAAACCAGTGCCCGCACATATTTGTATTACCGTTGCTTTTCATATCACTCTAAATCAGTGGTTCTCAACCTTTTTAGGTCCATGCACCCCTTCACCATATATTCAAAATGTCACCCCTCGCCCCTTTTTGTTTCGTATTTCCTCCCTATAAAAGAAGTACAGAACTGTTAAGTATTGAGGGAAAAACAATATTAAGTAATTGGTTCTTGTATTAACGCGATCTTGAAACAATCTTAATCCCCCCTCCCCCGAAAACCCTAAAATTCCCCCATTGGGGGGGGGGGGGGATTCCTCGCTGGTTGAGAACCACTGCTCTAAACAGAAGTCTCAGAGATCAAAGAACTGGCCGTAATAGACACTGGAGTCAAAGAGCTAGTAGGTTAAAACAGGAGTGACGGTGATGCCGCGGTGTTTACAGATGGCTGTGTGATCCGGGAAAGCATTCGCAGCCAGCTCGAGATGGAAAACTGTTAAGGAGGCAAGCGGCGCTTTTGTCGTAATAACGAGTAGTATCACAATGGAAATAGTGGTTGGTAACTACGGTCCTGAATCGGCTCGGCATACAGGCATACTCACACACATGTGTGCACTGAGCGACTAATGAACATAACCAAAGAGGTCCAAACTGGCCTCATGAGTATGAATGACTGGACGCACTTAGCATACCACAATTAGTCCATCTAAGTTTTAATTGTGTGACGGGCCACTTCAGGCGTGAAAGGCAACGGGCGAGCAGACCATATGGCGGACATGACGGTGATCGAAAAGGAAAGGGTTGTGGATGGGCCAGATATCATCAACGCCGTAAGAAAGGTAGGACACACATTTGACATCAAAGACACTTGTGAATTCGCTTCCTTATCGAGGGCGAGCAAAATAGGAGTGGTGCGGAGGTAAGTGAAACACCTGATTAGTCAACACAGAACTGGTGTGATTAGTTTCTATACAAGTTAGCGGGGATATTATAGAGGAGATGTCAGCATCTATATGGGTGCCCGCAGTTCAATGGTGGTCATCCTCGCCACACTGTTTGGGTGTTTGATCAGTGGTGAGAGCTGATAGATAATCGAGTTACTATTCTGGCATCTTATTCTTATCATCGTATAAGAATTCTAGCATCGTATTTCTATCATCGTGTTAGCATTCTGGCATCTTATTTCTATCATCGTGTTAACATTCTGGCATCTTATTTCTATCATCGTGTTAGCATTCTGGCATCTTATTCTTATCATCATCTTAGCATCCTGGCATCTTATTTCTATCATCGTATTAGCATTCTGGCATCTTATTTATATCATCGTATTTCTATCATCGTATTAGCATTCTGGCATCTTATTTCTATCTTACTGTCAAGTCGCCGATCTTCTGATAACATTCATTCCCAGGTGTTTTTAAATCGGAAGACTTATCTGTAAGTTGCCCATCTCTGATGTTGTCCAGTAGATGCCCGTCTATCATCAATTCTTCTAAAATAAACCATAGCTTACTTTTATCAACTTTGTCTAAGGCTTTTTTTCTGGTCCATGGAGGCAACGTTGAATTGTTTGATGTATTCAATCAATTTTTCTCGTGACTAGGACCTCAGTGCAACCCATGTTTTTTTCCTAAATCTAAACTCGGTCTTGGATATCTGTGGTTCAACAATGGCCTGTATTCTTTGGTATAATACTTTTGCACACATCATCGTCATATGAGTTAGTTGCTTGCTTGCTTGCGTTCGCTGGCTGTGAACGCCAGCGCGAAGTCCTGTAGGCCTATGTGGGATGGTGACATCATGTTGTCCAACATCAGTGTGATGTCATACAGGACCTGAGGTTTGCGTGAGTATCCGTTGTCCCATGTCTGGCTTATTGGGGTGCAGACTGGTGGTTCCTCGCCGTAAGGCAGATACTCTCCGACTTCGGAGGAATCAACGATCCTACTGACGTTAGCCAGGACCCCGAAGGGACCTGTTGCCCAGGACGCACGACTAGGACATGTTAGTAGGTCTTGGCCAGTATAGAACCGGGCCTTGGAAACACCTCTGCGCCCCATATGAGTTAGTGAAAGTTTTCCTCTGTATGTGTCGCCATTGTGATCCTCACACCATATTCTAAACATATCTTAACTCTTAGTGTCTTCATCGCCTTCTACCGTTTAACTCCAGATTAATGCATGGAGCATAAACAAATTCATCTCACGCCAGTCTATGCTGTGCTGTCTCCTGCAGTTTCTTCTATGTTCTTCTCCGTATTGTTCATCTCTGTCTGAAATTCTCCTGGCCTTGTGTTTTACGCCACTGTACCCCGATGCATGCTTCTTGTAGTCCAATTGATGTTATCTATTAAAGTTGTGTTCATCTTGCACGTTTGCACTCCACTTTCCCGCCATCACATCCGGAACGTAGCGACGGTATTCCACCATTCCTATTTTGACACGTTCGGGATTTCCCCAAGATGGTGTGGCCACCTTATATTAGATGCAAATAAGGTTGCATCATTCGTTTGTGATTTTTATTCTCCTCCACTTGTCATTGTATACTTCACCCCAGTAGCTATGCTAAATAATGATTGTTTAAACATGTAGGCGGTTGATACATGTGCAAATATTATGTGAGTATCTTTTCTGTGTTTGACCATGTTCTTGTTGATTTTAATTGCAACACGTGTAGTTGTACAATGTTTTCCTAGCCATCGTTCATGGACTCGTATTGTGCAAGAACTTTACCTTGCTCACAATCTTTCGAGATTTCTCTCTATCTCTATCGTAAGCCAGATGGATGGCCGCGCTTGCGAAGTTGGTAGCGAATTGCGCGGGTTGTTATGATGCGGGCCCGACACCTGGGCTCATCGCTGGTAACAGTGACACAGACGACCGCCACTTCCTCCTGTTCTCGGCCTACAACATGTTGTGGTGGAATCATGCAACAAACCCTTAGCAGGAAACTGGCACGGGACATTTAAAAACAAAAAATATTTCATAAGCCAGATGTCCTGCCTCTACACGTATCTTTGAGTCATAGTTATCAAAACAAAAGTCCTTGTCTATCAAGACTGTGTCCTTAGTACTCTTCTTTATGGCAGCGAAGCCTGGACAACTTACTCACACTAAGAAAAACGTTTAAACAGCTTTCATATGCCGTGTCTGCGAAGAATTCTTGGTATTAAGTGGCAAGACAAAATCACAAATAATGAAGTATTGGATAGATCAGGTTGTATGACGGTTTATTCCATGCTCAGTCTTCGTAGACTTAGATGGATAGGCCATCTTAGGAGGATGGATGATGGTAGAATACCAAAGGACATCTTTCTTGGTGAATTACAGATGGGTAAGAGATCTCAGGGTCAGCCTCTACTACGATACAAAGATGTGTGTAAGCGGGACATGATTGATACAGGCATTGATAATGCACATTGGGAGCAAGTCGCCACTGAACGTGTTGCATGGAGGGCAAACATCAGAAATGGAATAAAGACAAAGGAGAACATTATTGCAAATAAGTCACACACCGAGCGTGTGAGGCGTAAGATGGTGCATTATGGTGGATATGACCACATGTTCACATGCACCCAATGTGGACGAACATTTACAGCGCGAATTGACCTTATCAATCACATTCGCTACCGCCATGGGTAATAGTTATTATGCCATTCTGAAGCACAAACTATCGTCTGTCAAGACGGTAAGGTGCCATCTTCTCCAGACATTCGTGTGGCGGGGCATGGGATATCCCCTTAAAAAGGAAAAAAATAAGGTGACTCCTTCCCTTCTCAAGCGTATGGGATATATTGGGTAAGATGAAGTGTAACGGTTTTTTTTTTTCCAGCCTCCCCTCCTCCCAATTTCCACCAGGGTAATGTGAAAACATGCGAGCATGTAGCGGATGGAACTTGAGAGCAGCCAACAGTTGTTGGTTATAGTCTCAGTTTGGCGTTGATCTCTTTATAGAGACAATGGTTATTGTCTCCGACCAATATGGTTACTGTCAAGATGGGAAAAGCAATAGCAGTCTGCCTTTACTACAAAACTGTAGCAGTCACATAAATTATGGAGAAAAGAGAACAAATAGACGACTCTGTCACTTTAGGATAAAGACACTGACCTAGAAACACTGATCTCACATCGTATATGTGGAATTGTTGTGCCAGCAGGCGTTTGTTTTAATGTAAAAGTACCTGGCCTCGGTTTAACTAACACAGTATATTGACATTATAAGAACAATTCTTCGTGCACAGTGGATCAAGCGAAAGAAACAGACTCGACATTCTGCAAGATCGGAACATCGAAGAAATCTGGCTCATTAACTACAGTATGTCTTAGAATCTTACATTGGCCAGATTACCTGTTGCAGTGTCTTACGAAAAATAGTACTGGACTCCGTGGTTTCTGGAACAAGAGGTAGGGGCTAACCAGCGAGAAGATCGACACAAGCCATTAAAGATATCCTGGGCTTGAACATGGATGAGGCAGGGACCGACCAGCGAGACGATCGACACAAGACGGTACAGATATCCTGGCCATGAACATGCATGAGGCAGGGACCGACCAGCGAGAAGATCGACACAAGACGGTACAGATATCCTGGCCATGAACATACACGAGGCAGGGGAACTAGTGAAAGATCGAGACTATTTCCAAAGGGCCGGATGAGAGCGCCGTTCTGCAAGGGACCTGCTACATCAGTGGTTCTCAACCGGAGGGGAATTCCCCCCCCCCCCTCCAGGGGGGAATTTTAGGGTTTCCGGGGGGGGGGGGGGGAATTAATATTATTTCAAGATCGCATTAATACAAGAACCAGTTACTTGATATTGTTTTTCCCTCTAAATTTTACGGTTCTGTACTTCTCGCCCTAATGAAATTCGTTTTATAAGTAATTAGACCCGCAGATCACGTTTTATGTAGATGTCTAGACTTGTTCTAGTATGTGTTATTAAATTTAGCTTCCATTTGTATGTATACTGTGAAAGGATGAAGGGGGGGGGGGGGGATTTATAGGGAGGAAATTTTAAGGGGGTGGGGATGACGTTCTGAACATATGGTAAAGGGGGGCATGGGCCAAAAAAAAAAGGTTGAGAACCACTGTGCTACATGATACGTACAACCATACATTCTTTGGTTTTCCTCTGGAGCCAACATCACTGATTATGATATCATCATATATTCATATAACACAAGGAGAAACTGTAGTGGATCAATTGTCCATCCTATGGCATATTTAGGAAGATCGGCCATTAGCCTAACATATTTGTGGCCTTGGAAGCCCTGGAGATGTGGTTTTACAGAAGAATACTGAACATTTATTGGACAGCCGAATGGAGGAATATGGACATTTTGAGGAGGCTAAGTCTCAAAGACAACTTATCACAAATATCAGAAAGGAGCAATTATAATGTTTTGCTACATTGTGAGAAGAAGAAAAAAGTGGAATATTTTGTGACAACCGGAAAGATTTATGGAGAAAGTGACAGAGGAAGAAATCGATAGAAAATTCTTGACAGTCTTGTGTCATGGCACGGAAGGGAGTATACACGCCGTCGGAGATCGCAATTTATCGAGAAGCATGATCTCCCACGCCATCCAGCAACGTTCTCGATGATAATGATGACTTTTGACCACACTGCACTCTTAAGTGCCATCGCCAGGACCACACCTTACCTCCCAGACAGACAATGAAATATCAAATACCCGTGAAGGCAACATTGCCAACCTAGGCCTGATCCCAGACAGACAACCATCATCATCATTATTTTCAACATCTTTCATTTTTGCCGTCAAGCGTCGTGGGGAGGAATAATTGGAGCTCCAGCGCCCGATGGGTGGTGGCACATTCCATGTGATTTTACAATGTCTTTGATGTCGTCAATGCATTTTCCTCTTGCTCTTATAGCAGATGTTCTTTGATGAAGGGCCAGTGCTGATAGTTGATGATGTTGCATTCTGGGCGAAGATTTTCCCTGTGTGATCTGTTGGAGGAGATTGTATCCCTTATGGGGATATTCGTGTGCAATGAAAGTGATCCTTCATCTAAACGACATAAGCTAAATCACTTCACGCCATTCAGCAGTACCCGTGAAAGGTTACTGCCAGCTCGGAATATCAAGATGTGACAGCTTTATTCTACCCACCAACCCGGTATATCAACATGTTACAGCTTTATTATACCCGCCAACCCAGTATATCAACATTTTACAGCTTTATTCTACCTGCCAACCCGGTATGTCAACATGTTACAGCTTTATTCTACCCGCCAACCCGGTATATCAACATGTTACAGCTTTATTCTACCCGCCAACCTGGTATATCAACATTTTACAGCTTTATTCTACCTGCCAACCCAGTATATCAACATTTTACAGCTTTATTCTACCTGCCAACCCGGTATATCAACGTGTTACAGATTTATTCTACCCGCCAACCTGGTATATCAACATGTGACAGCTTTACTCTACCCGCCAACCCGGTATATCAACATGTTACAGCTTTATTCTACCCGCCAATCCGGTATATCAACATGTTACAGCTTTATTCTACCCGCCAACCCAGAATATCAACATTTTACAGCTTTATTCTACCTGCCAACCCGGTATATCAACATGTTACAGCTTTATTCTACCCGCCAACCTGGTATATCAACATTTTACAGCTTTATTCTACCTGCCAACCCAGTATATCAACATTTTACAGCTTTATTCTACCTGCCAACCCGGTATATCAACGTGTTACAGATTTATTCTACCCGCCAACCCGGTATATCAACATGTGACAGCTTTACTCTACCCGCCAACCCGGTATATCAACATGTTACAGCTTTATTCTACCCGCCAATCCGGTATATCAACATGTTACAGCTTTATTCTACCCGCCAACCCAGAATATCAACATTTTACAGCTTTATTCTACCCGCCAACCCGGTATATCAACATATTACAGCTTTATTCTACCCGCCAACCTGGTATATCAACATGTGACAGCTTTATTCTACCCGCCAACCCGGTATATCAAAATGTTACAGCTTTATTCTACCCACCAACCCGGTATATCTACATGTGACAGCTTTATTCTACCCGCCAACCCGGTATATCAACATGTTACAGCTGTATTCTACCCGCCAACCCGGTATATCTACATGTGACAGCTTTATTCTACCCGCCAACCCGGTATATCAACATATTACAGCTTTATTCTACCCGCCAACCCAGTATATCAACATATTACAGCTTTATTCTACCTGCCAGCCCTATGGTCATGTGTTCGAATTCGCATCTAGGTGGGGGTTTAAAAAAACAACAACATTGACATGGGTTCCTAGGTCGACCAGGCATAAATTGGGCAGCAAACGGAGACTCCTGGGAGGTCGTCTCTGGGGATACGGAGTTCGTGCTCTGGGTGACGCTTTTGGCAGCCCGCGCTGCGGAAAGAGACGGAGCCATATTGAGCCATATGAGATAAAACCGGTGCAATGAAGTCGATCTTCTGGACTTTTAAGCGACTTTTTGTTCTGGACAGTAATTGTGGCCTGGCGTAATATTGACCACATCAACCACCAAAATCCGACTGGTCTGTGAAAATATGGGGCCTGCACCATATACCCAAGTCGCCTCTAGGCATGAGAAGAGGCCTTTGGTTATAACTAATCACTTAATTGCCCCGGCTCTATCCATGGCGCAGTAGGAGCGACGCTACATCGGATTTCACTGCAATTAGCAGTTATCAGTTATCAGTTGGGGTATCTTCAGTGCACTCGCTGCAAGAGGCTAGAATGGAAAACTCACTGGACAGCCAGACAACAGAGCGGGCTGGCTCGGCTGATACCGTTGTAGCGCTGTTTATAGTCAGGTTATATATCCTGAGCGCGGTGGGACAAGGGTTCGATGCTAGCTCTCGTCGTTCGCTACAGGAGCTGGGCGACTGGCCACCTATTCTTTTATGCGCTGTGGCCAACACAGATGGGAGGGTCCCAACACTTCACATACCCATGGTAGGTTCTGCTATGGGACTTGTTGTGTGTGTGGTGTGTGTGTGTGTGTGTGTGTGTGTGTGTGTGTGTGTGTGTGAGAAAGAGAGAGAGAGAGAGAGAGTCTGTGTGTGAGAGAGAGAAAGAAGAAAGATTGTGAGAAAGAAACTGAGAGAAAAGTCAGAGAGTGTATATGTGTGTGTGTGTGTGTGTGTGAGAGAGAGAGAGAGAGAGAGAGAGGGAGAGAGAGAGAGAGAGAGAGAGAGGGAGAGAGAAAGAGAGAGAGAGAGTGTGTGTGTGACATAGTAAGAGAGATAGAAGAGAGAGAGAGAGAGAGAGAGAGAGAGAGAAAGAGAGAGAGAGAGGGGGGGGGGGTAGAAACAGAAAGTATGAGGAAGATATACAATGAGAGACGATATGAGAGACCATGTGATAGTATGCAAGGGAGAGAGAGAGAGGCAGAATAAAAGTGTGTGAGAGAGAGGGTGAGATCACGAGGCAGAATAAGATAGAGAGAAAGAGAGAGATAGAGTACTCCTCGATGCAGAGACTCAGTCACACGTGTCTCCAATATTTAATAGTGGGCTCATATTGACAGGTTATTTAGTGCACGTTGAACGCCCACCACTGCCGGCCGGCCGTAAATCCGACTTTAATCTCCCTGTTTTCCCCATTATAATACAATAAAATCTATGGAATGTACAACGTTAATTATATTACACGTGACTGTACAAATGGCAATAAACAATTACTCATCAAAGGCAAAGGGTACAGTTTCTGTATTTATGTGGCAAAGTCGTTAACTCGCCTACCTCACGCTACAAAGGTCGTAGGTTCCTTCGGTTCATGAGTGCATTTCTGTAGAAGTCCTCTGGGTATGGTCGTGGTGCTACGAAGTTGGCGCTCTGTACGACATCTTCGCCAGGCCGCTGTGTGGACAGAAGGTCGATCCGTATGGGGTAGAACGCAATGCAATGAAGTCGATTCTTTTTCCTTTCTGGTTTTTATGTATTTAAAGTAGCCGCGCTGGAGTGACAAGTGCCCTGGTCTGATGGCCCTGTGGTTATAGATTCAAATTCTCCACGAGGCGAGGACCCCATGTGGTCACGTGGCACTGGGGGTCGACCCAACCTGATTGTATTGGTACCAGAAGATATTGTATTGTAAAGGTGAAGTTTATGGCTGTGATACACATCGCCTGTTGTGTGCCGTTTTTGGGTGGGAGAAACATTATTTTAGCATCAAATCCTATGCCATAGTGGCATTGTGACGGGAACTTTTTTTCTTGTACACACATACGGCATACGCACACACAGTTACACACATATAGAATGTGTGTTTGTATGTGTGTGTATGTATATGCGTGACTGAGACTATATACGTTTATTATAAACATGTGACTTAAATTACTATACGATTAAAAGTTTTAGTTACCACACGTAAACAATGCATCAATGGAAGTGGCTGACAGTTTGATCTAATTAATAACCCTCCAACTTCATTGCTGCTGAGACGTCCTCTGGTCTTCTATGACCCAGTTTTAATTCACTGACGCATTCTTCTTCTTCTTCTTCTTCTTCTTCTTCTTCTTCTTCTTCTTCTTCTTCTTCTTCTTCTTCTTCTTCTTCTTCTTCTTCTTCTTCTTCTTCTTCTCTTCCTCCTCCTCCTCCTCCTGCTTCTCCTGCTGCTGCTGCTGCTGCTCCTCCTCCTCCTCCTCCTCCTTCTTCTTCCTCTCTTCTTCTTCTTCTTCTTCTTCTTCTTCTTCTTCTTCTTCTTCTTCTTCTTCTTCTTCTTCTTCTTCTTCTTCTTCTTCTTCTTCTTCTTCTCTTCTTCTTCTTCTTCTTCTTCCTCCTCCTCCTCCTTCTCCTGCTTCTTTTCCTCCTATTCTTATTCGTTTCCTCTTTGTCTTCTCCTTCTTCTTCTTTTACTGCCTTTCCTGCCTCGTTAGAGCATTGCCAATAGCTATACAAATCATGCCCTCCTGTCTTAGTCACCTCTTATAATTCATGTAATATCTCTTACATGTAACCTATTTCTGTTTCTCACTCTCTTTGACACGTGTTTTACGTTTCCCCATTGGTACTTGTCCTTGAGGATTCCAGAGCAAGAATATTTTAGCTATGCCATTGGCAGAATATTCAAGGTGTGTCCTGTCCATAGTCAACAATTTTTCCACACCTCACGACAAGCTAGGAAATGTCTTGTTCTCCACATTCGCGATTCGACACGCCTCTTGATTCCTCCTCATGTGTATCTTGTTCAGTGGAAAATTTTGCTGTCATCACAGTTCTCCGGAAAAAGTATCAATCCTTCCCCACTTGACATGCTTCATACATTTTCATGGCCAGGATGTCTTTGATGCCCCGTGTCCATCGTTGTGTCTGTCGAATCCTGCCTCTTCTTTCATGAATTATGTCATTCATTAATTACGGTTCTGTGTAAACCAGCAGAGAGGCGAAGTGGTTACGAATGCATATTTATCCTGTTTTTAATTTGCATCCACAGTAATTTACCAGCTACCCATTTGAAATTGTGAGTGTCTCTTCAAATGACCCATACTGATGGCGGACAGAAATGAAAGCAGCCAACAAGAGGAAGATAGGAACGTGTCAACAGACCACATTGATCTCTGCAGTGTTGCACTCTTGCGCTCCTCTGTGGCCCCCATGTCTTCACGATGTAGTTATGACAGAAACAGGAGAGCGTGTAATCTGGACCTCAGTAACTCCCCAGGATTGAGACCAGGTTCCGCGACTAGAGACAGCGGTTACAACACGGACGTCTCTCCAGCAGCGACAATATCACCGGCCACAAATACTTCACGACAGCAGCACTTTGTGTTCGATAATATAAGCCATAGCCAAGTGCCAGAACTGGAAGACCGACTCTTGGCAGTGTCTCATATTCCTCCACATGCTTTTGGTGGAAGTATTGCTGCTTCCTCGCTAGCAGCTGGACATCAGCCATCTTTCCGGCTTCACTTCGAAGAACGGTCACGATCAACACCGCCGCTGAGACTGTCCCCAGACATCTTTAGAATTGCTGCGTCTCCACGAAGAGCTGCACGTCCAAGTGTTCATGCTTCATCTCGCACAGTTTCCGAATCCTCGGACACGAACCGATGCCATCATGATTTTGATAGTGAAAATGATGAGGATGGCCAGGATAACAAAACACAAAGTAATACTATCTTTGGTAATCAAATATCTGGAGCTCCAAAACGAGCATCTCATAATTTTGAAGCCTCTGAGGGTTTTCTAGGCTTGCAGCTGCCTGTTCCAAACCAGGAGAGCGATGATGACGACGATGATGACGATGTCTTTTATAGGAGTGACGTTTTGGAGAACTGGGGAGTTGCATCCGAACCTCAGACACCAAAAAGCAGAACTGGTGTCTCACTAAGACGGCGTAGGTATTGCTCAGCTGATGATGACAACGACAGCCTTCTCGGTGCTTGCGGTGGTCACGAACCGAACAGCTACGCACATTCCTTTAGCCCCAGCCAAACACAAGATCAACTAAGACATAGCTTCTGTGCCTCAGATCAGGAACGTCAGAACGATGAACTGCAGTATGTACAGAAGACTGCTAGTGGCTGCAAAACAGAAGGCAACCATGGTGCTCTAGACAGTTTCATCTTTCCACACAGTGAACAGTCATTTACTAGCAGTCAAGGCTTCCAGCCTAGCTTTCGCGAGACGCCTGTTTCCAGAAACAGTTCTGAAAATATATTAAGATGTGACCCCGAAGACACGGACAGTGATAATGACACTAGAGTGTCACAGCTTCCCGCAAATAGGCTGCTGTCTGATTCGGTTGCCCAAGAAAGGTCATTAAACCACCCAGTTACTCGTTCTCGATGCAGACGTATCAATGTGACTGCCTGCGTGCGGTTGTCCCGTGGATGCCTCCTTCCGAGGTCGAGTACTGCAAACAGAGTTTCCGTGTCCACACAAACACCACACATGACAAGCATCATGATACGGCAGATCTTGGACACGCCTGTTGCTTTTCCTAACGAAGCCAGAGGTAAGTACGTGCCTCGAAGTGCCTACACCGGCAACCGTCGAGGTATCACTCAACTCGTAATAATGCAAAACAGCAACGAAGGACGAGGAATTAAACTTGCGTCCTTACCTTGAATACAATGCTAATCAACGGCACAAGTCAAGATCTCAAAGCGCTACCAGAAGTTTATTCCGTGGCAGACATGTGAACATTAAACTCACGTAGACCTGTAGGTTGACCCCTATAGACAGGGTCGGCGCCTACTTTACTGATCCACCGATGAGTGTTCAGTCTACTGCGCTCTGCTTGACGCCCTGATCCACTGATTCCATTTAAGCTGTAATTCCACTCTAGGTTTTTCCGCCCGGTTACTTCACTGCAGTATTATCATCAACAGATCCCCCTCTCCTGACTCATAGCTGTCTCACGCTCATATCATCGCGTCCAGAGGTCACCTCACACAGATCCTTAGAAAAACACGTCCTTGTTCTACAGCACAATCACAGCGTCCCCTGTTGCTGTCCACTGACGTTGTCCACATTCTCCTTGGATTCATTTGTTTACGTCCACTTTCGTGTCCGAGTGGGAAATTCCCATTTTCCAATTTATACTTTTCGTGGTGGGTCGTGCCGCCGTATGGCATAATGCCCCCTCCCAGATAAAAAAATGTGTAACATTTTTTTCCTTTTAACTATATGTGTATAAATATATTGTATAATCACAACTAACTACAACCATAATAACAACAGACTAGTACTTGGTTGTCCCCGTTTATCTACCCTAAAAAAAAACATATAAAGTTATACGACGGGCACGCCCACCTGTCCAAACCCAACGTTGGACGTCGTGTGGCTGATCATGGGGATCAGACCAACTAATAAACATATTAGTCCCTACCTTGTCTTAATAGACAAGTGTGTCCTAGCTCTAGGTACTACCATGAGTTTCGGACGAGGGTAATCATGGGGTTTCCAAGTAGATCATCCTCATTGTTGATTATCGTTGCTGTTATTATTGTATACTCCATATATTTTCCTTCTTACAATTTTTCCATCTGTGGGTAGGGTGACATGTGCTCCACGAGAATCCTCAGAAATATTTTTACTTTTGTGGATATGTTGAGAGCGATGACTGATTATTATGGATCTTCATGTAATAATGACACGTAATACAATTAATTCAACTAGAGATTCATTCTAATGATTTAACCTTATCATCAAATACTTTCCCGAACAATGATTAATTAACCCAAAACCATACTATAATATTTCAATTAATCAATACTCAATTAACTAACATTTGTTATTTAACCACAGAATTACAACATGTAAATTAAAATGTTCACTGTCAATAAGTTCACTTCACAGTTACAATACTTGTATGCTCGAATCCGTGTCTGAATAACCAATGTTTGAACAACCGAGCGATCACACATTGAGTAGATACTTCCGATGGCGTAGTTATTCATTCATACACTCTGTCAATATGGAAAAATTGCTACCATGTGTATCTATATCTACTAAATCACATCTTACATTACATTATATATTTTGTCAATTAATGTAACATTGTTATTCAATAAGGTGCGTTTAGAATTTATGTTTATTAAATTTTATAACACTCATAAAAGAACAGAACATTAAAATATAATTAAAGAACCTATAACATAGATGTGTTCCTCTATTAATTATAATCGACTGAGAATGTCTCTGATTGACTGATTAAAATCTTGCAGACATAGAGTTGTGAAGAATCATACCTATTAAAGATACAAGACATCTAAAAAAAAAATTAAATCAGGAATATAATATTCAACAAGAATAAATCTTGAAATTAAATAATATTCATATAAATTTAGTAATGTTCTCTATTATAGACATAATTATCAAAGAATAAAGAATCGAATTATTTCTAAGTTGAATTATAGAATTATTAGATAGTGTGAACAATTCTGACAAGTGATACCTTGCATAACTAAGTAATAAGACCTAAGATTCTAATGTGTCTGTAGTGTATTATGTGTTGATTTGACCCTAACCTTTCATCCCATTTTATTTTCCTTTATTTATTTCTTCCATTCAATTTTTTTCTTTCTTTCTTTCTTTGTTTCAAACCTGTAAAATCTCTCTTCTGCACTCATGCCAATATTTGTACATTGTATTGATTGAAACAATGTTATTGTCTTCAGTCTTGTGTATCTTCTGTAATGCATACGCTGTAACGACGTATGTTTGTACTGAGTGCGTGTAACTTTCATTCTGTTTTTGGGATTTTTAACAAAAATGTCATTGAGAAACATGTAATCATGTTTGATTTGTTTTGTAACAACAGTTATTTCTTCATGTTTGGGTTCGTTGACTTTGTACAATTCGCAATTATTTACCGTTGTGTTATCACGTATGTCTACAGTTGATGTACCCTGTTCTGTTTGCGTGTTTTCTTCTTTAATTTCTTCTTCTTCTTCTTGTGTTGTTTCAATTTGGGCATTTGTACTTGTAAGTGTTTCGTTAGACTTGTGTTCTATAGTTCCTTTCTGAACGAAATCTCTGGCGTTTGGTTCTTTCACTACTGTAGCACATACTTTACTTGTGTGATTACTTTCTTCCATTTGTCTTATACGCTCCTTCCACATTGCTTCCTTTGCAATAATCTCATTTTCAAGTGTGAGTCGTTTTTGCATGATTTCTGTCTCTACGGTTAATTGTCTTGCCTTTAACTCTTTTTCCTTAGCCACCATTCGTTCGCGTTCCAAAGCTATTTCTTTTTCTTTTAACTCTTTCTCAAGAGCCAATCTCTCTCGTTCTGCTGCCAATTTTTCAGCTCTCTCTTCACGTTGCTGTGTCTGAAAATCTTTCAATTCTTGCTTCGCCCAATTCCTGAGGTCTGCACCGGTCAAACCAGACCTTTCACCCATGTCCATGAAGTCTTGAAGTGTTGACATGTTGTCTTAATGATCTGTAAATTATATCGCTATAATAGTCTATATGTGAAACACAGCCGATAGAATGCGTAGGTAGACAATGATAAGCGTATTCAAATATATATACGCAAGTTGAATGAGAAGTCAAATCGAAATCAATAATATAGAAGAGTATAAACACGCGAGAAGAATAGCAACTCGGCGCAAGATAGATAACGTCCTAACCGTTACAAAACGTAAGCACTAGAAATTAGTAGTAAAAATATATATTCAATATAAAGTACAGCGACACAATACTAACATTGACAAAAGACGATTGACGCAAGACGACAATACATATTTTCATTCACAACAGACAAAATTATTGCTCCTAAAAAATTTAAGTAACAACACGATAAACACTTTATATATTACTCACAATTACGATACTCTTATAATGAATGCAATATATATGTAAACCATATGAATAATGTGAGAATATAAAAATATATACCTATGACACTAGATAATTAACAGTCACGGTAGACGATTAACGAGGGACGAAAATACCAATCGATGTTTCAACCCGACAACAAATACTTTCAGACTTAGATTCAACATAACATACTACTGACTTATCATACAAAACAAACGGTTGTTAACTTATAATAAATTTTTACATAATTGAAAATACGACACCTTATTAAACTTTAAAAACAAAATCAATGTCACACCAATTGACAATTACAACAGGTACTGGCCTCAAGAAAATTGCGGTGTCGGTGTCCTCTACGAATTTCCAAATGTTCATTCCATGCTCGACTGTTCCAAATGCTCGAATATATTCGTTTTCTGCAGTCGACAATTAATGGAGGTTCTCCTCGAAAACACAATATCATGGTAAATTGACACGATGGTGTAATGCACTTACACCAGCACCTAGACCACGCGGTCTGTGGCCGACTGACAAAACCTAGTCGGTTATGGTGCACCCGTCGAACTTTGAGTTAAATTTGGGTATATGATTGTAACGATACCCACAGTAGACTGGTGTGTGCTGTCTTATCCCGTCCTTCTATTCCTCTATGATGACGTGTGTAGTGTCTCCGTCATGTCCCATATGTAGTGTTGGCGATAAAAAATGCGATATTATATGCAGAAACTTCGTGTCCGTTGATCCTATGCCAGTGAGGTGTCAGATTAATATAATGAACTGGCACCGTGAGACAACCGAAATGCTGCTTCGCCAACTGTAAATAGTCAGCAACAATGTGTCCGTGACGACTGAAATGTCGCTAGTAAATCCTTGCTCACTTGGTATGGCGGCGCAATGTGAGTCTAGTATCCGATAATGGCATCATAATATAAGGTTGAGACAGTGAAGGTTGAGTGCGGGAATATTGTGGGGCAGGTGTCAGTGAGGAAAAATGTCCTGAAAGGGTTATGTGGAGGAACAAGGTTTGGGAGTAGTGTCGTTCGTTTTCCACAGATTATAAAAGTGCACCTCCGACATTTACCGGTGACCCACGCTCCTCAACGTTGTCATGTTCAGTATACTCTGCTCTGTCCCCAAATTCTGCTAGGATAATTCGTATATAATGTCTTCTGTTTCGGAGTTCCTCGATAATGTGGGGTATGTAACAATTTAACCCACAAATCGTTATTAATGTATTACTTCAGAAATGGAGTTGCGAGAATAAATAATTACTAACTCCTGAGCAGTTTCCAATGATCAGTTACTGTTAATAGCTTAATGTGACAGCGCAGTGTTTCTCAGGCTCTCAATGCCTACCATGATGGTTATAAGTATATTCTATATCGACCATGGTGTCAAACGTTTTGTATGGCTTGTGTCTATTGTTTATCTTCTTTTCCAAGGTAACATCAAAGCTATAAGTGTCACACATTCGTTCTAAATATAATGTTCTTAAATATCTTATAATCTCTTTTAATGTTCGTTGTTCAGAACTCTTTGATAGCACTGTGCTGTGTTCAATATAGTGCAGTTTTGCGCGTACGGTGCGACTATTATATTTCCACTGCACTTCTTTTACGTAATGGTGTTCTTACGTCCCGATATGTTAATTCTTATTGCACTGTTCTTATACTATACACACTTTCACTTACTGTTGTAACTTGTAAACTGTATGATCTTTCAGTTTACTTCTTGCTCTTCTCCATTTTCGTGACGTGGAGTTTTCGTGCGTTCTTTCCTTCTGTGTGTGATTCGTGTAGTACGGTGCAACTCAAGATGGATATCGGCGTGCAAATTTTCTACGTTAAGCTGACTGAATCTGGCAGGAATTTCGTGTTGAAAATTAATTTATGCAGCGAGTCCAGTGACGACCCCCATATGCCTCGAAGTGCCTACACCGGCAACCGTCGAGGTATCACTCAACTCGTAATAATGCAAAACAGCAACGAAGGACGAGGAATTAAACTTGCGTCCTTACCTTGAATACAATGCTAATCAACGGCACAAGTCAAGATCTCAAAGCGCTACCAGAAGTTTATTCCGTGGCAGACATGTGAACATTAAACTCACGTAGACCTGTAGGTTGACCCCTATAGACAGGGTCGGCGCCTACTTTACTGATCCACCGATGAGTGTTCAGTCTACTGCGCTCTGCTTGACGCCCTGATCCACTGATTCCATTTAAGCTGTAATTCCACTCTAGGTTTCTCCGCCCGGTTACTTCACTGCAGTATTATCATCAACAGATCCCCCTCTCCTGACTCATAGCTGTCTCACGCTCATATCATCGCGTCCAGAGGTCACCTCACACAGATCCTTAGAAAAACACGTCCTTGTTCTACAGCACAATCACAGCGTCTCCTGTTGCTGTCCACTGACGTTGTCCACATTCTCCTTGGATTCATTTGTTTACGTCCACTTTCGTGTCCGAGTGGGAAATTCCTATTTTCTAATTTATACTTTTCGTGGTGGGTCGTGCCGCCGTATGGCATACGTGTCCCACTGTCTTATCATATCAGTGTTTTACACACCTGTGTTCTCCTGTCTAATCCTGGCGGCTTACGATCCCAATTGCCGAGTGACAGAATACTAAATGTTCGCCACATTTGGCTACTCACAGCTGTGCAAACATAATCAGAATAAATGTGTTTTAATGTCATCTTGTGCTTGTGTCAAACTCTCTATGTGTATATCTGTCTGTCTATCTGTTTGTCTGTCTCACTTTCTCTCTCTGACTCCCAATGCAGCCTGCGTCTGACGCTCTCCCCGTGTCTGTGTATGTCTCGCTATATGTATGTTTGATTCTTTACATGTCTGTATCTGACTCTCTCTGACTCTCTCTCTGACTCTCTCTCTCTCTCTCTCTCTCTCTCTCTCTCTCTCTCTCTCTCTCTCTCTCTGACTGTCTATCTGTGTCCGTCTATCTGTGTCTGAGTTCCACATTTTCTCCATGTCTGTGTCTGACAGTCTCTCAGCGTCTGTGAGTGATTGTCCTCTTACGTCTGTGCCTACTTACGATTACCAAAGTGTTGGGAACAAAAGAGGCGGCCCCATTTAAACAAAACAAGAAAAGAAAGCGGAGTTCAAGAATAGGCTTGACAGTCAGTACCCAGAAATGGTACCCAGAACTCAGAAATGAACAGATAGTACTTAGAAATGAAACGATAGTACTCAGAAATGGATAAATAGTACTAAGAAATGAGCAGATAGTGTCAGAAGTCGAGTTATCTCACACTGGCGTTAGTTATGGGTGCAGGTTCAGATCCCTAACACTCCAGATCCAAGAGAGAAAACTCGGGTCAAATGACTCTTGTATGCTGATTGAAAAAAAAAAAACAAGTCCCTGAATACCCAAGAAACAGGCCAGAAATGGCTCGTTGAAAAGATCGATGTAGCTGCACTTGGTACCCCCATGAGTGAGAAAGAGGAATCTAGATATGCAGAATAAGCTTTTTGCACAAGCGCTGCATAGGGCAAGTTGCCTCCCTGACTTATCCCCTCCTGTAAAGATATGATTGCACCCCCACTCAATGTGATGTAAAAGAGTTTACAAGCACTTAAGCTACACATAAACATTTACATACAGTTAGAAATATGGAAGAACTATGAAGTTAAACAAACTACCACTGTGTTTATTAATTTTTCATGATCGTTCATCAATGGATGATATGAATAAATCAAACTTGTAGCTGAAACATTAATATTATGATGATGATTATACTAGTTGTTTGATATGCAGGTGGTATGTGATGAGAGAACGATGCATGATCAAATGGCATGTGCACCATGTTTGAAATAACATGTACGCAACTTATTGGTAAAACTGATGAAGAAACCTCAGTGCATGCTCCACTGTGAGACATGTTGCACATACAGCTTAGCAGGATTCCCATTTTGTCCGTGCACGAGGATCAGCCACTCCGTCATGTGAGCGGATTGCCGATTGTCCGTGGCTCCTATGAGAGCTGTAATGAAACAAAACGAGGATGTGTAATATCTATATATCTACGCATCTCAGAACACACACACACAGACACACACACACAGACACACACCCACACAGAAGTGGAAGATGATGATGATGATGATGATGATGATGATATATGTATATATTCACATAAACATATAATTGAGTGTTTCTCATCTAAGTTCTTCACACTTACTCTGTCTGTCTGTCTGTCTGCCTGCCTGCCTGCGTGCCTGCCTGTCAGCCTGCCTGCCTGCCTGCCTGTCTGTCTGTCTGTCTGTCTGTCTGTCTGTCTGTCTGTCTGTCTGTCTGTCTGAAAGGCTTTAGTCGCACATTTCGATAATCCTTCACTTCACCGTCGTGTCATGATGAATGAGTGTCCTAAGTCCCCTGTATATCCACACGTTGACATCATCATGCAGACAAGGTGAACTGGTGACATAGTTTCTTCCTCCTAGTGGTTTCACACCAATGTTGAAATGAATTCAAAGTGTGTTCAAAATTTAAAGCCCAATACTCAGTGCTATTTTGGACGTTCTCAACAGACTGCTTAACCTCAGGGATTTCTTCTGTGTAGTCAGTCTTCTATGTGTTGGTCCTCATGCAGGAAGGATCTCAATACCTATTCTATACGTGAATAGGCTAAGCACTCCCGTGGCTTGGGTAATGTTGTATTTCTCCAATTTATGACACACAACAACAAGAAAACAGTTTTTACAGTGACACTGTAAAGGCAAGATCTGGAACAATAAATAACAAATAAAATCCACAAGCTTTAAGTTTGGAAGAGTAAACAGTAACAGAAAACTAAAGCAGGCCCTCAGAACATAAGACACATGATAAAACTATATTGGTATTACCCGAGTTTATACACGGAATTCTCCACTAGACTTCTTTCTGAAGTCGGACAAAATGAGATGGTAATATCTCGCCAGAAGGCTTCCCTGATAGGCTTTAACTGTGCTTCGTCTGAGGTTTGTTGGTAATGCTCTTAGGTTAAATACTGTTTTCTTCCCTAACGTGAATTCTATCGTCTCTCCTTCCATTTTCACTTTGGATGATTATTTGGATGTCTCTTGTCCAGTATTCTTTAACTCCTCCCTTACTTTCACTTTGGACTATTGCCACAGTACCTTATTTCTATTACGTCATTTCGGTGCGTTCGCTATATGGCAACTATAATGTCACCTGTCAATCTTTTTACCAGCCTACACCATGCGTCTGAAACAGGCTTTGACCGCTGCTCGGAGATGCGATCGACATTACTTAATACATTCCAATCTGCTGTTTACACCTCCGCTTTTCCTGTTTGCTGACATTTGAATTTTTCATCTGCGTTTAGTAAATATGTGTCAGGGAAGCTGGTATGATAAGACAGCCGTGGTAAATTTACAGATTTCTCAGACTGAAAGTCTCCCCGCAATCTGGACTTTCGCGACAACGTATTAACTGGTGGGAATGTTTCAGCATTCTATGAAGTAGGAATGTTACACCTCTACAGCCCTTTTCCTCTGCTGTATGGTGGTCACGAATGAGATTTTACAACCTTTGTAGAAACCAGACTGTTCGCTTTGTGCGATGACCATGCGTGCGCAATTTACGTCATAGAATTGTAAACGCCGAGCAGTGTGTAAAGTTTTCTTTTTCTGTCTTCCCATTCCTCTTGAGTTTTTACCTCTTTCTTTGGGAATTAGAGATACATTCTGATAGTGCCTAGGCGTTTTGTCACAGATAGTACATAGAAAGGGACAGATAGTACACATAAATGAAAAGATAAGTGTTCATAAATGGACATATAGTACTCAGAAATGAACAGATTATACTCAGAAATGGATAAATAGTACTCATAAATGAAGAGATAGTACTCATAAATGGATAAATAGTACTAAGAAATGGACAAGTAGTACCTAGAAATGGACATAAAGTGCTCAAAAATGAACAAACAGTGTTCAGAAATGGGTAAATAAAACTCATAAATGAACAGATAAATAGTACTCAGAAGTGGACAGATAGTACAGTGCTCACAGATGGATACATAATACTCAGAAATTGGCAGATAGTAGCTATAAATGGACATATATTACACAGAAATGAACAGATAGTGCTTATAAATGCACAGATAGTACTCATAAATAAGCATGTAGTCCTCAGAAACGGACATATAGTACTCAGAAACGGACACATAGTACTCAGAAATGGACATATATAGTGCTCAGAAGTGGGCAGATAGTGCTAAGAAATGCACATTTGGCACTCAGAAACCGACATATATTACTCAGAAATGGACATATAATGTTCAGAAATGACAGATGGTGCTCAGAAATGGGCAGATAGTGCTCAGAGATTGACATATAGTACTCAGTCACAGACATATATTACTCAGAAATGGACATATAGTGCTCAGAAATGGACAGGAAAAAATTCTAGAAGAAACTATACCACAGGCAAAAGACATGAACACATGAAGTTAAGACGCCGTCAACGGCCTTCTGAGTGATGAGAGAAAGCAAGACAATACCACTCCACAGCTGTTTATGGACAAGATGGCGGTTTGAGATGTGAACAGGGAGGAAACTCATTTATCCTCATTGATTTAGTGATAATGAGTGTATTCTTTTTGTCCACTTTCTTCAGAATTTTACACAAAGGTGACTGTAACACACGGATGGTCCTGTCAGATGTTAAAGCACGTATGCTCGCGCACAAACACACACTATAATCAATGTAAAGCAAGAGGAAACACAAGCCTTGGTATCTGTGTGGAAGGAAACTTGTGTTTATCTTATTGATCAGGCAGTATCAACAAATAGAGACAATACAAGTTTCATTGAATTAAAAAAAAAAACATCATCTTCATGATTGAAAAAACAAACATCCAACTGCTAGAATGAAAAAGAAGATGATGTACATTTAGGCGTAACATCAAATAAAGAGAATACGAATGAATAAAGACTATTTAGGTAGTATATAATTCATCTTACGATGTATAAATGCAGCATTATTGATATACAGTACGGATACACTGCTGGTTCCCTGGTTGATTAGTTGGTTAGTCAATCCTCTAGAAGACTGCATTTGAACTCAAATTGTCCGCGAATTATGGCAGCGACATTATGCATAGTATACCTGTGCGGGCTAGTTGGTTTGTTGAGACTCCTGTCTGTTCAACTTTTCACATGAGGCAGTGAGGAGCATTTTGTGTGTTATTCACTGACAAAGGAACGGAGCATAATGGGGCGATCCGTTG
Organism: Cepaea nemoralis; assembly: GCA_014155875.1. Taxonomy (NCBI): domain Eukaryota; kingdom Metazoa; phylum Mollusca; class Gastropoda; order Stylommatophora; family Helicidae; genus Cepaea; species Cepaea nemoralis. Next base: position 887,173 of record JACEFZ010006318.1, on the reverse strand, counting down.
CCTTGGAGTTGGAACAGCGACTAACGACTAACTACATTGACGTTAGGTCGTTTGGGCCCTAGGATTGAATCCATGGGAGTGAGGATGATGTAGCGACTTCACTCTTCCCTAGTACCAAAGCACCATCTGAGCTACAAAGCTCTCCTTTCCATAGTCAAACTCAGAAAACGGCGGGGTGTGCAAGACCGGTACTGAAACTTCACATCTGTGGATAGGCATTTGAAGTAGGATGTAACAGGGGCATGATTCAGCACATCACAGGCGGACTGGCTGGGACCAGGCCTGGCATGTCATGTCTCCGCCTCGGGGTTAGTTAGTTAATCATCAACAGACTCCATCCCAGTTCTCGGAGCCAGTGATCAGTCAGTTGCATGTCCTTTACAGAACGTTGCAGTCAACCCCCAGTATTTGTTGACTGTTTGTGATTTACAAGGCAATTTTAGTTCAGTAGTTTGCCATTAATTTCGGAACGCCTAAATATGGCGTATTCGGGGCACTCTTGAAGTATTTGATCTGCTGTCTGCGCCACATGTCCACAATGACTGATTGGTCAATCTTAAAGTTTGTATATGTGGATGCGTAATCGATTGTGTTCTATTCTAAATAATGATCTGTTCTGGTATGTTCATAAATGGTAATATCTTGTGCTGGTGTTCATGGCTTTCTGATAGCCTTGATGGTTCTTGTATTTTGGTTATATGTGACAGGGACAGCAGGTTGCTCTTCTGTTGCTTCTTCCTTAGCTAGTTGATCAGCTGTCTCGTCTCAGGACACTCCAAAGCAAGATGGTATCCACCGTGTAGTGACATTACTCCAACTGCCTGGTTCAGTTAGTAGTGTCCGTAGTACTGGCTGCCTCAAGTACTGATTGTTGCATCTTCTGTTTTTTTTTTAAAATTTTTTTAAATGCAGCACAGGTTATGGAAAAACTCATGGAATAACACGTAGCATAGACTATATAGAGACAGAAACTGTAATCTTGGGTAACGCTTTCTGTCTCTCGAAGGCGATGAAAATGTAGCCTGTGCACAGCGTGGCAACTATCTCAGTCCACGATATACTCTACCACCAGACGTCAGTAATTGTAATAATATACCTTAAATAATTTTGTGTAAATGAAGTGCTTATGTCATTAATTTAATATTTAGATCCACTGTTTACGTTATCTCTTTTTCTAGTCTTTTAATCTCCGTACTCCGAAGCTTCCACATTCTGCACCAGTGTTTTATTTTTATCTGTCGTCCAGTCACTGCCCCCTCCACACACACAGACGTGGAGCACTATGAGCAAAGATTATTCTTCGGGAGCTGGTTGCATTTAGAATTGTCATCTAGTTGACATTTCATTATAGCGCAAGCGTCATAGCGAAAAAACATGTGTGTCCCAATGACCATTCAGATTAGAGGAAACATTGCCCCCAATACGCGCCTGCCCGCTTGTATGTGTGTGCTAGATCTTAAAAGTAACGACTTCTCTCAAGCATAGATGTTTGTTTCATCTAAATGGGACGCCTCCCTGGTGAAGGAGTTAAGGACGCTATTCGTAATCCCGTATACCCACGTACGAAACATAGCCGCACGAGATTCGGCAGCGGATCGCGTCGCGTTGGTTTCTTACGTAAATGTATGTGAGCCGGTTGTTCAGAAAGCAAAGGCAAACGACTGAACGTAAAACTTGCCAAGACATCAACAGCAGCTGAAAAATGCTGGTATTGACTGTCCTGTACATAGGATATGAAAAAAAAAAAAAAAAATGGAACGCGCAGATCCAAAAACCCCAAATGTATATAAACGTTGGAGATATTACCATAACATGAAACAACACGAATCCAGCTATCTTTGAAGCTGACTGAAATGCAGTTTGTATTCGCATTTGGACCAGGGCAAATCGCAGCAATACTGTAAAAAGAATCGTCTGCAGCAAACCATGGTTCTGCAGTTGAATCGCATAAAATAAAATCGTGGTTCTGCGGTTGAAAGAATCGTTTTTGTTGATCGTGGGCCTGCGGTTTATATATTCGTTCCTGTAGATCTTGATCCAGCGGCTGAAGCAATGCATGTATTGTGTGTGCTAACTGATCGTCGGCCTGGATAATTTTTTGTAGTGTGTTCTCCATCATGAACAAAATCCGTAAGTTCGTGCATCGTTAAATGAATGTATTTAATGGTATTAAGTAATTGATGTTCTGTGGCGAAGGACTTACGGAGGCAATTCATAATCCTGCATGCCGCTTTCGAAACAATGCTGCGGGCAGTTTGGAGGCAGACCGCCTTGCGTTGGTTTCCATACAAAGGTATGAGTTCCGGTCGTTCAGAAAGCAATGGCAAACTACTTAACGTAAACTTGCCAAGAAATCATAAACAGCCAACCAATTCTGGGCTTGATTGCGGCGTCCTGCCCAGCTAATTAACTAATTGCTGCGTTCTTGTGAAATTTGATACTTTATCGGACGCCAATTCGTGGTCTCCGCGGCGGTGTAGTCAAACCGCCTGCATGGCGCTTCGAAGGTCGTCCGTTCGTTTCCGGACTCTGTCATTCGGTTCACGAGTGCAGTATTCTCGGAGACTCCCGGGGTCGTCGCTGAAGCTACGGAGTTCGTGCTCTGATGAAGGAGACCGAACAAAATGGGATCACACCCGGTGCAATGAAGACGATCCTGTCGCCTTTAAATCCTTTTATATTGTCATAGTTTATTAGTCAAGTTTCGAACGAAGCCTGCCAGTCAATAACAATTTAAGCGGTATCAGTTCCCAACTGACATCTTGTGCTGACATTGTTCTCATCTGTGTGAAACAACCCCTCATTGCCTCGTCTAGTGTTGTCGTAACAGAGCAAACAGAAAATGGGAAAGTTAAAGAGTTAATGGAAGTAATGTCGTCTTCACATCAATGGTGTTCATGATCATATGAATAATCAATAGCAGGCACCGAAGACCACGATCCTTGACATGCGTTGATGGGGATGTGAAGACGTCACTCCTGTTTACGGTATTTAGAGAAGGACACTGTTGGTGTTTATACGATGGGATGATCTGCTTTCTAAAGGAATTTACAACTGTTCCAAAAGTTTCCTTTTTTTAATACAAGTTTCTATAGCTCTTCTTCTTTTATAACGAAAGAGCTAGCAACAGTTAATGGGTTGATTAAAAATGTGGAGAAATGATCGATGAATATGGGTTTCTTGTACACAACGGAAATGAATTTAGTGTGGCTAAAGATGGTGCTGGTCCACTCCGTATCATGAATGTATCTTTATTATTTTGGTGGAGTGTACACAAAGGCCTGCATAAATGCCGAAGCCCAGGTCAACGTGGTTGGCGTTCTCAGCTTAAATTCTCCACAGTTCGGAGTTTGGTTGTTCGCGCTCTGAGAACTATTTCCGATGGTCATTTGCCTGTCGTTTAATTTTCAAGAGGTGGCCAGTCAGTAACATCCTAGTGCATTACTAAAAGGAATCTGGTTGCCTGCAAGAGTAGAGATACATCCCACTCTACGACTCGGCTTAGAAATAACAACGTGGGAAACTGTCAGTCTCATACCTTCAGAGGCCACAGACACGATACTACACCGTCTCTAGCAATTACTAACGTATTCTATGGATCCCTGGAACTGCTTAAGAGGATCTACACTTTCATAAGAATTACCTGCCCGCCAAACGTTGACAACTCAGCGACATTGACACACACAACAACAAGAGTAGTACAAGATATATGTTTTTATGTTCAATTACAGCAGTTCTAGCTAAAGATTTTCTTTATCTTGTAAACCTCAGCTTTCTCTCGCCAGCAGGCTTTCCTAGCAACCAGATGATCACAAGATCAACAAGGTACGGAGTCAGCAAAGACTTTTTGTTGCCAACATAATTTTCTGCATTTACGTATATGTGTGTTTGTATAAACCATGTGCGCGTATCATTTCAGTGATAATTGGTTCTGTTTACAATATCCTCGTAAGATAACTTTCATAATTACCATAACTGCTGCTTCTAAACTGTCACCTTGTCTTCCACTTTAATTTTTTAAAACATATACCGCAACTTTTTTTTCTAGCTGCCAAACAAATTTCACCTTTCGGTGAAGCGTGTGCAGTTTGTTTATTTGATTTCATAACTGCTAGAAATTGTTGGGTGACTGCACAGATGCATTATTATCCTCTGTCATTTGTAGTTAATTTTCCTGCTGGAGTTGTTATGCATATGGTTATCTTCATAACAACAAAACTGTTGCTTGTGTGGTAAACTGGCTCTTATATTTATGTTGTGCAGCCACACACACACTCGCTCGTCGACCGGTCTGATGTTCAGCTGCTATAATTCCCATGAAGGTGGGGATTTGCTTTTTAAATTGACTTCTGCTCCCACGTCGACCCAGCCTAGACTTGGTACCAGGAATTGTTCTTGAAAGTCATTAGTCATTAGTCGCGGTACCAACTTCACGGCAACGAGTCGTTCCCATTATGCTCCGTTCATGTGCCAGTGAATGCACAAAATGCCCCTCACTGCCCAGTGTGAAAAGTGGAACAGACATGAGTCTCGACAAACCAACAGCCCACACAGAGGTACACTGTGCATAATGCCGCCGCCAGAATGCCAACAATAAAGTCCTCCACGAAAAATACACTTCATCGTCGATGGAAGCGGCAGTCACTAGAAAACCAGCAGGCACACATTACTGCATAAGGCAATCCAGTCAGTTCTGCGACAAAGCCGGCCGCCATTATTCCGATTATGTAGTTCACGCTACAAACAACCGCGGACAGATGTCGAAGCGTTTCACTATGCATACTGCCGCCGCCAGAATGCCAACACAAAAGTCCTTCACGAAAAATACAGTTCATCGACGATGGAAGTGGCAGTCACTAGAAAACCAGTTCTTGAATGTAAAGACGGCCAGAGTGATTTGGCCATATCACTCATGGGGTGTCGACTGGTCTGTAACAGTTTCTGGCTAGCGCCGCATACCTTTTGAATGACAGTTGAAAGTCGCGCGAAGAACTCTTTGCTTCAGATAACGAGCCAGCAAACCACATATCGATTTCAAAAGGCCCCAAGGCGTAGGGAAGGATCATTTACTTTAATTACATACAACGGGTAATTGCACATTTTCACTAACATCCGAGACAAGTTTCTAGCAAGGCATATGGTATTAGATCCTGTAGTTTTATAGACTAATTTGCAATCGACAGGTGATGTAGCAGTATCACACCGACCGCCTTTATTTCTCAAGACATGTCCAACTACCCATTTTAGACAGTTGACCTGGGTGGGAGTTCGGCTCATTAAAAAAATACTCTAATCCGCCACGATGCGGGTTGACCCGTGACCAGCAAGCTGGCACTACGCTGTCGCGGCCTCTTGATGAGAAAGTTATTTATGTAAAATTAACTTCTTCTCGCGTTCCATTTAATTTAAAAGGAATTTACATGCTAAAAATGCTGTTGCTGGTACCTTGCCGTTTTTACAGACGATAGTTTGTTACATTGTGCTTTAAAAAAAATGGTGTAATAACTACAACCCATGGCGGTAAGATCAGGTTTGGAGCTATAACCCTCCATACCACAAAGCCTGGGCTAAATTGTAAAGATCATGTGTTGCTCATGCAGCATGACCCCTCTCTTGGCCTGCCTAGTTCCAGAAAAAAAGGTAACACCGATACATCTGGAACAAGACAAGCTGCAGAATCTGCTGAACGAGCAAAACAGTGCTCTAACAGACCGCCTACCGGAGCTTCAATCCTAGACCAGTTGCCGTTCAAGGCTTAACATCTGGTCTACCCTGCCATGACATTTATCTTTAGGCTGCATTCCTCTCACTAGGATAAGTCGTGTAGCCTCCCAGTTGCGCTCCTCCTCCCGTAACTGTTGGCACAATGTAGGGTGTCGGGTGTGGTGAGGGCCGCCCAATATTAATCTTTAACAGAAAGCAGGTAGTACCGTTTACTGTTATAAAATAGCTCAGTCGTATCTGACTAATACCTAACCCTGTGCTAAATATATTATATTATATTATGCTGTTCTAGTGTATTTCCTGAGCTTAACCACAGAAATATAAATAGTTCCAGACATGACAGAAAGACACCTTTCATTCGTCTGTATTTAGGTTCTAGAGTTGACTCCTTTGTGCAATTATCAACGGCATACATATGTTTACGTTGGAGAAATTGCGTAGTTCGATGTGTCATATGGAAGGAATCAAGCAGTGCGATTGAATTTCAGATTTGAATAGTTAGAGGCATTACGTAGTTGGTTGTATCAAATTGAAGGAATCAAGCAGCGCGGTTGGATTTCTAGTTAGAATATCAACACATGTGTTCAGAGTACTCTTATCCTTTGGTGGAAATGTACATTATATGCGTGTGTGGGATTCAGAAATGTCTTCTGCAATAATTGCTAAATTTTGGGATTACCTGGACTCTGTGACAATAACAGTAACAGGTAAAGTTACGTGTGGCGTCCAGTAATATTATAATTAATATGAGAACCTTCGCAGCAGGACAGCTTGGCCGCATGGATCAGAGCAATCGTTCTTAAACATCCGGTGTGCTGATGCCGAGGTAGCGGGTTCAGCCCCTACACTCATCCGTTGGACTAAAATGTTGGCTACTCGTCCTTGACTTGGGGACGTAAATTGCAAGTACCTCTGAAGTCGGAGTGGGTTCGCCTGATGGAGAACTTCACTGGAAATAAGTAAAGCAAATCCACAAGCAAAATTCAGTCTAGTACATTAGAAGTAGTAGCACGTTTAAGGACTACTCTCTAGTTTAAAGCGAGAGAACAAACCTTCGTTTCATTAGGCATGGGATCATTATCTTGTTGTTTTCTGCTGTTGTAACAAGTTGAGTGTCTTACAACGAAAGGTATTGTTTTTAACAACTCTCTAAACTAAGCGTACTGTCATAAGTTTGTTCGTGACTGCGTACATGTCCAATACATTTGACCTGTCTTATCTCTGTAGCTGGATGGATCTTTACATAAAAAGACACACCGCTAGATAACACGGGTATTGAGTATTTCTAATCACCAAAGAAGCTCAACCAGGGCGTGGGCGAAGAGACCGAACGTCAAGCGATTAAACAGTGTGAAGAGTTAAGAGATTAAACAGTGTGAAGTTTTAGGAGATTAAACAGCTTGAATAGTTAGGAAATAAAACAGCGGGAAGAGTTATGAAAATTAAACACGACGAATAGTTAGGAGATTAAACAGCATGAAGAGTTAAGAGATTAAACAGCGTCAAGAGTTAGGAGATTAAACAGCGTGGAGAGTTTAGAGATTAAACAATGTGAAGAGTTAAGAGATTAAACAGCATGAGGGATGAGGAGATTAAATAGCGCGAAGAGTTAAGAGATTAAACAGCATGAGGGGTGAGGAGATTAAATAGCGCGAAGAGTTAAGAGATTAAACAGCATAAAGAGTTAAGGAATTAAACAGCGTGAAGAATTAAGGGATTAAACAGCATGAAGAGTTAAGGGATTAAACAGCGCGAAGAGTGAAGAGATTAATTAGCATGAAGAGTGAAGAGATTAAACAGTGTGAAGAGTGAAGAGATTAAACAGCATGAGGGGTGAAGAGATTACATAGCGTGAAGAGTTAAGAGATTAAACAGCGTGAAGAGTGAAAAGATTAAACAGCGTGAAGAGTTAAGTGGTTAAACAGCGTGAAGAGGTAAGAGATTATACAGCGTGAAGAGTGAAGAGATTAAATAGCATGAAGAGTGAAGAGATTAAACAGCGTGAAGAGTGAAGAGATTAAACAGCGTGAAGAGGTAAGAGATTAAAAAGCGTGAAGAGTTAAGAGATTAAACAGCGTGAAGAGTTAAGAGATTAAACAGCGTGAAGAGGTAAGAGATTAAACAGCATGAAGAGGTAAGAGATTAAACAGCATGAAGAGTGAAGACATTAAACAGCGTGAAGAGGTAAGAGATTAAATAGCGTGAAGAGGTAAGAGATTAAACAGCGTGAAGAGTGAAGAGATTAAACAGCGTGAAGAGGTAAGAGGTTAAACAGCGTGAAGAGTTAAGAGATTAAACAGCATGAAGAGTGAAGACATTAAACAGCGTGAAGAGGTAAGAGATTAAACAGCGTGAAGAGTGAAGAGGCTAAACAGCATGAAGAGTGAAGATATTAAACAGCGTGAAGAGGTGAGAGATTAAACAGCGTGAAGAGGTAAGAGATTAAACAGCGTGAAGAGTGAAGACATTAAACAGCGTGAAGAGTGAAGAGATTAAACAGCGTGAAGAGTGAAGACATTAAACAGCGTGAAGAGTGAAGAGATTAAACAGCGTGGAGAGTGAAGAGATTAAACAGCGTGAAGAGTCAAGAGATTAAACAGCGTGAAGAGTTAAGAGATTAAACAGCGTGAAGAGTTAAGAGATTAAACAGCGTGAAGAGTGAAGACATTAAACAGCTTGAAGAGTGAAGACATTAAACAGCGTGAAGAGTGAAGAGATTAAACAGCGTGAAGAGGTAAGAGATTAAACAGCATGAAGAGTGAAGCGATTAAACAGCGTGAAGAGTGAAGACATTAAACAGCGTGAAGAGTGAAGACATTAAACAGCGTGAAGAGTGAAGACATTAAACAGCGTAAAGAGTGAAGACATTAAACAGCGTGAAGAGTGAAGAGATTAAACAGCGTGAAGCGTGAAGAGATTAAACAGCGTGAAGAGTGAATACATTAAACAGCAGTGAAGAGTGAAGAGATTAAACTGCGTGAAGAGGTAAGAGATTAAACAGCGTGAAGAATGAAGACATTAAACAGCGTGAAGAGGTAAGAGATTAAACAGCATGAAGAGTTAAGAGATTAAACAGCATGAAGAGTGAAGAGATTAAACAGCGTGAAGAGGTAAGAGATTAAACAGTGTGAAGAGTGAAGACATTAAACAGCGTGAAGAGGTAAGAGATTAAACAGCGTGAAGAGTTAAGAGATTAAACAGCATGTAGAGTGAGGAGATTAAACACCGTGAAGAGGTAAGAGATTAAACAGCGTGAAGAGTGAAGGGATTAAACAGCATGAAGAGTGAAGACATTAAACAGCGTGAAGAAGTAAGAGATTAAACAGCGTGAAGAGTGAAGAGATTAAACAGCGTGAAGAGGTAAGAGATTAAACAGCGTGAAGAGGTAAGAGATTAAACAGCATGAAGAGTGAAGAGATTAAACAGTGTGAAGAGTGAAGACATTAAACAGCGTGAAGAGGTAAGAGATTAAACAGCGTGAAGAGTTAAGAGATTAAACAGCATGGGGAGTGAAGAGATTAAACAGCGTGAAGAGGTAAGAGATTAAACAGCGTGAAGAGTGAAGAGATTAAACAGCATGAAGAGTGAAGACATTAAACAGCGTGAAGAAGTAAGAGATTAAACAGCGTGAAGAGGTAAGAGATTAAACAGCGTGAAGAGGTAAGAGATTAAACAGCATGAAGAGTGAAGACATTAAACAGCGTGAAGAGTGAAGAGATTAAACAGCGTGAAGAGGTAAGAGATTAAACAGCGTGAAGAGTGAAGAGATTAAACAGCATGAAGAGTGAATAGATTAAACATCGTGAAGAGGTAAGAAATTAAACAGCGTGAAGAGATAAGAGATTAAACAGCGTGAAGAGTTAAGAGATTAAACAGCGTGAAGAGTTAAGAGATTAAACAGCATGAAGACTGAAGAGATTAAACAGCATGAAGACTGAAGACATTAAACAGCGTGAAGAGTGAAGACATTAAACAGCGTGAAGAGTGAAGAGATTAAACAGCGTGGAGAGTGAAGAGATTAAACAGCGTGGAGAGTGAAGAGATTAAACAGCGTGAAGAGTGAAGAGATTAAACAGCGTGAAGAGATTAAACAGCGTGAAGAGATTAAACAGCGTGAAAAGTTTAAACAGCATGAAGAGTTAAGAGATTAAACAGCATGAAGAGATTAAACAGCGTGAAGAGATTAAACAGCGCGAAGAGATTAAACAGCGTGAAGGGTGAAGAGATTAAACAGCGTGAAGAGTGAAGAGATTAAACAGCGTGAAGAGTTAAGAGATTAAACAGCGTGAAGACGTAAGAGATTAAACAGCGTGAAGAGGTAAGAGATTAAACAGCGTGAAGAGTTAAGAGATTAAACAGCGTGAAGAGTTAAGAGATTAAACAGCATGAAGAGTGAAGAGATTAAACAGCGTGAAGAGTGAAGAGATTAAACAGCGTGAAGAGTTAAGAGATTAAACAGCGTGAAGAGTTAAGAGATTAAACAGCATGAAGAGGTAAGAGATTAAACAGCGTGAAGAGTGAAGAGATTAAACAGCGTGAAGAGTTAAGAGATTAAACAGCGTGAAGAGGTAAGAGATTAAACAGCGTGAAGAGTTAATAGATTAAACAGCGTGAAGAGGTAAGAGATTAAACAGCGTGAAGAGTTAAGAGATTAAACAGCGTGAAGAGTTAAGAGATTAAACAGCGTGAAGAGGTAAGAGATTAAACAGCGTGAAGAGGTAAGAGATTAAACAGCGTGAAGAGTTAATAGATTAAACCGCGTGAAGAGGTAAGAGATTAAACAGCGTGAAGAGTTAAGAGATTAAACAGCGTGAAGAGTTAAGAGATTAAACAGCGTGAAGAGGTAAGAGATTAAACAGCGTGAAGAGGTAAGAGATTAAACAGCGTGAAGAGGTAAGAGATTAAACAGCGTGAAGAGGTAAGAGATTAAACAGCTTGAAGAGTGAAGACATTAAACAGCATGAAGAGTGAAGAGATTAAACAGCGTGAAGAGTTAAGAGATTAAACAGCGTGAAGAGGTAAGAGATTAAACAGCGTGAAGAGTTAAGAGATTAAACAGCGTGAAGAGGTAAGAGATTAAACAGCGTGAAGAGGTAAGAGATTAAACAGCGTGAAGAGTGAAGACATTAAACAGCATGAAGAGTGAAGAGATTAAACAGCGTGAAGAGTTAAGAGATTAAACAGCGTGAAGAGGTAAGAGATTAAACAGCGTGAAGAGGTAAGAGATTAAACAGCGTGAAGAGGTAAGAGATTAAACAGCGTGAAGAGGTAAGTGATTAAACAGCGTGAAGAGTGAAGAGATTAAACAGCGTGAAGAGGTAAGAGATTAAACAGCGTGAAGAGGTAAGAGAGTAAACAGCGTGAAGAGTGAAGCAATTAAACATCGTGAAGAGGTAAGAGATTGAGCAATGTGAGAGGTTAAAATATTTGATAGGGTGAAAAGTTAAGGAATTTAGATGGATGAAGAGTAGGGGATTCCGTTTTAGCTGGATGAAGAGTTAAAAGGTGAAGAATTAAGAGATAAAACAGGGTGAAGAGTTAAGAGATACACAATATTTAACACTGAAGTTAAGGTACATCAGGGTACGATTTAAGAGACACATTAATGCGATGAGTTAAGTTATTTAGCATGTTAACAAACTAAGGAAACCATCAGTGTGAAGAGTTAACAGATATATCAGGGCCACGAGGTCAGCGATCTATCAGGGTGAAGAGTTAAGTGAATCACCGTGGCAAAGAGTTAAGAGATCTACTAGGGCAAAGAGTTAAGAGATCTACCAGGGCAAAGAGTTAAGAGATCCACCAGTGAAAAGAGTTAAGAGATTCACCAGGGAAAGGGGTTAAGAGATCCACCAGGGAAAAGAGTTAAGAGATCCACCAGGACAAAGAGTTAAGCGGCCTATCAGTTGTGAACAGTTAAAAGACACAACATGATAAGAAAATGAAGAGACACAACACAGTTAAGAGTTAAGAGAATTAATAAGGTAAGGAGGTGAGTGATCCACTCAGGTGACGAGCTAGATGGTGAATGGGAAGAGGAAACATTCTAAAAATATTAGATGCACATTTCGTAACAGATAGCATAATTAACATTCAATAACTGGTCATCATCACCAAGTGACATGCCGACTGGCGTAGGCGTTCATGACTACCCACAGATCTCGGTCTTTGGTTTTCTGGATCAACTTTGCCGTTGATATTCCTCCATGCCACCGTCGCAATTCATCCAGCATCATTTCTCTTGGTCTGCCACTGTCTCTCTTCCCCTAGATCTTTCCAGTTGTCACGATGTTCTCCAAAGCCTCTCTTCTCATCACATGACCAAAAATAAAAAGCTGTTTGCCTCTTTCTTATCGTTGTATATAATGTCCTAGTTTCATTAGCCTCTTTCTGGCATTCGTTGTGAGTTACTTTGGCAGTCCAAGGAATTCGCAACATTCGTCTCAGGAACCACATCTCTGTTGATTCCAATCTGTTCCTAATTTGTTCATTTAGATTCCAAGATACACAGCCATACAGCAAAACGGGTTCTGTATAGCACATCAGTACTCTCTTTCTTACATTCAACGATAGTGATTTATTGCATAAGATATTCTTCATTTTCTGAAATGCATCCTTTGCTTGCCCTATTCTGCTCTTAATCTCTGTTGTGCATCTTCCATCTGATGTTATAATATACTAACTGGTACCTGTGCATAATTGTTGAAATGAAATGGTATGACAGAAACACCATTGTAGATCTCATTGAGAGAACTAAACACATTCCAGTAAACCAAGAGATGAAGAAAAGACAACTGGCGCTGGATAGGGCCCACACTGAAAAAACCCCTAGACCAGTAGTTCCCAAGCTTTTCAAGCAGAGGGCCATATCTACTATTTTCGGTAGTTAAGCGGGCCACAACGTTATAAATTTATAACAGTCGTGCAATATCATTCTTACCTTTCTTAACTTAATTTTTAAATCAGTTTCGAAATCGCTATTAACGTAATTAATTTACAATTGTAACTGTTCTTCATATCCAGTTACTTAAGTTCAGATGCCAGTTTATCAATGTCTCTCCACAAATATGTCGTGCCCAAAGTCATAAGCGCAGCAAGGTTACTGTCAGTGAGTCTGGAACGTTGCTTGTTTGTTTTTTTAACGCTCATTGCGGAAAATGATTGCTCGGGGCCTCGTGTGCCACTTTCTGACAGCTGGCGGGCCACATGTGGCCCGCGGGCCGTGGTTTGGGAACCACTGCCCTAGACGGTATAACTGGACACTCTTTTGTCTGGAACCAACGAGGCAAACAAAGTAGGAGGAGACCTAAAACACACGATGAAGAGAATTGCAGATAGAGATGAATAATATTGGGATGACATGGAGGGAGCTGCAGGCGATAGCAAAAGATAGGACGGCTTGGTTGAAGGCCTATGCCGCAATGGCAGATACAGGGAAGAAGAAGAAGAAGAAGAAGAAGGATAACTGATACAAATATGTGTGGTATGCTGCAACTAATAGACATTAGGGCGTTAGTTCGAAAACACATGATGCATCATCATGTAATTCAAATATTTGCTCATAGTTTTATTTCTTAACCCGTGAGACAAACATAGGGTTGTCTCTCCGTTGTACCGTTCTTCAGTCCCAATTTGTTTTTCCGCATATCCTTTACAGGACATCGCTGTTAACACCAGCATTTTACCACTGTCGTTGATTTCTTTGCAAGATTACGCTCAGTAGTTTGCCATTGCTTTCTAAGCGGCCGGCTCACTTATCCCTTAAGTTACTAACGCGGCGAAAACCGCTTCCAATTCTCGCGCGCTGCGTTACCCTATGTGGATAAACGGGATTACGGAGAAAGTCGTTTAACACCTAGGCCAGGAAGATCAAAGTCGCAATTAGTAGACCTTAATATGTTCAGTTTACCACAAAACTGAAGTTTTCTAGAATTGGTTATTCTTTGCCTCTTAATTAAAATTTATTATGCTTTTCTAGTGTGCACGGCTACCAGATAGTTTCAGTAGAATTTATTCACACTTTGCACTGGCCACAATAGACTCAGATATCACGTTTTCAGCAAGTTAAGCATTTGTGCTACAGATAAATATTCTTGTGACAGAGACACAATTACTGCTCACCACATACTGCGGGACTGGCCTGTAGTACTGTAGGACTGGCATGTAATACTGCGGGACTGGCCTGTAATACTGTACGACTGACATGCAATACTGCGGGACTGGCCTGTAATACTTTAGGACTGGCATGAAATACTGTAGGGCTGGCTTGTAATACTGTGAGACTGACCTATAATACTCTAGGACTGGCATGTAATACTGTAGGACTGGCATATAGTACTGTAGGACTGGCATGTAATACCGTGGGACTGGCCTGTAATACTGTAGGATCGGTCTGTAATACTGAGGGACAGTCCTGTAAATCCACGCCAAAATGAACGCGGCCGACACCAAGATCATGTGAAGAACAATTTCATACAGACTAGAATACTGTCTATTGATAGGAGTCATGCTGATATTTTAGAATGTAAGAAGAATAGGACAGAGAAGAGGAAGAATCTTTAAATCTGTTTACTGGTTACGGATCACCCCTTTTCTACGCTTCAGTCAATTTTTTTTTAAATGTTGCATATTCTTTACAGGAAGTTGCAGTCAACACCAGCATTTTACTGCCGTTGTTGATGTCTTGGCAAGATTTACGTTCAGTAGTTTGCCATTGATTTCTGAACGACCGGCTCCCATACCATCACGTTAAAACCAGCGAGATTTGATCTGCTGCCAAATCGATCAACGCTGTGTTTCGAACGCGGGTAAACGGCATTACGAATCGCGTCCTCAACGCCATCGCCACGGAGACCGGCGCTTCAGTCAATACATGTTGATAATTCCTCGGACAATCTTATGCTGCTGTTGTCATGAGCCGGCATTGAATGCAACCAGCCTGTTCGCAGACGTTCGATATTGTTGCAGCCATCTTAGCCTGTTTGATGCTGTCATGTGGATTATGTCATTGTGTATTTTTAGACATGTGTTTCCCTAATAGTGCGTTATCACTTCCGTGGATATAATCATTTCAAACCTCCAACACACAGCGCACACAAACGCACGCGCACACACACGCGAGCGCGCACACACCACAATTCGTCTTACTGCCACTGGTGGGGTTTATAATGACAGAATGTGTATAAAGGTAACTCCATTGGCATACAGTGCCATAGGTTTGACATATTAGGCATTCACTTATACTAGGCATAATAAGATGAGGTGACCATTTCTCTTCCCGCCATTCGGACTTGTATTCAAACGGTTACTTTAACTATCGGGTTTTTAATCAGCCGCTGAATATTTCGATGACGACCGCCTTGCGTTGATTTCCATGGTATGAGCGTCGTACAGAAAGCCTTCAGTATGTGTGATTTTGTCTTGCCACTTAATACCAAGTATTCTTCGCAGACACCGCACGTGCAAGCTGTTGAAACTTTTCTGTTGGTGTGAGTAAGTTGACCAGGCTTAACTACCACAAAGAAGAGTACTAAGGACACATGCTTGATAGACAAGGACTGTCTATTAAAAATCATTACCATGTCTATTTAAATCACGAACAGCCAAAATTCTGGGATTGATTGCGATGTCCTGTAACATACATGCAGCTAACTTTATTTGGAACTATCATCAGGCGAACTCTTCGGTGGCTTTTAAGGAGTAATACGGAGCATGTGTGAGAATGTCCGGAGTGTGATGAAGCCGTTTCTGTGATCAAGTATTACCTCAGAGGTGGCTGAATGTTTTTCGCCTACCAGCACCGCCCCTATGTAGTCTGAGTTTTGTAAAATGAGGTTAGAGGCGCTATCGGCTCTGCCAAGGAATTACGGAAATCTCATCTTGTTTCTCTTGTACTTTGTGGTGTCGAGGTGAATCATAACCAGCGGGAGAGTGCCCGCTTATGGGCTTCATATATAGAGATTCCCATGGATTATGTTATTCCCTTTGTCCATAGTTTATATGGCCGGCCTCTTCTTCTGGTTCCGTTTGGTCTGTACATTATTGCTTGTAGTGGTATACTGTTAGTTGGTAGCCTTGGTATATGACCAAGCCATTTAACTTGCTGTTTTCTGATGGAATCTAGCGTTGCTATAACCCCCACTTTATTCCTGATTTCTTCATATCTGATTTTGTCACTCCAAGATGCATTGCGTAGTCTTCGCATGAATCTCATTTCCGTTGTTGTAATGTTTCTTTTCTCTTTTTCTGCCATTGTCTAGGGATGGCGTTGGTAGGATAGAGTTGGTAGGAAGATTGTGTTGTAGAGTTCACTTTAGTATTTATTGTTCTTCAGTATTGGTGCCATTTGTCCAATGAGTTGGTTTGCCTTATTTCATCTATTCTCGATCTCATCTAGATGCTATAAGGCAAACCATGGAATATACAGTCAAAACATCAAGATTTCGGACAGTGCACGTCAGGTGATGATCGAAAGTGAATGGTGGTCCAGAAAATCCGTTATTGGAAAAACAAGAGAGTCAAAAGGCTGTGCAACAGTCCTGACAAGGTTAGTGTATGCCATGGGATGGGGCCTTACAAATTTACATGCCCTGGAACAACATATGGGACAGGATACCTTTGCGACTCAATTTCATCGTCAGATCGTTTTATGATGTCCTACCATCTCTCTATCGAGAGAAACAGACTCTGGAACACGCAGTGTCCGCATGCAAGGTGGCCCTTGATTAAGACCGATTCACATGGTGCCACAACTGAATAGGCAACCATAGTACAACTACATACGAACAAGAAAAAAAAGGCTGTGTCCTAGCCGATGTAGTTCCTCAAAGTTGGGTAGAGAGCAGAAGGTAAAGTCAGCTATTATGCAAACCTGCCGTCCATCATTGATAGCGCAAATGATAGAGTTGTCGGCAAATCTGGAAGATCGTAGAAGAAATCGCGATGTAATCTGGAAGTCACCGAAGAGACCAGACAATGTTGTGCAGTCTACGTCTGCTCGACGATTAACATTGATCGAGCTGGCTGTCTCGTATGAATCGAGGATCTATGAGCAGCACATCTTCCTAGGTGGGAAAGTACGGCCACCTCACCCCCAGTCTGACACAGTTATACAGTTAGACTTTTCGCCGTAGAGATAGACGCAAAACGTTTGGTTTCCAAGTTGTGCATAAGACTGAGAGGACAGTCGGTAGCTCGGATCCAGAAATGTCCGTCCTGAAGTCCCACCACCCCGGGCAAGCTGCGACCGCTGTCTTCATGCTAGGGTCGCTTTCTGCAGGAACATTAAAGGAGAGAGGAGGAAAGACTCAACAAATAACAGCCCGATTTCCCTTAGTGAAACCTCACTTCTAGAGGCGGAATCCTACACCTGTTTGGGAATCAGTGTAGACAAAAATAGGGGAACAGTGGCAAGAGGAGCTTTCATGGCACTAGGAAATGTGTGGAAGTCAAAGGAAGTTAACTGAGTGCCATGGGGTGATTAATTGTTTTAAGCGATTTCGCGTATTTGCCGTAGGCTTCTATATCGTCGAAATGTTGTCATTGCATTATAATACAGCATGTCTACTATCATATTAGCAACTGTTAAGTTATAATTATGACGCTTCCTTACTTCCATTTTTGTTGTTTGGTCCAAACCTACTTTTCGTTTGGCTTAGAATCAGTTAAACTTAGCACAAAACTTATGATTGTTAACTCCAGTGTTACATATTTACACTTTATCAGTCAGAAACACGAATGACACCCAAAAGAATTACTGATAAACTACAAACGCACACTTAATGGTGCTTGCACAGCATTCAGAAGCACCAAATGTAGAGCTATTGGAGAGAATTAAACAACTTACAGTGAACCAAGAAGTGAAAAAACTAGCGCTATATAGGATAGGAAACACACTGAGAAAACCTGAGGAGAATATAACTAGACATTCTCTTGTCTGGAACCCACAGGGCAAGCGAAGAAGCGGGAGAGCTAACAACACAATGAGAAGAAAATTACAGGCAGAGATTAATTATATGGAGCTGCAAGAGACAGAACGACTTGGTGCATTTCGGTTGAGGACCTATCCCCCAATAAGGGATAAAGGGAAGAAGAAATGTTCTAACTATGAACAATAAATATATCGGCGCTTTCATAAGTTGATCCGGTAATCTTTGAATACCAGACATTACTAATGCATTTATTACTAGTAATTCTGGTTGAGAAAGATAGATCTGTTGTCAAATATGGTCCAGTTATAGCTCCAAATTTAGATGGACATTTGTTTTACAGAGGAACCTGGTGGTGTTCTGCTTAACTCGATCTATGGGGGATGGGTATAACGTCTGGCTTTCAGGGACAAGGGTCAAACCAGCAGGTCCCGTGTGCACATTGCGACGTTAAAAATCCCCAGTGTTTGGAATGCTTAAAGAGCAGGCTTGTACCATCGCACATCATCATCGTGCAGTAGGTTGTCTGCAGAGCATCAGAGTCCGGGGACCAGTCTGAAGGGCTCTTGTCATCGCTCATGGCCCAGTAATACGCTCGTTGCTCTGGCACATTTTACACGAAAAAATAAACGTGCAGCAAAATATTTGTAGTATCCTAGAATTCTAGTAAGCACATATTGCACGAAGTTCGTTAGGGACAGTTCCTTGGTGATGTCATCAAACTGTCTGCCTCGCACTCTGAAGTTTCTGGGTTCGATTGCGGACTGCATCTTTCAAACCACAAGTGCATTTTTTTCGGATACACCTGGGGTCGTGGGGGGGGGGGGGGGGGGTGTTATCGTTGTAACCACAGAGATTGTGCTTTGTGCGATTCTTTCGGTAGGTCATAAGGGTTAAACCCGACACAATGAAGTAGATAATCTTGCCTTTAAACCTGTACGTCGTAGTACAACGAAGACTTATTTGAAACGATGCAAATAAGTACTATTAGTGAACTAATTATTCAGTGTTTCAGCAAATCATCCAATCAACCAGTCATCAAATAAATAAATCAGTTATTCAGTCAGCCAGTTAATAATACAATTATCGTGATTGTAGCAAAGGTTGCCCAGTGTTATTCTCCATTCCATAATGTAATAAAACGACACCATTAAAAGACCTTACAGAAAACGGAGTCTCCGCGGCGAAGTGGTCAAGCCGTCTGCCTTGGGCTCCGAAGGCTGTGGGTTCGATTCCGAGCCGCGAACCTTCGATTCACGAGTGCATTTTTCTGAGGCCCCTGGGGATCGTCGCTGGAGCTA
Organism: Cepaea nemoralis; assembly: GCA_014155875.1. Lineage (NCBI taxonomy): Eukaryota > Metazoa > Mollusca > Gastropoda > Stylommatophora > Helicidae > Cepaea > Cepaea nemoralis. The sequence goes on along the minus strand of JACEFZ010006318.1, from coordinate 868,221 downwards.
CGGAGTTCCTGCTTTTTCCCTACTTTTTCAGCAGCCTGCACTGCGGAAAGAGACTGAGCCATATGCGATAAAAACAAACAAACCGGTGCAATGACCTTTAAGCGACCTTGTTTTGTTAAGCGACAGAAAACAGGACAAGTGTCCCCCTTTTCCCAGAGTTTCCTTGCCGTTTATTTGTATGTACCTTCTAATTGTGCCAATGGGGATCTATTTATAATTGCCACTAGTCAAAACATGCATTACCCATGTGTTTGTCTGAGTGCACTGCTTTATTTCAGCCGTGGCTGTCCCAGATTTTCGAGCGTACGATATTCAAGTGCACGCCGCAGCATTCATTATAGTTAATTATAAATCTGATGTCAGCATCGATTCAGTCTTAATACCGCTGTAAGCCTCGTTATAGTTCATATAAATAAGCTGAGAGGAAGTAACGTTCTCTGTGGCTTACAGTAGAAGTAACGTTCTCTGTGGCTTGCAGTAAGAAGCAACGTCCTCTGTGGCTTGCAGTAAGAAGCAACTTTCTCTGTAGCTTTCAGTTAGTTAGTTGCATATCCCTTACAGGACGTAGCAGTCAATCATAGCATTTTTAGGTTGTTCGTGATTCTTGGGCAAGTTTACGTTCAGTAGACTTAGAACAGCGCCACTAACAGGCCCTCCTAGAACTGCGCCACTATCAGGCCCTCCTAGAACTGCGCCTAGTTCCCTAGGACAGCGCCACTAACCCGTTCCCTAGAACATCACCACTAGGCTCCCTAGAACAGCGCCACTAACTGGCTCCCTAGAACAGCGCCACTAACTGGCTCCCTAGAACAACTGGCTCCCTAGAACTACTATCCATAGGACAGCGCCACTAACCCGTTCCCTAGAACAGCACCACTAGGCTCCCTAGAACAGCGCCACTAACCCGTTCCCTAGAACAGCACCACTAGGGCTCCCTAGAACAGCGCCACTAACTGGTCCCTAGAACAGCGCCACTAACTGGCTCCCTAGAACAGCGCCACTAACAGGCTCTTCTAGAACAGCGCCACTAACTGGCTCCCTAGAACAGCGCCACTAACAGGCTCTTCTAGAACAGCGCCACTAACAGGCTCTTCTAGAACAGCGCCACTAATAAGCCCTCCTAGAACAGCGCCACTAATTGGCACCACAGAACAGCACCACTAACTGGCACCGAAGAACAGCACCGCTAACTTTCCCCACCCTCTAGAACTGCGTTACTAACACCCTCTCCCCTGTCTTCTTGCAGCGTCACTGATCACCCCACCCTCGAGCAGCTACACTAACTGGTTCCCTGTAATAGCGCCACTATCCCACCTCCCCACCTTTGTTTCTTTTAGAGCAGCGTACCTTTTGACACCCCTCCACCCTCCTCCCCTCCCCCACACACCAACAACGTCTCTAACTGGCACCCTAGAACAGTCCCTTACTGCTATTCCCCCTAAAACAGCGCAAATAATAGCCCCACTCCCCCAGCAACTCCCTACCCCTGCCATAGAACAGCGCCACTAACTGGTTCCCTAGAACAGCGCCACTAGGCTCCCTAGAACAGCGCCACTAACTGGTTCCCTAGAACAGCGCCACTAGGCTCCCTAGAACAGCGCCACTAACTGGCTCCCTAGAACAGCGCCATTAATTGGCTTCCTAGATCAGCGCTACTAACTGGTTCCCTAGAACAGCGCTACTAACTGGTTCCCTAGAACAGTGCCACAAACTGGCTCCCTAGAACAGCGCCACTAACTGGCTCCCTAGAACAGCGCCACTAACTGACTCCCTAGAACAGCGCCACTAACTGGCTCCCTAGAACAGCGCCATTGATTGGCTCCCTAGAACAGCGCCACTAACTGGCTCCCTAGAACAGCGCCACTAACTGGCTCCCTAGAACAGCGCCACTAACTGGCTCCCTAGAACAGCGCCACTAACTGGCTCCCTAGAACAGCGCCACTTAACTTGGCTTCCCTAGAATCAGCGCTACTAACTGGCTCCCTAGAACAGTGCCACAAACTGGCTCCCTAGAACAGCGCCACTAACTGGCTCCCTAGAACAACGCCACGAACTGGCTCCCTAGAACAGCGCCATTAATTGGCTCCCTAGAACAGCGCCACTAACTGGCTCCTTAGAACAGCGCCATTAATTGGCTCCCTAGAACAGCGCCACTAACTGGCTCCCTAGAACAGCGCCACTAACTGGCTCCCTAGAACAGCGCCACTAACTGGCTCCCTAGAACAGCGCCACTAACTGGCTCCCTAGAACAGCGCCACTAACTGGCTCCCTAGAACAGCGCCACTAACTGGCTCCCTAGAACAGCGCCATTAATTGGCTTCCTAGATCAGCGCTACTAACTGGCTCCCTAGAACAGTGCCACAAACTGGCTCCCTAGAACAGCGCCACTAACTGGCTCCCTAGAACAGCGCCATTAATTGGCTTCCTAGAACAGCGCCACTAACTGGCTCCCTAGAACAGCGCCATTAATTGGCTCCCTAGAACAGCGCCACTAACTGGCTCCCTAGAACAGCGCCACTAACTGGCTCCCTAGAACAGCGCCATTAATTGGCTCCCTACAACAGCGCTACTAACTGGCTCCCTAGAACAGCACCACTAACTGGCTCCATAGAACAGCGCCATTAATTGGCTCCCTAGATCAGCGCTACTAATTGGCTCCCTACAACAGCGCTACTAACTGGTTCCTAGAACAGCGCCACTAACTGGCTCCCTAGAACAGCGCCGCAAACTGGCTCCCTAGAACAGCGCCACAAACTGGCTCCCTAGAACAGCGCTACTAACTAGCTCACTATCACAGGGCCACTAACTGGCTCCCTAGAACAGCGCCACTAACTGGCTCCATAGAACAGCGCCGCAAACTGGCTCCCTAGAACAGCGCCACAAACTGGCTCCCTAGAACAGCGCTACAAACTAGCTCACTATCACAGGGCCACTAACTGGCTCCCTAGAACAGCGCCATTAACTGGCTCCCTAGAACAGTGCCACTAACTGGCTCCCTAGAACAGCGCCACTAACTGGCTCCCTAGAACAGCGCCATTAATTTGCTACCTAGATCAGCGCTACTAATTGGCTTCCTACAACAGCGCTACTAACTGGTTCCCTAGAACATCGCCACTAACTGGCTCCATAGAACAGCGCCATTAATTGGCTCCCTAGATCAGCGCTACTAATTGGCTCCCTACAACAGCGCTACTAACTGGTTCCCTAGAACAGCGCCACTAACTGGCTCCATAGAACAGCGCCATTAATTGGCTCCCTAGATCAGCGCTACTAATTGGCTCCCTACAACAGCGCTACTAACTGGCTCCCTAGAACAGCGCCACTAACTGGCTCCATAGAACAGCGCCGCAAACTGGCACCATAGAACAGCGCCACAAACTGGCTCCCTACAACAGCGCTACTAACTAGCTCACTATCACAGGGCCACTAACTGGCTCCCTAGAACAGCGCCGCAAACTGGCTCCATAGAACAGCGCCGCAAACTGGCTCCCTAGAACAGCGCTACTAACTAGCTCACTATCACAGGGCCACTAACTGGCTCCCTAGAACAGCGCCATTAATTGGCTCCCTAGATCAGCGCTACTAATTGGCTCCCTACAACAGCGCTACTAACTGGATCCCTAGAACAGCGCCACTAACTGGCTTCCTAGAACAGCACCACTAACTGGCTCCATAGAACAGCGCCACTAACTGGCTCCCTAGAACAGTGCCACTAACTGGCTCCCTAGAACAGCGCCACTAACTGGCACCCTAGAACAGTGCCACTAACTGGCTCCCTAGAACAGCGCCACTAACTGGCACCCTAGAACAGTGCCACTAACTGGCTCCCTAGAACAGCGCTACTAACTATAGTATGTCCAGAAATGAATGCCGTCATTCACGATCAATTATTTTGAAAACTGTCTGTTGCATCGTTATGAAATGTTTCCTGCCGTCTTATATTTACCTCCACCCAAGGAATATGTCTTTGATAGGTCCAAAAGCAACTTAAATCATGAAAAGCGGCGACATTTCTTTGGTGTTTTGATGAAAAACTAGTGATTTCTCGCTAACAAACTTGTTTTACAATAATGCCAATGCCCCCGCCAGGTCGGATGACAAACACAAGGCGTATCCAGATTCGTATGGGAGTGGGTGCATTGTCTGCTCTGCCGAGACGGAACATGATTACCTGTTTTGCACGACGAATATAGCTGTGAATGTCTCTGTAGTGGGCTTCCTTCTTAACGGTCAAGATGTTGGTCCTCTTTTCATTGAAGTTTATAGAATTATTCATATGTTCGTGTGTTGTCCCCTCATTTGACAACGTGTTTCTTCCCACGTTTCTTGTTATGCCACAATATGTTAGTTCCCACCGCAATATTACTCTTCAGTTGGTATTCGATGCATGTAGAGCTTTATGTTTTTTCAATGTCAGTTGTTTGTCACCTGTTGAGCGAGGGCTCTACGGAATTGAAAATTCATCACTGTAGAATACAAACTGTTGCCATTAACAAGTTGTATTGTTTATGCTGATGCTGTAATGTTTAGGGCCTGCAATTCTTCTGAATATTTGTAGCAAAATATCCCAGTTGGTGTGCACGTGGATTAAGGTCTGCGATCTGCTCATGACCTTAATCTGTGTCGGACGATTCCAGTAGGCTGCTCTCGGTTGCATAAAATTCAATCCATCATTTCTCCAATAGTCCTCTTCCTCTTTCAACACATGGTCCTCACATTTTCCCAGTAACTTTTATCAATATTTAATAGCGGGGACTGGATTAGTATCTTGACGTCAGACTATTTGAATATAGTATTGTCAGCTGCCACCCGTCCTTTAATTTTAGCCCACACAAGTTCTATAGGGTTAAAATGAGAATGGTACGGCGGAAGTCTCAAGAACCCATGACGATGCTCTTCTATCAACTTGTCGATTTGATATTTCTTGCTTTTTGGCGTCTGTTCTACAAGTGACAACAATTCTAGCTAGAAATACGTTTCTGGAAATGGTATGTTTTCCTTTCGGAGCCATATCTGTGTTGCTCCCTTTGTGCTCGTTGCTGGGGTATTTTGTCTTCTTGGGCAACAACATTGATATGCATTGTCCATAATTGGACACGACGGTCTATCTGGGGATGGAAGCACAATATTCTTGAGCCATTCTCTAAATAAATTGCCATTCATCTTATTATGATAATCCCTATTGTCTGTATGCTTTGATACGAACACGAGCCAAGCATTCTGTTGAAAGCCATTATGCATATTACCAATATGGGCCATGACCAAAAGCTGTCCTATACTACTGGGCACATATCGCTTTATCTGTCCATCCACTGATTGCCATTCCTTATCACTTGTGTGTGCGCATTGATCCACATTTCATCCAAACACACTTTGCCATAATTTTCTTTGCACATTTCCCTTATTTCACGTAGGTATCTGCTTCTCATGGCTCCTAAATACGGTTGCTCGCAAAGAATATTTCTACCGCCCTTGTACTTTCTAAAAGTGAAGATAATGTCCTTATAATTTTCCACAAAGTTGTTTTGGATGGCTCTATGTTATTGTTCTTTCTCAACCAAACCCTAAGTTTTCATACGGTCACGGTTTCTTTGGCATCCAGCATTTTTATAATGCTGGATAATCCTGGATATAAAATCCAAAATTTTTATAATTTTAGGAGTCTCCGTGGCGAAGTGGTCAAGCCTTTTGACTCGGGCTCCAAAGGTTGTGGGTTCGATTCCTGGCCGCATCCTTCGGTTCACGAGTTAAATTTTTCGGAGACTTCTGTGGGTCGTCACTAGAGCTGCGGAGTTCGTGCTTTGTGCGATGCTTTCCGCGCTGCGGAAAGAGACCGAGCCATATGGGATATAACCCGGTGCAATGAAGTCGACCCCGTCGACCTTTAAGCGACTTTTTAAAGCATTTTTATAATAGCTCGTCTTATGACATCTTTGTCAAAGCTGTCTACAATAACGTTTCTACTTACCGTTTGGTTATTACGTGGTGGTTTAATTCCAGATTCTTGCACCCATCGACGAAATGACCGTCTACTCAAACCCAATGCATGCACTGTTCTTTTTTCGGAATTTGGAATAGTATAAAACAGTTTCCTGCGATCAGCTTCTATACAAAAATATGTGTACAACTTCATAGCTGTCGTGGTTCCTATTATAGTGTCGTCCCTGGAGTGAGGGGAATCAACACCCACATTATTTTTAACCCCATATCATTATTCTGGAGAATCCACCAGATTCCGTCCACAACACTTCCTCAGTCAATGGATACCTCTTTCTCTCTCACTCACCACTGGATCGTGCCCCCTCTCACACTTCCCCAAAACAACATACTCAACAACTCTAGCTTCTAAAAATTAATAACAAATAATGTAATGAAGCAAGGTGTATGTATGTGAGAAGTGTATGTGTAGAATGTGTGTCGTATACTATAGTGTATCTGTAGAATCAGACTAGCAGATCAAGAGCCAAGTCAGATCATCATAGCAATGGCTACACCACAGCAGGTTAGCTCAGCACACAAAGACCTCACCAAACGATGTGTCTCTCCTGCCAGACGTTGACTTCCTCCGGTAGCTACTTGATAATCCAGATACATGATCATCAGAAATAGATATAGTCTAACACTGATCATGGATCGGTCCCACACAGTATAACTAAAGGTCCCTATAGTTCTGATATGTACCAATCCCTGTACCGTGAAAATATGTATCACTGTCACTGGTAACACACTTGTTCCTATCTATTGTTCTAGATTGTCACAATCACAAAGTTACAGAGTACCATTCCACTGGAATCTACTACTCTATGAGAACGCTACGTTCAGTGTTCCTTTTTAATCCCTAGTGTTCATTTGATATGTGGTGTAAAAACCGAACATCACCCAACCTGGGTGAACCCTATCACAAAGGAATCGTTTATATGTTTTTGCTCAACCGAGCCAGGTTCTTGTAGACCCTCCTGATTATGGGCCTAGCGTAAACACTGTTGAATAAACTTTCTTCTCTGAATTTATCCATATTCTTAACACAGTGACTGTTCATCTTGTGTTCTTCCTAACCGGAGTAGAACTTCATCATAACTGGTGTGGAACTTCCTCATAACTGGCGGGGAACCTGTTAAAGAGAGAACACACCTGGTGAGAGCAACCGGACACTGACTCATATTAGATGAGTATAGGCCTACGGCCTCGCTCAGATATTTATCAGCGAACCAAACTCTGTCATGGGCAGAGGAGCTCATCACCTCGGTCTGAATTAGGGTCAGACAAGGAAAGACCAATATGTAAAGTGCAGAACCCCAGTAGACCCCCACTGGAAGATCCCACCATTGGACATTTCCCCTATCCCCCAACCATCCTCAATCTCTCCAGATATCACCCCACTACACTATTCTCAACTAGCAGAGCTAATTACCATCTCACCCTAGCTTTTAACAATGCGACTGCCTACAGTCGCCGACACTCTTAACCTACCTAACCACAACGCAACATACTATGTTCAAGTCCTAACTCTAACTATCACCAGCCTATCTTACACTAATTATACCTAAATGCTATCTATGGATTACCTTATGTAACACTGGCCCTATTCTTGCATCGAATCTACACCTTGCCATGAAAGGCACATGTTCATTAACTTTAATTAATCCCGAACACGGTAGATTCTCTCCGAATTAAACTAGCCAGTTAAACACGTCAGCCTAGGCCCACTCCCTTGTTCACACTAGCTGCAACAAGTTATGTTTTTTTTTTCCCAACAGTCTTGGATTGTCCTAGTGACGTCCTTTGATGTCGACCCCAGGTGGTCCCAAGGGCACACAATCGGTTTCCAACCTCACAAGAATATTTGTCTCCCTCTTGTTCAACCAACGCAAAAGTCTTCTCCCTTTCATCTTGTGAGTTGGGCAATTCAACATGCCGACAATTTTCTGTCTTGTGGGGAACTCTCAAAGACTGGCAATTTTACTTTGATCCGACTTGAGTTTTTCTGTACTGGTAACAAACAATGGCAGCTGTGAAAGCAGACTGTCTCTGTTATTTTATCATCTTATCGTTAACTCACAGTGATTCCGCGACAATAGCTATGCTTTGAAGTGTATACACAATTTCGCATTCAACCCCATTGAAAAATATTCACACATTTCAATGTTAGCGATAAGCGGTAAGATTTAAAAAAAAAAAATATTAATCAGGTTTCAAGAAATAACCCACATTTTGAGACACCCCTGAACAGTCCCAGTTTAAACAACGCGGGGTTCTTGGCATAAGGCCAATCCCGTGAAACACGTAGAATATTCAACATTGAACGTTGATTGTCTGGCTACGGTGTAATACATTAAAAATTATGAACTTCATCTCTGACCCGTAAATTATATACCGCATATAAACAAACTTTGAAATCTGTTGTAAAATCTCCAGAACAAAAATATTTTTGTTGGGTGGACTTATGCATAAGGATATATGCTAAATTTCATCATTTTCCTTCATTTGTTTACTGAGATATGGAATTTTATATTGGGGCAGACAAAAGTAAACACACTATAGCTCACTAGCACAGGGCCACCAATTGCCCCTAGATCAGCGCCACCAATTGGTCCCCTAAAACAGCACTACTAACTCCCCCCCTCCCAGAATAAAGACATGACCTACTTGGAATACGATGGGTCTAGACCAGGAAGCCATGCATACCGCGCTTGTGTTGTCTTCGGGAATCATCGCCTAGGACGTGTCTGCCTTATTTTTGATTGCGCGCCCCGTCTGATCGTAATTGGAAGTCGTCACCGCTATTTTTAGCCACCATTTTTTGGGGCGGCGGTGATATGTTGCTAACTCTTTCACTCCCAAAAGATTTTACAGCTCACAAGCAAGCGGATGAAAGCTACAATGGAACATCGCCTTGTATTAGACACACCGTGTTGCTTGTTCAAAGAAATAAAGATTTCTATAGTCTGACGAAAAATCAGACGACACGGGAAAATATGTAACCTACATTGTAAATAATGGGAGGATAGCTAACTATACCGTGTGTGACATTGAGCACAGAGAATTAATATTTGTTTACAGATGGCAGGATTTATGTGACATGTCACATGCTAGGCCCACTACTTTCACTGTATCATCGCTTAAAACTCTCTCATCTGTCTGTCTGTCTGTCTGTCTGTCTGTCTGTTTGTCTGTCCGTCCGTCCGTCCGTCCGTCCGCCCGCCCGCCCGCCCGCCCGTCCGTCCGTCCTGTCCGTCCGTCCGTCCTGTCTGTCTGTCTGTCTGTCTCTCTCTCTCTCTCTCTCTCTCTCTCTCTCTCTCTCTCTCTCTCTCTCTCTCGAGATTGTGTGGGTTGGGGGATGGGTGTGTAATGGGTGTGTGGAGGGGGGGGGGGGTCTGTAATGGGATATGTCTGTGTGGGTGGGAGTGTGTGAGTGTGGATGGGGTAAATGTGAGTGGGTGGAGGTTGTATATGTGGTTGGTGAGGATGGTTGTAGGTAGGGGATGTGTGGGTGGGTGGGGAGATGTGTGTGTGGGTGAGAGATGCGTGGGCGGGGATATGTATGAGGAATGCATGTGGGGATGTGTGTGTGTGTGTGGGGGGGGGGGAAATGTGTTTATTGGTGGAGTTTTTGTGGGAGGGGAGATGTGTGAGAGGTGGGGGAGGTTTGGGATGTGCAAGTGGATGACGGATGTGTGGGAGGATGGGGGATGTGTGTTTGGCTGGGTGGTTGGGATGTGTGTGGGTGGGAGGAGATATATGAGAGATGCATGTGTTGATGGGCGGGTGGGTGATGTGTGGGTGTGAGTGGTTGATGGATGAGTACGTGAGTGGGTGGATGTGTGTGAGAGATGAGTGTATGGTTGGGGGATGTGTGTGTTTGTGGGTAGATGTGTGTGATCGGCGGATGTGTGTGTGGGTGGGGTATATGTGGGTGGTGGGGGTATGTGGGTGGGAGGTGTATGTGTTTGGGTGTTTATGGGTGGGGGATATGTGTGGGCAGGTGGGGAGATGTGTTTGTGGGTGGGAATGTGTGTATAGGTGGAGGATGTGTAGTTGAGAGGTGGCGGATATTGGGTGGGTGAGTGGGTGTAGGTTGGCTGATGTGTCTGTGTGGGTGGGTGGGGAAAATTTTGAGGGTGCAGGATGTATGTATGGATAGGTGCAGGATGTGTGGATGGACGAGGGTATGTGTGTGTGGTTTTGTGATGTGGGTTTTGCTGGGTGGTTGCGGCTGTGTGGGTGGTGTGGAGAATATGTGGGTGGGTGTGTGCGTGTCGGTTATGGGATGGGTGGAGGATGTATGTGTGGGTGGGGAAATGTGTGTGGGTGAGGAATCGGTGGGTGGGTGGCGGCATGTATGTTTGCCTGAGTCTGGGTGAGTGCGTGGAGGTATGTGTGGGTGGGTTGGGGATGTGTGGGTGGCTGAAGGATGTGTCGCTGACTGCGGGGTGTGAGGGTGAATGGGGTATGTGTCTCACAACATGTCAGTATGCACTGTTTATGTTTACAACTTTCTTTTGACAATGTCCCCCCCCCCCCCCCCCCCGTCCCCCCCCCCCCCCCCCCCCCCCCCCCCCATGTGAATGTACCATGCGTAATATGCATTGTTTATGCTTACAAAATCAATTTGACAATGTTTTTTCCCCTATGTAAATGTAACATGCACATTTGATGAATGAAAGATGAGTGATCGAAAGGACCGAATGTAAGACGGGCCTGCGTGCCCAATTTGTTACCCTTTTAAAATAAAGTTCGTACGTTCGTTCGTTCGTTCTCTCTCTCTCTCTCTCTCTCTCTCTCTCTCTCTCTCTCTCTCTCTCTCTCTCTCTGTCTGTCTCTCTCTCTCTCTCTGTCTCTCTCTGTCTCTCTCTCTGTCTCTCTCTCTCTCTCTCTCTCTCTCTCTCTCTCTCTCTCTCTCTCTCATCAACATATTCATGCAACATTGGCACCTTTCCGTCTTGACAGACGATAGTTTTAGTTTGGTACATTGTGCTTCAAAAAGGCTTAATAACTACGATCCATGGCGGTGGCGAGTGTGACTGGTAAGGCCAATTCTTGCTGCAAATGTTTGCCCACAGTAGGTGCATGTGAAAACATGGTCATTTCCACCATTTTGCACCATCTTACGTCTCTCACGCTCTGTGTGTGCTTTATCTGCAATCATTTTCTCCTTTGTCTTTATTCCATTTCTGATAGTTGCCCTCCATGCAACACGTTCAGCGGCGACGTGCTCCCAATGTGCATTATCAATGCCTGTATCAATCATGTCCCGCTTGCACACATCTTTGTATCGTAGTAGAGGCCGACCTCGAGATCTCCTACCCGTCTGTAATTCACCAAAAAAGATGTCCTTTGGTATTCTACCATCATCCATCCTCCCAAGTCTACGAAGACTGAGCATGGAATACACCGTCACACAACCTGATCTTTCCAATACTTCAGTATTTGTGATTTTGTCTTGCCACTTAATACCAAGTATTCTTCGCAGACACCGCATATGAAAGCTGTTTAAACGTTTCTCTTGGCGTGAGTAAGTTGTCCAGGTTTCACTGCCATAAAGAAGAGTACTAAGGACACAGGCTTGGTAGACGAGGACTTTTGTTTTGGCTGTAAGCTTCCTGTTCTCCCAGACTCTTTTTGCTAACATGTTCATTGTTGTTGCTGCCTTGCCAATCCTGATGTTGATTTCGTGATCGAGGGATAATTTGCTATTTACCTCTGATCCTAGATATGTAAAATGGTCTACTATCTCCAGTTCGGCGTCGTCAATAAAGATTGATGGTACACCATGTACACCTTGTGACATAATCTGTGTCTTCGTTTTGTTAATTGTTACACCAAATTCAGAACAAGCATTGGAGAATGCAGATAGTAGATGTTGTAATTCTTCCTCAGAGTGGGTCGTAATCGCAGCATCATCCGCAAAAAGCAACTCTCTGATTAGTACCCTGCTAATTTTGGTCTTGGCCTTCAATCTCTGAGCATTATAGAGGCCACCATCTGAGCGTGAGTGAATGTATATACCGTCATCCTGATCACGAAAGGCATATTTCAGTAAAAGTGAAAAGTATATCCCAAAGAGGGTGGGGGATAGCACACAACCTTGCTTAACTCCACTCTTGATTTCAAACTCTTCTGAAGTTGAGCCATCAAACTTGATTATACCCTTCATGCCTGTGTGAAATGATTCCACAATGGACAGAAGAGTTGGTGGGCAGCCAATCTTCTTTAGTGCCTTGAATAGACCCTCACGACTGACCAAATCGAATGCCTTTGTGAGGTCGATGAAGGCAATAAACAGTGGCTGATTTTGTTCCCGACATTTTTCTTGCATCTGTCGCAATGAGAATATCATATCAATGGTAGACCGGTTCTGACGGAAGCCGCACTGTGATTCGGGGTAGACTTGATCTCCCAGGATTTGAAGTCCTGCTAGTAGCAAATAGCTATGCAAATAGCTTAACATTGACATAGACAAATATGTAACATTGATATATACATTTCTGAGATGGTCATTCTAGCTTGAGGTGATCGTCACCTTGTCCTTCATGGTGTCATCCACCAATACTAAATTCCTTCTCTCCCAAAGTGGCAATATTTTTATTCTATCGTGTTCTCTCTTCCTCTATCTTTTTCTCACTCTCTCTCCTTCTGTCCGTCGTTCGTTCTCTCAATCTATCTATCTATCTATCTATCTATCTATCTATCTATCTATCTATCTATCTATCTATCTATCTATCTATCTATCTATCTATCTATCTATCTATCTATCTATCTATCTATCTGTCTGTCTGTCTGTCTGTCTGTCTGTCTGTCTGTCTGTCTGTCTGTCTGTCTGTCTGTCTGTCGTTCTCTATCTCTCTATCTCCACCACCTTCTCTTTTTCTCTCTCTCTCTCGCTCTCTCTACCTAATTCTCTCTCTTTCTCTATGTCGTTCTCTCTATCTATCGCCACCTCCTTCTCTTTCTTTCTCATTCTCTTTCGCTCGCACGCTCTATCTCTCGTTCTATCTCCATCTCTGTCTCTCTCTTTCTCTTTCTCTCTTTTGTTCTCATTCTCTCTATCTATCTTATCGATCTCTGTCGGATACGTCGAGATTGATGGCTCAACCCCAAAGAGATAAAGGATGCAAAATCCTTTTTCCCAATGTGATCCTGCCCGTTTAATTAATTTAGCTGTACTGACTCAATTGTTTGAGACCATAGAGTTTTAGAGAACCAAGGAATACCTTCAGGAAATAACTGAAAAAGTTGTATTCCCTTTTATACCCAAAATATCCTTTAAGTGGTTCCTTGCCTCTCCTCTACCAACTGATTAATTCTATCTAGGGTAGTTTAAAACATTTTGACTATGACAAGTAAAATACAACCAATACATGACATGACCTCATTTTTAAAAAAATGATTTAATAAACACAAACACGGATTTGTAAATTGCAGTCAAAATTACAATTTCCTGTCATAAAATAAGGACATATACATATACAGAAAATATACAGAAATGATGTGCCAATTATAATGTGTGTATTAACAGAGATATTTTTTTCTCAGTGGCATGTACTGCTAATCTTTTACTGGCCTGGATGATCTGAAAAAAGACCTGTCTACACGCAGAATTCTCCACTTTCAGCTTTAGGAATCCCTCTGGCTATCAATTAATTGCTGTATTTTCTGTAGTCTTAGTGTTCCAGGTCTTAGAACATAAGTTGGCTCTTGGTTTTCCTTTCCATTGTTTGGGAGGTAAATGTTTAAATAAAGATTACCTCTCCTATGAGACAAATTGAATGGTTGCAGGTAGATAAGTTTCTGCGCTACTCTATCAAGGGCATCACTCAACAATGTGCTCACTCAACAGGTGCTGCATTCAATCTTCACCAAGTCAGGTCTGGATTGACATGAATAAGACCACTACCTGAAATTCCATCAATCACATAATTCTAATGATATCATAAATATGACATTAGAAATGAAATGTAAAAGCCTAAGAACATAACCAGTGAAAACAATAAAAGGAATCTTGTTCTTAGAGAAAATAAACATAGAAGAAAGATAGTCTTGGTGTTCTCAATTAGTTATCACCAACATAGTTGTTTGCTTTCACTCCAATCTTCCACTATCAGGTGTTCAAGGTTTAACTAGCAGATGTGCAGTTTCATCTTCACTTATGCCTGTCCTCAGGTCTATAGTTTAAGTAATACCTTGAGTGATTTGGAATTTGACAATTATGTTGACCATTCTCTTCATCATCTTTTTCTATTCAGGAAAAGGGTCTCATACATTAAGGGCTTTTAAAAATCAGTCCCCATTGTAATGAGTGTTTGTTTATAAGCAATATAAGTACATTATGGTATCCATTCTTGTATAGTATTCAGGTGACTTCTCTTTTTAGTCCAAAGTTTTACGGAGAGTATATTCCCCCCTCTTCACCGTTTCTATACTAAGAGTGTACTTCAGCTATCCGCATCATCATGCTTATTATAATCATTCTCATCATCATCATGATTACATTATTATCATGTTTATGACATTAGAAATCATTACATTCTTCTAACATTATCATCATAATCATTAGTACATCATTTTCATTACATTACAGTCATCATCATCATCTTTGTAGTACATTATTATCATTACACTAGACCATATGTGTTAACAGTAGTGGCATGAAATACAAAGTGGGATTTTGCTTAAATTACACACACAGATGCTGTAATATGCGTAATGTATGATATTGGTTGTGTCGTGCTTAGCGCACAAAACTAGATGATTGTAACATGAATGATATTTTATACACAGTGTCGTTATGCGCCGGAGTGTCCTAAATTATTATTTAGTTTATGGGGTATGCCGATGCAGTTCTCTGGTGATAGTCCTGGCATTTCACATCAAGTTGCTGGCTATCCTGAGATTGACTGTTGGCTTATACTCCCTCTCTCTCAGCCTGTAACTTCACTCACTCAAACTCCTCATGCATCAGTCACCATATCCATCTTTGCATGTGGGTTCAATTCACTCTCTCATACATCATTCATATGTATGGATGATCATTTCACTCAATCTATAGACACATTCATATTGGTATGGGTGATCATATAGGAATCATTCACCACACATCCTTCATACTGGCATGTAAGGTGGGTACTTATGTGATTTCCCAATGATAACCTTAAATGTTAACACCATTGACATCACAATGAGATCTCACCCATTCATCAGACACAATCATATCTGTATGGATGACAATCATGCATATGTAGGTGCTTTACACAGAATACATTCACAGATTCACAAGAATGACATTACAAGGGAATCTCATCCTTCAACCTAACTTATACTATTTCATGGATATTTAGTCATGCATGCTGATGGGTTTTATCAAATGATACATTCACATCTGTTTAACAATGATGAACCACATATGACACAAGCATGCTCTTCAATGACATAGACATGTGATCATTAGACACACTTATGAAATTCACCCAGGATTTAGCAACATGAAATCCAGGAGTTATCACATGCTCTCATAAAATACATACAATTTAGGTGATATATCCAATTCACATTCAGACATTATGAATTAAAATACTTCTTGCATGGCGGTTGGTTACGCACTATTATGTGGCACAAATATTATTATTCCCCATGGTTAACAGCCATGTCTATCTATTTGCCTTACCCCATGTGTGCTGTACCATCACACAAATTATGATATCTGTAGAACTCTTTTTGGTTCTCATGTGTTCATGAACTACCAGAAAACTATTTGTTTGCCCATGTGCTCATGTCAAAATTAAATCTACTGACTAATTACACATTACACTAGTTTGACTTACCAGTGTTTACACATTTACAATAGTTTCCTTAAGTCTTACGTTACTCTAATTCATTGTAGATTGAGTTGCTTAAGAAATAAAATTTACATTATGTGTCTAATGTTTATACATTAACTAAGTTGTTTAGCTGGGAGAAAATAAAATACTGTGGTTTTCTCCTAATGTACAGTTTATCTTATGACTATGATAACTGAGTATAATATTATTTAGTTTGTACTAGATTACATTCTTAAGAACTCGCCATTCCAATCATTGTAGATTGAGTTGCTTAAAAATTAAATGTACAACTTGGATTAATGCTTAAACATTAAATCAGTTGTTTACTTTGGGAGAAAATAAAATTCACTATGATTATTCTTAAGGAATAGTTTATGTATAAACCATCACAATTAACTATATTATAATTAACTTCTTAAGAACTCACCACGTTTTCAACAAGTCAACTTACCAACTCTTCTTCTGGGAACAAGGACTCACAACTATCTAAGATTTAAAATAATTATATTCACCTCATCCAAACAGGACGACTTCCAACACTTAAGCGACAGGTTTCCGAATCTGGGTGCGATGTTGTAGGCTGATGTTTCCTATATTAATTTAAAATACTTATATTTAAATCTTATGTTTAGACTTATTTCATCATTCCCTTCGCCTCAGATCTTCTCCTCGCCTTGTGCTGGCTGGTTCACAAACAGACAGATTCATTCCCGCATGAGGTATTTATTTTGTTTTAGTTGTTCCGGTGGTGACGTCACAATGGGTCGATGAAAAAGTCGGATTATTGCCGCAGAGAATGAGGCGGTGTCAAACTTTTATCGTCGCCAGGAATTATTTACCGCATGTTACGCTTGTGAAAATGTAATATATCCCAATCTCCATCTCCTTCTCTCTCTTTCTCTCTCTCTCTCTCTCTCTCTCTCTCTCTCTCTCTCTCTCTCTCTCTCTCTCTCTCTCTCTCTCTCTCTCTCTCTCTCGTTCTCTTAAGTCACACAGTTCTGTGGGTTGGCAGGTAAATATAGTTGGTGGTTTCTACAGGTGTCATTAGGTGACAGCAGCAACATCGAACTTTATATTCACATTCGTCACGTGACGCTAGGTGTCTCATGGGCATGCGAAGCGCATAAACAAAATGGCGACTGTACTTACGGAGTGTACAACCAAAGAGCAACGTGCAGTTGTGCGTTTTTTTTTGTGTGTGTGTGTGGCAAAAGGACTGCCTGCAAAGGACATTCATAAGGAAATGCTTGCTGTTTATGCTGACAAATGTTTGTCCCGTAAAGCGGTGCATTGCTGGCTATAAAGATTTTCTCAAGGACGCTCTAAAGCTGTTGATGAAATCCGATCTGAGAAGGTTATACTGACAGTGTTCTGGGATTGTCAAGGAGTGCTTTAACCAATTTCAAGAAGAAAGGTGACAATGTGAATTCTGAATCGTACTGTGAAGTTCTATCGATGCTTCATAATGCAATTCGAAG
Organism: Cepaea nemoralis; assembly: GCA_014155875.1. Taxonomy (NCBI): domain Eukaryota; kingdom Metazoa; phylum Mollusca; class Gastropoda; order Stylommatophora; family Helicidae; genus Cepaea; species Cepaea nemoralis. The sequence continues at coordinate 850,928 of JACEFZ010006318.1, read as the reverse complement.
AAAACGTCCAGGACTTCTGACTAGAGGAGTGTTGCTTCTTCATGACAATGCCAGACCACATACGGCTCGATTAACTCAGGAGAAAATTAACCTACTAAGGTGGGAAGTTCTGGAACATCGACCTTACAGCCCCGACTTATTCCCTGGCGATGTACACCCTTTTGGTCCACTGACAACCCACCTTGGCGGGGGCATTTCGCGAATAATGCCGAAGTTGAATATGAAGTGAAAACGTGGTTTAGAAAACAGAGCACGCAGTTCTATGCAGCATGTTTGAGAGGACTGATATAACGATGGGATCAATCAATGTTGGTGGAAATTATGTTGAGAAATAAAGGGACAATATATGTATAAAAATAAACTCGTTTCAAGTTGTTATCATATTTATTTATTTTTCTACAGCCATTTGTGACTTACTTATTGACTTCCCTTCGTTTGTGCACACACACACACACACACATTCACACTCACACACACACACACACACACACACACACACACACACATATATATATATATATATATATATATATATATATATATATATATATATATATATATATATATATATGTGTGTGTGTGTGTGTGTGTCAATGGAAGAATGTACAAATGGGTGAAAGCATACTTGCACAACAGAAGAGCCCGAGTACAGATAGACGGTCTCAAGAGCAATAAAGTACTATTACGTCACTGTGTTCCCCAGGGCGGAGTCCTGTCCCCAACACTTTTTCTAATCTTCATCAATGATCTTGTTGCTAATCTACCCGACGGAATTAAAGCGGCAATGTACGCTGATGACCTGGTTTTGTGGAGCGCAAATGAACATGCGATCAGTGGCCACCATAATTGCTACAGAGAGCTGTAGATACATTTGTTGCATGGGCGGATAGATGGTGTATCAGCATAAACACTGACAAGTGCAGCGCCACCCTATTTACCCTTTCTCCGAAACAAAAGACAGGGAGCATTCAGATAAATGGAACACCCCTAAGAGAAGATAAGGAACCAACATACCTTGGTGTAACATTCGACGACAGGCTGACATGGAGAAAACACATCAAAAAAGCAGTAGCAAAAGCCAGAAGGAAAATTGCCATCCTGAGAAAGCTAACTGGAACCACGTGGGGAGCCAGTGGGAAAATACTTAGCAAAGTTTACCAACAGAGCATACGACCACACTTGGAATACGGGTCAACTGCGTGGTGTTCAGCATCAAAAACTACATTGCAGTAGCTGGACAAGGTGCAAAATCAAGCTCTTAGAGTCATCACAGGAGGGATGAGATCAACCCCTATAGTAGCAATGGAGAAAATGGGGAGGACACAAGCTTTAAGAGAACGCAGAGATACAAAAACACTAATACAAGCAGAAAAGTTTCTCAGCTTGCCAGGCCACCCTATGAAGAACCGATTTGAAAACTTAGCTATGGGGCGGTTGAAAAGAAGTAGTTTCATCCACCAGGCCAAACAACTCTGCAGAGAATCCATCGATCTTCCCACAGTTGGTATCCCCTTGACAACTATTCCAGAGCGAACCCCGTGGAAAGATGAGCATAGAATATCGCTACAAATCCAGTCAAAAGTGAGAGGAATATTGGACAAGGAAGAACAGAACAGTGTACAGCGCAGAACAGCCACTCTCAGCTTCCTTGATGATGAATACCCACAGGACCTCTGGATCCGAGTCTACACAGATGGGTCAGCACAAAATGCTGTTCGAAATGGAGGAGCGGGAGTGTACATAGAATACCCAAATAATACTAGAGACATGGCCAGAATTCCAACAGGAAAGTACTGCCATAACTATGATGCTGAAATTGAGGCAATCAAGATAGCCACAGAGAAATTACAAAATACCAGCCATAGGTACACAACCTGCAGTGATATTGACAGATGCAAAATCCGTAATAGAGGCGCTCCTGTCTGGGAAATTGCCAGTTCTGAGGACACTACTTTCTGAACTTAGCAGTCAGCGTAAGATCACCATACAGTGGATACCATCCCACTGTGGAGTCCCCGGAAACGACAGAGCTGATCGATTGGCTAAGGAAGGAGCAAAAGAAGAACAACCTGATGTGCCCATTACATACCACCAAAAGAAAAGAATGATCAAATCAATCAGAAAGCCACCAAACCTTACTCAAGACGACTACCACGTTATGGACAGATCAGAACAGGTCATTCTTCTGCGCCTCAGAACAGGACACAATAGATTACGCAACCACTTGTATACAAAATTCAAGATTGGTGACTCAGCCATGTGCACATGTGGTTTGGCGTCGCAGACAGCAGAGCACATACTCCAGGATTGCCCAAACTACACCATATCCAGGCGAACCTTCTGGCCTAGAGAGACAACAGTGGAAGATAAACTCTATGGACCGCTGAATGAACTAAAAAAGACTGTTAGATTCATACAAGAGACGACATTGCAGTTGTAGACATGTTTCAAGCGAACGAAAGAAGAAGAAGAAGAAGAATATATATATATATATATATATATATATATATATATATATATATATATATATATATATATATATAAATATATAGTCAACAGTCCTGGACGTTGTCTTCAGATTGCATCATAAAGCATCGATATAACTTCACAGTACGATTCAGAATTCACATTGCCACCTTTCTTCTTGAAATTGGTTAAAAGCACTCCTTGACAATCCCAGAACATTGTCAACATAACCTTCCCTGCTGCTGGCGTAACCTTGAATTTTTGGACACAAGACGAAGCAGCATGTTTCCATTGTATTGAAGCACGCTTTGATTCGGGCTGATAGTCAGCATACGCAGGAAGCATTTCCTTATGAATGTCCTTTGCAGGCAGTCCTTTTGCCCACTAAAAGCACAACAGCACGTTGTATTTGGTTGTATACTCTGTAAGTACAATCGCCATTTCGTTTATGCGCTGCGCATGCGCATGAGACACCTAGCGCCACCTGATGAGCAAGAATATAAAGTTCTCTGTTGCTGTCACCTAATGACACCTGTAGAAAACGCTGTACTCCCGTATATTCTCGTGAGTAACGTAACCTGCGCGAGAATCGGTAACGGAATAGACAGGAGTCTCTGCAAGCCAACAGTCCGTACAGGTACACTGTACATAATGCAGCCGCCAGAATGCCAACACAAAAGTCCTCCACGAAAAATACAGTTCATCGTCTATGTAATCAGCAGTCACCAGAAAGACTTCATTGACCCGGGTTTTATACAACATGGCTCGGTCTCTTTCCGTAGGAAGACCCGCCGAGAGCGCCGCACAAAGCACGAACTCCATAGCTCCAGCGACGACTCTCATGAGTCTCCTGAAAAATGCACTCGTGACCCAAAAAGGCAAACTAGTCAATTCAGCGATAGCCGGCCATTGTTCCGAACAATCGAACTTACAGTTCACTGTGCAAACAACAGCGGACAGATGTAAAAGCATTCCACACGAATTTCACAGCTCACAGTGTCACCCACACACTCACTCAGTAGCAGGGCGACGGAAGCATGTTCTAACAGTCCAGCATGAGGAAAATGCGAATGCAAACCGTAGCCAAAAGCATAAACACGCCATAGGCCTTAACAGTTCAATGTCTAACCGCCATGTTGGGGACTGGAAGTTTTAAGTGAGATAGTAGAACAGCTGCAGTGACGTGAAGTAACAACTATCTCTCGAAACTCCTTTGCTTCACTCTTATTGTAACAAGAGTAGCTGTGAAGAGTAAATACTCCATATAATATCATATAGTTAATTATGTAAGCTGACTGACTGATTGGCATCTCGCTTTCTTGACCGACGATAGTTTGTGAAATGGAGTTATACTCCTCCATAGCACAATGCCTTGGCTGACTTTAAAGACCATGTGTTGTCCTTGCAGCTCGATCGCTCTCTCGGGCAAATTTACTCCAGAGGAAATGTAACACCAATACGTCTGAAACATGACAAGCTGCAGAAGCTGCCGGATCAGCACAATAATACTGTAACTTTCCGCCTGTCAGAGCTTCCATTCTAGACCAGTTGCCGAATAAGGCTTAAGGCCTAGTCTGTCCTGCCGTGACATTTAGCCTTTCAGTTGCATTTCCTCGCACTATGGTAAGGCTTCTGCCCTCTCAATTGTGTCCCTCCGCCCGAAGCATTGGCACAATGTTGGGTGTTGGGTTTGGTGAGCTCCGCCAAACATTCGACCCTAACAATAAGCTAGTTAGTTTATAAATAAATAAGCTGTTAAGTATGTCAGAAAGTAATAAATAAGTTTGAAGTAAACAAGTAAGTAAATAAATAAGTTAATAAGTAAATAAGTAATTAAGTAAATAAGAAAGCAAAGGGCTGTTTTACGCGCCTTCATACGCGTGGAGCATGTTGTGCTAGACCTATATTTATTTTAAAGATCAATACGAGGTAGGTGATTGATGAAGTTGTGGCATTTATTTTGAGTGGAGATACATATATCCCTAAATAGTGGTTGCCAACTACAAAAAAAAAAAAAAAAAAATAAAATGGCTTGTTAGATTCCTTCGTGAACTGGATCAGACAAGTCTGGAAAAATTACACTAAGGGACCAAATAAGTTCTCAGGTAGAAGGCTCAGAGCGCACAGGAAAGGCACTGCCGTCAGAGAGGAGGATGCTCACTCTTGTAATAAATGAAGACTAGTATTATTCCTGCCACACAGCTCTTCTAATACTAAGTTTTTAATCCCTCAGATAGTATTTTAACACTATCACGTAAATATGTAACACTGTCACACACACACATAATTAGGATACACGAATGAACTAAGTCTCACTTAACAGTTCAAAGTGTCATAATGAATGATTGGGACTATGTGAAAGATGGTTATGTCTCGTAAACAACACAATTTATAATTGAACAATGAATGATGATGACTGTCTGTCTCTATGTCGCGCTACAGCAGGCTATAGTTTCCTCTTCTTTGGTATTCTATTGCTATTGGCTTTGGTGTTGGCGCCGAGGTATCTAAGGTTAGCATGGGGCTACTCAGCTTTTGTTGCAAGTTAGTTGTTGATGGAATGAATGGACTCTGAGTGGTGGCTGGTACAATATCGTCACTCTTTACTGCAGTAGAAAGGTAAGATCCTTCATATATCACCGGTGAACATCATTGTAAGGAAACACCGTCACTGCTGAAAGAAGAGAACAACAAACATGTACCCGCAGCCATCAAGAAGTTGGGTACAGTAATATATCACATTAGCCAGATATCCATCTTAATGTTTCATTTTTTCATTGTGGATTTTCCTATATGCTGCTTGGGGTCGGTTAAGGGTGCCGTAATCGCACAATATGTCCTTATATCACATGCCCTTTAACTCTTTTCTATCCCTAAAGTCAGATATTTACATCATTTGTTCCTGTCAAATAAGATGATGCGATAAATATTCACACTTTTGGATACTTATGGATGTAGGTAATATCACATGTCTAATTAGACATGCCCCACTCTTTCCATGCAATAAGTTTCTCAAATATACATAATATGCACATGTCCATTCGCCTAGATCATTGTGCAGAATCCAAATAATGATGGCATTCATACAAAGTTCTGTTCATACTAATTTACAGTGTAAATAATTATAATTATAATATATTCACATCTTATATAAAAAGTCAGATATTATCTCATTAAGCACGTATAATACACAAAGGAGATAATAAAGTAACGAATAATACATCTTAGTAAAATATTATCTATAGTCTGTCCAGAAATGAATGCCTTCATTCACGATCAGTTATTTTGAAAACTGTCTGTTGCATCTTTATGCAATTTTTCCTGCCGTCTATATTTACCCTCACCCAAGGAATATGTCTTTGATAGGTCCAAAAGCAATTTAAATCATGGAAAGCGGCGACATTTCTTTGATGTTTTGGTGAAAAACTAATGATTTCTCGCTAACAAACTTGTTTTACAGTAATGCTCCGCCAGTTCGGATGACGACACAAGGCTATCCAGATTCGTATGGGAGTGGGTGCAATGTCTACTCTGCTGAGACGGAACATGATTACCCGTTTTGCATGACGAATATAGCTGTGAATGTCTCTTTAGTGGGCTTCCTTCTTAACGGTCAAGATGTTGGTCCTCTTTTCATTGAAGTTTATAGAATGATTCGTATGTTCGTGTGTTGTCCCCTCATTTGACAACGTGTTTCTTCTCACGTTTCTTGTTATGCCACAATATGTCAGTTCCCATGGCAATATTACTCTTCAGGTGGTATTTAATGCGTCTAGAGCTTTTGTTTCTTCAATGCCAGTTGTTTGTCACCGTTGATGGCTTACGGAATTGAAAATTAATCACTGTGGAATACAAACTGTTGCCATTGACAAGCTGTATTGTTTGTGTCAATGCTGTCATGTTAAGGGCCTACAATTCTTCTTCTGAATAGTTGGAGCAAAGATATCCCAGTAAGGTGTGCATGTGGATTATTGTCTGCGATCTGCCAGACCTTAATCTGTGTCGCACGATTCCAGTAGGTTTATGATTGCTCTCGGATGCATAAAATTCAACCTATCCTTTCTCCAATAGTCATCTTCATCTTTCAACACATGGTCCTCATATTATTTCCCACTAACTTTTATCAGTATTTAATACCCTGGACTGGGTTAGTATCCTTACGTCAGACAATTTGAATATAGTAATTTCAGCTGCCACCTGTCCTTTAATTTTAGCCCACACAAGTTCTATAGGGTTAAATTGAGAATGGTACGGCGGAAGTCTCAAGCACCCATGACGATGCTCTTCTGTCAACTTGTCGATTTGTTATGTCTTGCTTTTGGGCGTCTGTTTTACAAGAGACAACAATTCTAGCTTGAAATGCGTTTCTGGAAATGGTATGTTTTCTATTCGGAGCCTTATCTTTATTGCTGCCTTTGTGCTCGATGCTGTAGGTATTTTGTCTTCTTGGGCAACAACATTGTGATATCATGCATTGTCCATAAATGGACACGATGGTCTATCAAGAGATGGAAGCACTGTATTCTCGAGCCAATCTCTAAATACATTACCATTCATCTTATTATGATAATCCCTATTGTCTGTACGCTTTGATACGAACACGAGCCCAGCATTCTGTAGTAAGCCATTATGCGTACTACCAAATGCTGTCCTATACTACTGGGCACATATCGCTTTATCTGTCCATCCACTGATTGCTATTCCCTTTCTCTTGTATGGTGCGCATTGATCCTGGCTTCATCCAAATACTCTATGTCATCATTGTCTTTGCACATTTCCCTTATTTCACCTAGGTATTTGCTTCTCATGGCTCCTAAATGCGGTTGCTCGTAAATGATATTTCTACCTAAATTGTACTTTCTAAACGTGAAGCCTAATGTCCTTATAATTTTCTACAAAGATGTCTTAGATAGCTCTATGTCGTTGTTCTTTCTCAACCAAACCCTACGTTTCCTTACAGTCACTGTGTCTTTGGTATCCAGCATTTTAATAATACCTCGCATTATGACATGCTTGTCAGAGCTGTCTACAATTGACTTTGTACCTACCATTTGCTTATTGCGTGATGGTTTCATTCCAGATTCCAGCACTAATCGACGAAATGACCGTTTACTCAAACCCAATGCATTCAATTTGTAATAGTATCTGAAACAGTTTCCTACGATCAGCTTTTTGATAAACATATGTGTACAACTTCAATGAAGTTGAAGTGTACAAAATTTCACATTCAATCCCATTCAACAATATTCACACATTCAGATTTTAGCGATAAATGGTAAGATTTAAAAAAAAAATAACCATGTTTCATGAAAGCACGCACATTATTGACAACACCTCTTAACACTCCCCGTTCCACTACACCAGGCTCTTGTCATAAGGCAAATCCCGTGTCCCACGAGAAAATGAACTTTTCAAAGTTAATGTTTCCGCGAGAAAATGTAATACATTTAATAATATGCACTTCATCTCTGACCCGTAAATTATATACCGCATGAATACCGCATGAAATCTGCTGTACCAGAACAAAAATTGTTTTGTTGGGTGGATATAACGATAAGGTTAAATGCTAAATCTCATCATGGTCAGTTTTATTACTTAGATTTGATTGATTGATTGATTTAGGAATCGACATCACATCATTCGGGGCATTCCCATAAGCTCTCCGTCCCCATCCTCAGCAGCCAGCGAAGAGTTCCAACACTAATAGTACCAGTAGCAATCTGATTATATGTCCGTCTCGCCTTTCCTCTGAGCGTTGAGCGTCGGCCAGATCCCCTCGTCACTCCTCGCTGTCTCATTCTTGCCAGACCATGGTAATCCATTTGCTCCTCCGAGGTGTGCACGTGCTCCCACAAGGCCGCAACCACGTCTGCCTTGTCATGTATCAATACTCCACCAAGTTCTGCAGAGCCAGCCAATCTGTCCGCCTGTTCATTTCCCAGCACACCGGCATGCCCCGGAGAAAAGATCCAGGCGATGCTTGTCACCCGTGACCTCCGAAGCGAAGCAAGCCACTCCGCATGAAGCCTGCCCGTCCTCACCCTCGTCAGCATGCTTTCTGAGTCAGTTACAATCACGATGTGTGTGTGTGTGTCGTATTCTCCATCCAGCGGAGAGCCGCAGTGACCGCCTCCACCTCCATTCTTAAGCTGGATGTTGTGGTATCATATGCCAGGCTCTCCTGCCCCAAACGTCGACCATTGGCTTTGGCTATGAACCCCCAGCCACTTTTCTCACCTCTTGACACCGAACCATCTGTGTAGATAATCACATCACCCGAGTGAGCATTGTCCTGAATTAGTTGCTGGATTTCCACTTCCGTGGCCCCTGCTGGCCACTCCCTGCACTCCCGGCTTAATGTGATTATAACTCTGCACAAGTCTGACTGCTCCGCTGGCACTCTGACCCACTCCTCTCCACGCCTAATGTTCTCCAAAGGGCACACCTGTCTGATCGTATCCTCTGCCTGAGCCATCCATGATTTCCCTCTTATCAGTCGCTGACCCTTAACTGCGTCCAGCGCCTCATGCAGTGGGTGGTCTGTGTCTGCAGCTACTCTGAGGTATGCCTTCACCTGCATCACCTTGAACCTACCAGCACCACTCGGCAGACCAAGGATGTAACGCATACACACTACTGGGGTGTCTCTAGTGCATCTTAGAATGACCCGCATAGCTTCGTTCTGTATGCGCTCTAACTTCACCAGCTGACTCTCTGAGACAGTGAGCAGGCCTAATCCATAATCATTTACTGAGAGGATCAAGTGCTGGTATAGTGTGATAAGCATTCTCTGCTCTGTGTCCATTGCAGCCATAGTTTTAAGTGCACTGAGACCCTTTTGAGATCTTGTCACAACCGTCTCCACATGGTCCTTGAAGGATAGGCTCCTGTCAAATGTGATCCCCAGATACTTCAGTTTGTTCTCTCTGCTGACATTTCTACCATCTATCGCGAGGCTTGGGACATCCGCTCTCACAATCCTGTTGTCCAGAGAGCACCACAAAACAGCCGCCTTTTCCGGGTGGATCACAGCACTCATTTCAGTGCACCTGTCAATCACTTTGTCTACTGTCGCCTGTAGCTCCTGGGCTGTTTGCTCCCCATCTCTCCCCTGCCTATATGCAAGAATATCATCTGCAAATGTTAGTATTCTTCCAACCTCCTGGTGCTTCTAGGTTTGCAGTCTTGCTCGTATACACATTAAATAGCACCGGTGAGACTGCAGATCTCTGTGGCAGTCCCGGAGTTAAAATATGTGGCTCTGAGGTCCATGCACCCAGACGGAGAGCAACCCGACGAGAGTGCAGGACGGCTGCTATCCAGTTCACCAACCAGGGATTGACCCCCTTCTCCATCAGTGCGGTCATCAAAATATCATATCGAACTCTATTGTATGCATCCTCGAGATCAAGCGCTCCCGCCATCGTTTCTTGTCTACTCTGGAACCCCTCATAAACGTCAAAGGCAAAAGTGGCTGCATTTGACCAGGTATCTTTTCCTGGCCTGTAGCTCCCCAGGCCTCTTGGAAGAAGCTTCCCGCTTTCCAAAAACTCTTGCAGCTTGACAGCGACTATCTTCTCCAGAACCTTCCCAAATGTATTTTGAAGGGTGATGATTCTAAAGCCGCTAAGCTTTGACTGATCCTTGAATGGTTTTGGGAGAGGGATGAGATAGCTGTGCACCCAATCCTGCTGTACTGACGCTGTCCTAATGCTCTGGTTAAAGCAGTCGGTCATCTCCTCCAGGTCTGCATCACTCAAATCCTTCATGTGGCCATATCTGACCCCATTGGGCCCTGGTGCCGTGTCTTTTGCCTTTTTCAAAATGTGTTTAACATCTTCCACCCGTATGATGTCTTCATACTGCATATTCTTCGTGGTGCCAGATAACTCCTCTCTAACGGTATCCCTGGTGTCCGCATCATTATGATTGGTCTGCTCTAAAAATCTCTGGAGAAATGCCTCCCCTTTCTTTTTGTCTGTTGTCACGCGCACACCATCATCTCAATAAATTGTTCCCACTGTCATAGGCCGATCTTTTCTCTGCATTTGCCTGTGCAGTTTCCAGAATTTTCGCAGTGTTTTATCGCCTCCAATCTCCTTCATGAAACATTCCCATTTTGCCTTTTTGGCCTCTGTAGCACAGCGCTTGAAAACCTCCACCTTGTCTTCCTTGACATTTTCCGCTGTGTCCACTTCCTCTCGTGAGCTTCGAAGTGTCTGTCGCACTTTCTTTAGCTGCTTCACTGCAGCTCTCTTTGCTTTCCAAGCATGGTCTACTTCTGGTGTCCACCATGGCGGCTGCAAAAAGGGAGTTTTAACAGTCCTGTTGCATGCCCCTTGTCTGAGGCGTCCAAGAAGGCAATCGGTCCTCTCATACCGGAAGGTCTTGCGCGCTCTCCCAGCTTTACCTTTCCTGGGTTTAGAGATCAGGACTGAGCATGGCATTTTACTTAGATATGGAAGTTTATATTGGGGCAGACAAAAGTAAACACACCATAATTAAGTACGTGTAATAAACAAATGGGATAATAAAGTAATGAATAATACCCCTCACCTACTTAGTAAAATAGTATCTCATTAAGTATGTGCAATAAACAAAGGAGAGAATAAAGTAATGAATAATACACCAGGCAGAAAATAGAACTATCAGTAAACATGCTATAATATGGACGTTCGTCCATCACAAATGATGAGGACTATTCATTCATTGCATCTTTTGATTTGATGAAGAACGAATGACTTGCGCTTTAGTTTGGATTATAACGAGGTACTAGTCGCGCAACTCCATCGACCTCGCTCTCTCGTCTGCGTCCATCTGGTTCCAGTGGTTAGCATGGCAAGACGACTGGAGACGGACACAGATGCAGTGGACGTTAGGCTGCCACGGCCAGTTATCCCTGTATATATTGGCTCTCGAGAGCTTCGTGCAAACGGCCCTTCCGTCAATTCCTTTAATTTTCAGTTTTAAGACAAGCGTAGCGACAAGCGAATGAGCGTATGACTACTGATAGGATCAACCAGATATCTATCGGACAGACGGACTATTCACGCACACGCAAGCAAAGAGTAGCATCGCTAAAGCGCGCCCTCCCGGTACAAGGTGATACATGCAAAACCACTGGACGCTTACCGACGAGCTTTCAAGCTACGCCGGCAGGACTGACCGAAAAGCTATACCAGTTTACTGACTGCAGGCCCACTACTCATCGAGAGAGAGTGGGCGCTTATCGAGACTTTGTCGAACGGTCGTACAAATTTGCTCTTTTACCCGCTCAAACCACGACCCTGGCTGCACGATGCGGTTACATTCTCGAAACGCCTGCCTTGTTAACTTGCGTTGGCTGGGAAGATCTCATTTTGGTGCACCTCACACAGCCATCCGAGACAACGAACGCTAGACGCGGAACTGATCTTGCGAACCATACCAGCCCTCACAAATATGCTATAATACATAGATATCGTCATAGCAAATGCACTTGTTAAGGCGAAGTTCTCAATTAGACACCTTACTATAAAATATAGAGAAGTAATGAATGGATCTAAAACTTCCAACATAGTTATAACAAGCAATGCTGGTGTTATTATAAGTTGTCACTTATCCAAACTCTTTCCAGAAAGTCACTACAATTCCTCTGAAGGATTTAAGGAACTAAAATGAACATCTAGAGACCATCAATCGCGAAAAAGAGAGGGTTAAAGTACCGGAAGACAAGACTGACTGGCACATTCACTTAAAGTAACACTGGGTTGTGAGCCCACAGAATAAGCAGCAGGCCGTACAGAGGTTGAGGTGCAAGAACTGATCCAGGGCAACACACATCAAGGCGACATAGTGATCTACACCGACGGGTCAGTAGTGAGAAACTGACGTAGCGGTTGGGGTTTCATAGCGAAGCTAATGGACGATGCTTGAAAAAGGAGAGTCTGGCATATGAAACTGCGACCTCCAGCATGAGAATGGAGATGGAAGCAGTAACAGCGGCATTCCGTTGATTACAGGAGACCACTGCAACACACATTGCAAACGTTACGGGTTCTAGGTATATGCTTAGTAAGGTGGAGAAAGGAACATTTAGTGTGGAATGGCTATCCTCGCTTCAGAGGTCACAGATTGTGAGAATTCTATTGTTTGTGTCTTCGTTACTCAAATTCTATTGGTGATTTGCCTTGGTCATGCTGTGGTGCGGGGGAATGAACAGGTTGATTGGCTGGAAAGGAATGCACCTCTTGGTGGTCGATTACCTATGGACAAGGGAGAGGTGGTCGAGCGCCTGTGGGACCAGGTAGAGAAGCTGGGGGAGGAAAATATTTAGAACCCGTACGTGGAAAGAATGGTATTGCGAGGGATCAGCAGGGGTTCTGGGAGACTCTCAAAACTGAGAGTGAAGACAAGGAGAACCTTCAATCAGATAGCGGTGGAAACGATTAGTATTATGACTCTTCACTGACTGTTGAACGAGTGGACGGAACACGTATGGGATTGTCCCGAGTGCAGTGATGTCGATTCTTACCTCAATTTAACCCATCTGAAAGCATATAATTTATAAGTTATATGTTCTATTCTGCTGTCTTACAAAGTTTCACATCTAAGTCTATGTACTTTTATTGATATATCATATGTAAATATGTCATATAAAAAGTGAGTTTAAAACTAACTTTAAAATTAACATGTTTGGCTGCATATGCTGTGTACAACGGAACCAGGATCCAACTGTCACCAACTTCAAATACCAATAGATTAATAACAGTGAAATAATAAAAGACACGTTTTATTTTATTGAATTGTTGTGCCGACTTGGAGACACGGTAACGCAATGGCTTGTACGCTTGCCGTGGTCGTGTGTCAAAATCTCATCCAGTCGAATCATTTCTAAAATGTACCTGGGCTCTCAGTTCGATGAAGCCTACAATGGGTTCCATGAAATGTCCAGAGAAGTCAAATATATGACTCTTATTCCATTCCAGCATTTCTATAAGTCACTTATGGCAGTCGGTGTGTTTACGTGTGAGGGAATTTCCAGTTATTAGTAAATGTAAAGTAATGAGCATTTAATATACTATTACAAATCTTGACTCGAACTTTACTCCCGAGTATGAATTTGTAAAAAGACGGTATTTGTTTGGTCGCATAAACTGACAGCCGACTTGAAGAATTGGTCGACAAAGGAATATGTTAGTTGTTTGAACTTTCCTAGACCTGCCGAAACATTTGGCTAGATTGTGAGCTATGTCATTGTCCAAATAAGTTTACACGATTTTCAACAGTTTATTATGTAAGTTTTCAGCCTTGCATTTGCTGTAGTAGTGCATCCATTATCTGATTATACAACTATACCATTCTTGTCGTTGACAAGATGAAATCAGTGTTTCCTTTTTCTCAGCTTATGTTCAAAACATATTAGTTATGAGTTATAGTGTCTATGTTGGCAATAAAGTGAACACAGCAAAGGCGTTTTGTAAACTGTATGCGACGAACAAATACTTAATTACTCAAATACGCCGAGTCCCCAGCGGCAGTCAGGTGTCTAAAACCTGGGTTATGCAGATAATGACGTCTAGTTTAATGTAAACACCGGCTGTTAATAAATAACACGCATTAGAAGATTATTCCGTCGTAGTTTGGTTATAAAATAACATATAATGAAATGAGCATTTAAGAATAATTCAAATATACAACTAAACCTGGCGTCTGAAGTAAATCTCTTTATTGGTGGAAATTAATTTGTCGTCAGTGTCACTCAAAAATGTCAGTTCATGCGAATGTTGGTTGGGGCCTAGGGACGCTTATCTTCCATACAGATATGTTTCAGTTGGTGCTGGAGAACTGACTGTCTCTCCCCCCCCCCCCCCCCCCCCCCCCCCCCCCACCCACAATTAATGTGGAAGCAAGTTGGGTTTTGTCTAGAGAGGAGGCAGATAAGTAACACAGAGGAATCAATCAATCAGTCAATCAGATGTCGTCTGCACATTCGCCGTTGGCTGAAAAGGACCTCCAACTCTGTCTGATTCTGTCTCCGGTTATTCACTTTGACAGACCGCTGCTCGTCTGTCTCTTGGTGTTATCTCCATATATAATTATTTCTTGCTTGCCTGCCGTGGATTTTGTTATTATCAAAGAGATAGCGACTGTCAAGATGGGTTGGCATGAGCTGCTTGACTACCTATGCTCCAATGAGAGACACTGGACAGCAAAAGAAGATGAGTCTTTTAAAGAGTGTTTATGTATTTAAATACACAAGAATACATGTTCTGGAATTCTCTATCCCTCTCTGTTTATCTCCCCCTCTCTTCCCTATTCTCTCTCACTCCCTCTCTGTCCCTCTCTCTGTTTCTCATCCCCGTCTGTTCCAAATTCTCTCTCTCTCCCTCTCTGTCCCTCTCTCTGTTACTCAACCCCTTCTCTTCCCAATTATCTCTCACCCCTCTCCATCTCTCTTTGTTTCTCACCCCCTTTCTCTTCCTTTTTTCTATATCTCTCTCCCGGAACATGAACTGCAAATTAGAAATTAAACAGAACACAAATTATCATTGAAACCTCCTTTAGCCTTGTTTCCCTGAAAATTAATAACAAATGGGGCCATGTAGTAAGAAGGTCACGTTTCGCAGGATACATTACATACCATTGTCTGCTGTAGGTAGGGGATGATGTGGATTAGAAGCAAAGTCGTCATGATGCATGAAATCCGCTTCATCTGTTCAATACTCATGGAAGGAGTCATGACGCCTGTGAGAATGTAACGTTGAATACATTTTACTTATCTTTAACTTTAGTTTTGTAGCAGGAACCTGCAGTTGATGTTTGAGATGTTAGGAGCATCACATATGTTTGAGATGTTAGGAACATCACATTTGTTTGAGATGTTAGGAACATCACATTTGTTTGAGATGTTAGGAACATCACATTTGTTTGAGATGTTAGGAACATCACATTTGTTTGAGATGTTAGGAGCATCACATATGTTTGAGATGTTAGGAACATCACATTTGTTTGAGATGTTAGGAGCATCACATATGTTTGAGATGTTAGGAACATCACATTTGTTTGAGATGTTAGGAGCATCACATATGTTTGAGATGTTAGGAACATCACATTTGTTTTAGGTCTGAGTGCATGGACGAATAGGTGGGATTGGCGACATTGTTCGTAATCCCGTATATCCACGTGGAAAAAACAGCAGCTGCGAGAATCGGCAGCGGTTCGAGCCGCTCTGGTAACTTACGGGGGTTTATGAGCCGGTCGTTCAGAAAGTATTGGCAAACTACTGAACGTTAAACTTGCCTAGTACATCAACAGCAGCTGAAAAATGCTGGTGTTGACTGCAACGTCCTGTAAGGGATGTGCAACATAAGAGAGAATAAAGTGAACGTCGAGAGCTGACATCGAACTCTAGTCCGACCGGGCTTATACTGTTGTCAGCACAATGTCCTAACAGCTACACCAACGATTTAATATAGCTTGATGTGTGGTTATAAATGGGGAAAAATAACCACGGCAGAAAGGGGTTAGTTCGCTTGCCTACCAAGACAGTGATCTGAGTTAAGTTCTTAGCAGCTTCAGAATGATGTGTTCAGACAAGACAGTGATCTGAGTTCAGTTCTCAGCAGCTTCAGAATGATGTGTTCAGACAAGACAGTGATCTGAGTTCAGTTCTCAGCAGCTTCAGAATGATGTGTTCAGACAAGACAGTGAACTGAGTTCAGTTCTCAGCAGCTTCAGAATGATGTGTTCAGACAAGACAGTGATCTGAGTTCAGTTCTCAGCAGCTTCAGAATGATGTGTTCAGACAAGACAGTGATCTGAGTTCAGTTCTTAGCAGCTTCAGAATGATGTGTTCAGACAAGACAGTGATCTGAGTTCAGTTCTCAGCAGCTTCAGAATGATGTGTTCAGACAAGACAGTGATCTGAGTTCAGTTCTTAGCAGCTTCAGAATGATGTGTTCAGACAAGACAGTGATCTGAGTTCAGTTCTCAGCAGCTTCAGAATGATGTGTTCAGACAAGACAGTGATCTGAGTTCAGTTCTCAGCAGCTTCAGAATGATGTGTTCAGACCAATATTGCTCCGGCTTCGACCCGGCCTTATGAAGTTGGCATCATGTAATTTTCTGACGTATCTGGGGAGGAAAGGCAACGATGTAGGGAACTGGCCACCCATCCCCAGATGACCTAGAGTATGTGAAGGTTTAACATTTCCACACCCCTACGGTAGTGTCTGTCGTGAGACTACATAGACCGAATAAATATTTATTGGATGCAACTAAACAGGCATACACAGTTATTAAGTAAAAGTCCTTTGTGCACACCTTAAGGCGCATTCAGTACGTGTTGCTAGACTCACATGTATAGACCAATCGACACTTGATGTGGTTAGTATTACACCGGCCGCCTTTACTTCCCAAAACATATGCGACCAGGTCGATTTTAAAAATTAGAATCTGCCTCAGTGCCGATGGAACCCCTGCCAAATGGGTCGGCAGGTTGGTTACTAGCCACTACGCGGCTACGGCTATCTAAATTATGGCTGTTGTCATACCAAAAGGGTGAGCTTATTTTAAAATACACATAACATAACCGGCGCACATCTCAGAACCAGGAGGGAGATGATCATGTCAGAACCAGCCAGCAGAGAATCAGGCCAATGATTTCACACATGCCAACTAATATACTTGAGACTGTGTCCAGAAATACTTTGGGATGGCTATTGGCATTGAGTGTCTACGCACACATGGGAATGGCAGAAATACTTTGAGATGACTACTGGCATTGAGTGTCTACACACACATGGGAATGGCAGAAATACTTTGAGATGACTACTGGCATTGAGTGTCTACGCACACATGGGAATGGCAGACATACTTTGAGATTACTACTGGCATTGAGGGGCTATGCGCGCATGGGAATGGCCAGAAATAGTTTCCGATGGCTACTGGTATTGGGCTGGTATCCCTGGCCGAGAGTTTACGACTTTCTCCGTAATCCCGTATACTCTCGTCAGTATCGTGACGACGGCGAGAATCAGTAGCGGTTCTCGCCGCGTCGGTAACTTAGGGGGTATGTGAACCGGTCGTTCAGAAAGCAATGGCAAACTACTGAGCGTAATCTTGCCAAGAAATCAACAATCAGCTGAAAGATGCTGATGTTGACAGCGATGTCCTGTAAAGGATATACAAACATTTATTATAAACTGGCATTGGAGGTCGGAGCGTGCATGGAAATGGCCAGGACAACCTAGGACGTACTTGGAACATGCCACCCAATGTATATATTGTATTTTGTATCAATACTGACTGACTGGCACCTTGCCGTCTTGACAGACGATAGTTTATAAAATGGAGTTATACCGCTCCATAACACAAAGCCTGGGCTGAATTTAGAGACCATGTGTTGCCCATGCAGCACGATCCCTCTCTCGGCCTGTCTAGTGTACTCCAGAGGAAAGGTAACACCAATACGCCTGGGACAAGACAAGCTGCTAAAGCTGCCGGATCAGCAAAGCAATCTTAGGGTCTGGTCTGTCCTGCCATGACATTTAGTCTTTAGGTTGAATTTCCTCGCACTAGGGTAAGGCTTGTACCCTCGTAATTGCACTCATCCGCCCGGAGCCGTTGGCACAATGTGGGGTGTCGGGTTTGGTAAGCGCCGCCAAACGTTCGGCGCTAACAGAAAGCAGGTAGTACCGTCTATTGTCATACCATAGCTCAGTCATATCTGACTAAGACCTAACATCCATTGTATCAATAAGAGCCTTTGTTATTTCACGGCTCTCTGGCATATCCCACATCAGTGCCAGAATCCAGCCATAATGTTAATCTACTGTGTACTACTTACTGTAGTCAGTGTCTTATGGTGTTTGTGATCACGTCTGTCTACAACCCTCTGTCTCGTTTGCTGCCAATCATTTCTGATACTAATGTTTCTACATTTCATGATGTCAAACTGTTCACTTGGTCTACCCCTGCCTCTCATCCCCACCAACTTCCCCATTGTGGCGACATACTCCAGCTTTCCCCTTCTCATTACACGTCCAAAGAATGTCATCCAGTGCGATAAACCCGCTCTCGTTGTGAGTCAACTTCTCTCAAGATATCTCCATTACTCTGTCTATCCGTTCACGGGCTGTCATCATTCTTCTATAAAACCACCACCTCGCAGCTTGGACATAATTAGTAAAGTGTCTGCTAATTTCCATGATTCGCTTCCATACATTAATTAAGCTTCTTACGGAGTCTCCGCGGCGAAGTGGTTACGCCGTCTGCCTCGCGCTCCGAAAGTTGTGGATTCGATTCCAGCCTACGGGCGTTCGGTTCACGAGCGCAATTTTCTCGGAGACTCCTGAGGGGTCGTCGCAGGAGCTACATAGTTTGTGCTTTGTACGACGCCTTCGACATATGCCGCCTTGTGGAAAGAGACCGAGCCATATGGGATGTCACTCGGTGCAATAAGTCAACCCTTTTGCCTTTAAAACCACCTTTTAAAAATTAAGCTTCTTAAGGAATGCAAATTGTTGGATTGGAAGAAAGGGTAAAGTATGGCGCAGGTTCTCGGGTGGCTAAACATAGATGAACAAAAGAACGTTCCCATGAAGCAGCTGTTTCAAAAAGACCTCAAGGTCTAAAATAAACATTACAGCGGCTTCTATGCGGTTGTACTGAACCATGCAGCCTAACCTGTGATGACGCATTCATTGGTAAACACTTGTGACCTCATCGTCAACGGATGTGGCGATGGTAAGAATGTGTGCACTGTATGCTGGCCGTCAGGCATTTGAAGTTAATAAACACTAGCATAAATAGGCCCTCGTTATCTCACATCGAACTTCTGAGAAGATAATTCCGTTGTTCTAGCAGGCAATATGTGCCCGCAGCATGTACGGATCTATTCGGGCGTTGTAAGTCTAGCGACGTGTGTTGTGAGAAATGTTAGGTAAAAATTAACACTTAACGAATCATGTTTTGTTATGTAAAATAGGAAGCAAGTTAAACCAGAGATGTATTTTTTATATATATATAACAGTTTGATTTATATAAAATATTAGTTTACACATATAACAGATTGTAGATTCTGCATTCAAAAATTTACCAATAATAGAATATAAATATCATTAGGAAACACTAGTAACATGTTTGATAGTTTAGTGTTAGTTCTGAAAGAAAACAATTGTCCCGAAGCAGTTCCCTCAGTGGGTCAGTGATGTGATGGGGGACATCACATTTTGTATGGGCATGGATGCACGAAGTAATAGGTGGCCAGTCGTTCCCCCACTTAGCGGACGACGAACGCAAGCGTCGCACCCCTGCCCACCATGTCCACGAAATGATCAACTCAGCGATTACATTAGCGCTCCTGCTGGTGGATGATAGTAGCAGCATCAAGAGAAGTGGAATTTATGTTTGTTGTTATTGTTGTTAAAGCAATAATAATAGTAGTAGTGTAGTAGTAGCAGTTATTGCTGTTATGACAATGGTAGTAGTAGTAATGACAGTAGTAGTGGCATTGATGGCGATGCTAGTAGTAATATTAGTAGTGTTTGTTGTAACAGTAGTAGTAGTAGTAGTAGTAGTAGTAGTAGTAGTAGTAGTAGTAGTAGTAGTAGTAGTAGTAGTAGTATTTGTTGTTGTTGTAGCAGCAGCAGCAAAAGCAATACCGATAGTGTTAGTACTCTTTGTTTGAGTTGAGTTGAGTTGAGCCTAGAACCGGCATCACTGCACTCAGGATATTCCCATATGCGCCCCGCCCAATCGTTCAACAGCCAGCGAAGAGTCACACTACTAATCGTTCCACCACTATCTAGTTGAAAGTTCTTCTGGTCTTACATCTCAGTTTTGAGATTCGATCAGAACCACTGCCAGTCCCCCGCAGTCTCATCATTTCCACATACGGGTCCTCAATCTGTTCCTCCACCTTCTCCACCTGGTACCACATGTGCACGACCACCTTGTCCATAGGTAATCGACCACCAAGAGGTGCATTCCCTGCCAGCCTATCAGCCTGTTCATTCTCCCCGCACTCCCACATGGCCAAGGCAAAAAAATCCATACAATTCTCACAATATGTGACCTCTGAAGTGAGGTGAGCCATTCCACATGAAACATTCCTTTCTCCACTTTACTTAGCATACTCATTGAGTCCGTGACGAAGACAATATGTGTTGCAGTTGTCTCCTCTAACCAAACGGAATGCCGCTGTGACTGCTTCCACCTCCATTCTCACGCTATAGGTCGTAGCCTCATATGCCATACTATCCTTTTTCAAGTAGCAGTAGTAGTGTTTGTTGTAGTGGCGGTGGCAGCTATGGTGGTGGTGGTGGCGGCGGCGGCGGCGGTGGTAGTAGTAGTAGTAGTAGTAGTAGTAGTAGTAGTAGTAGTAGTAGTAGTAGTAGTAGTAGTAGTAGTAGTAGTAGCGGCAACAACAACAGAAGAAGCAGTATCTATAGTATTCGTAGTCGTTGTTGTAGTGGTGGAGGTATTTTTGATGATGGTGGTAGTAGTTACAATAGTAAACATCACTATCTAAATATACCCATGCGTATTGCTTTCAAGCGACTAATGAGTGGTAGCAGCAGCAGCAGCAGCAGCAGCAGCAGTAGTAGTAGTAGTAGTAGTAGTAGTAGTAGTAGTAGTAGTAGTAGTAGTAGTAGTAGTCAAAACTGTGCTGTAAATATCGCTTTGATGAGAATATTTATTATAAGTTATTTCTGCCTTATACGGCTACCTACTACCAGCTGTTGGTTCACTTCAGTGTGCGCACTTAAGTCTTACATCAGTAGTGCTAATGTTGTGGTGTAGTGGTACCTAGGGCCTATATTGCCCTGCTGCATCGGCTGTGTCACGCGGAATGTGTATATTTCTTTCTTTCAAACACAGAGGAACACAGTGAACATTGTCGACAGTTTCAGAACCTCTGTAATATTCACAATGTCAAAAAGGAGGGACTCCAGGGAGGATTCACGACCTCCAACTGTCAACAGTACGGAATTTTATATTTCTGTGTTTAATGTCTGTCTCGTTTTGTTTCGACGTTGCTTGTCTCTTGTTTGTCTAAT
The DNA here is from genome assembly GCA_014155875.1 of Cepaea nemoralis. NCBI lineage: Eukaryota > Metazoa > Mollusca > Gastropoda > Stylommatophora > Helicidae > Cepaea > Cepaea nemoralis. The sequence continues at coordinate 829,419 of JACEFZ010006318.1, read as the reverse complement.
TACCAGTATGGCTGCAGCCAATTCCATTCTGCCTATCTTCCTCTTACGCCTGCACCTTAAAGCTATATTGGGCGTGCATGTTTCAATGACCAGAAGCTATGCCGACGGTAGCGTAGCTACAAGTATGGTATCTATACTATGTCAGACAGACCAAGTGATAGGGACTAGACCAGTGGTTCTCAACCTTTTTTGGCCAATGCACCCCTCACCATATGTTCAAAATGTCAACCCCCCCTCCCCCCCTTCGTATGTCCTCCCTATAAAGTCCCCCCTTTCCCGCCCGTACACAGTATATGTAATAATGGACTCTATATTTAATAACACATACTAGAACAAGTCTAGACGTCTACATAAAACGTGTTTTGTGGGTCTACTTACGTCATGAAACGAATTTCAGAAGGGCGGGAAGTACAGAACAGTAAAGTATGGAGAGAAAAACAATATCAAGTAATGTGTTCTTGTATTAACGCGATCTTGAAATAATCTTATTCGAACTCATATTCAGCAATAGTGACTTATTGCATAAGATACTTTTCATTCTCTGAAATGCAGCTTTTGCTTGAGCTATTTTACTCTTAATCTCTATAATGCATAATCAATCCAATGGTATAATTTAACTTTGCATATGTTTAGTATTAACACTGTGTCTATCACATGCTGCTTGAAGAGGCCAAAGAATGACCTCATATGTATTATACGCCATTCAGAATGGCTCAAGCGGGTCTTCAGGTTCAGATGAAGGCAAATGTATAGCCCGTTTTCCTTTCCAGTATTTCTACTAGTCGTTTCTGGTAATCTGTGTCTTGTTGATTTCGATACAGTGAGACATGTCGACATGATAAGGATGCTTGAAGATCTAAAAATTGACGGGAAAGACCTTAGACATATATTGGAAACAACAAGCTGCCATAAGAATTAATAATGATGTAGGTCAATATCAGCATATTAAGAGAGGTGTGAGACAGGGATGTGTAATGTCTCCAGATCTTTTTTCCCTATACAGTGAAAATATTTTCAGCTATATAGAAGAGATGGAAGGAATCAACACTGGGGGACGATACATCAATAACATTAGATACGCAGATGCACAGTCTTGATTGCAGACAATGAACAGGACCTGCGACATTTAGTAGATGCGGTTGTTACACACAGTGAACAACTAGGGTTAGAACTGAATAGTAAAAAGACACAGATTATGGTCGTCACTTGGAAGAAGGAAATACCACAATGTGATGTACGAGTAAATGGGCATATTCTTAAGCAAGTGAATCGATACAATTATCTCGGCACAGTAATAACATCTGATGGGAGATGCCTTGAGAAGATTAGAACAAGAATTGCCATTGCGAAGGTAGCATTTTGCAAGATGAAAAACACACTGACCAATAACAAGATATCAGTTGAAACGAGAAAAAGAGGGTTGAAGTGCTACATAGAACCTGTACTTTTGTATGGACGTGAAGCGGGGATAATGAGCAGTCAAGCTGAAAAACATCTGATGGCTGTGGAAATGTGGTTTCTGAGCAAAATGCAAAGAATACCATGGACAGACGGAAAGCCAATGAACAGGTCCTTCAAGAAACAAATGAAGATCGTAAACTGATGAGAGACATTAGACGTAGACAGTCACAATTTTTTGGGCATGTTATGAGAAGAAATGAATTGGAGAACTTGGTGATAACCGGCAAGATCGAAGGGAAGAGACCAAGGGGGAGACCTAGAAGTAAATAGCTGGATGGCTTGGCCATGTGGCATGGTCGAGACAGAAACACAGAGCTGATCCACGACTCTGGTGATCGAGTGAGATGACAAAACATGACTGCCCACGCTTATCGGCATGGCACATGATGGATGGATGGATAAAACTAATGAAAGTAGACCATTATACACAACTGTAAGAAGGAGACACACTGTGTTCTTGTCATATCACGAGGAAAGATCGTTGGTTAACGTCGTGACGGCTGGAAATATCAGCGGTCAAAAAGGCAAAGGTAGGTCGAGAGAAATAATCCTTGCTAGTCTAAGAAGATGGCATGAAGGAATATCCTCAGAAGGATTGAGGTAGAACACGCAGAAGACCGAGATCTGTGGAGAGACATGAACACCTACGCCATATTGTATAACACATGATAATGATAATGTGATGCTATTAAGGAAACGTGCACAGTCATGCGCACTTGGCTTAACAAGCTTTGAACTTTGAACACTAATTGTTCATATATAAATCAATCGCCCTGCACCCCGCAAGCACAGGGTGACTACACGTCATGTTTATTGGTACACATAATTATTGTAATGTCGTTGGGACAGTTATGTTCCTAACGTTTTATTTATTATTAGACAGTCGTATGTGCTGCCTCAGTAGTCAAGTGATTACTGCGATTATCAAGAATATACCGTTCGAGTTTAATTCTCAGGACTGGCTTGGTCATTTTTCTTAACTAGTGCGGCAGTCTGACCCAAACCTCAAAAAGTGGGTAGCGGGTACGTTGGTGTAATCCTTAGGTTACACTGACAATAGCATTGGAGTGGTCGGACGAACTGGTACTCACTCACTCACTCACTCACTCACTCACTCACTCACTCACTCACTCACTCACTCACTCACTCACTCACTCACTTTTCTCTGACTGACTGACTGACTTACTAACTATCTATTTAAGTGACGTAGTGATTGACTGACTGACTGACTGAATAACTAACTAACTAACTGACTAACTAACTAACTAACTAACTGACTGACTGACTGACTGACTGACTAACTAACTAACTAACTAACTAACTAACTAACTGACTGACTGACTGACTGACTGACTGACTGACTGACTGACTGACTGACTGACTGACTAACTAACTAACTAACTAACTAACTAACTAACTAACTAACTTACTGACTGACTAACTAACTAACTAACTGACTGACTGACTGACTGACTGACTGACTTACTTACTTACTAACTATCTATCTAACTGACGTAGTGATTGACTGACTGACTGACTGAACAACTAACTAACTAACTAACTAACTAACTAACTAGCCAGCCAGCCAGCCAGCCAGCCAGCCAGCCGACCGACCGACCGACCGACCGACCGACCGACCGACCGACCGACCGACCGACCGACCGACCGACCGACCGACCGACTGACTGACTGACTGACTAACTGACTGACTGAATTACTATCTATCTATCTAACTGACTTAGTGATTGACTGACTGACTGAATAACTAACTAACTAACTAACTGACTGACTGACTGACTGACTGACTGACTTACTGACTGACTGACTGACTGACTGACTTACTGACTGACTGACTAACCAACCGTGTATGTTTGTCCGAAGAAGGTATATGTATACATGAAATGTGCATAAAGTACATTTTATATTGCAGCATCACTAACATTCTTGTGATATTATTTCCCAAATGTACGTTTCATCATCTATCACTACACTCTTTACGACCGATATTATGTGCATATTATGTAGTTGTGGATTCAGTGGATGGTAGACCTGAATAATGATGACAGATCTGTTGGCTGTGCTTAGTTGGCCGTTTATCGAAGTACGCAAGTTTCTCTAGAAAGGCGCTGTCATTATTTGGAATCGAGAGGTTCTAATTCACTCTATTCCACTAGCTTTCAAATTTCATATTGTCTAGTCAATCTAGTGTATCATATGATCCTTATGTCTTTACTTTGTTTCTGCGAACGCCGTTCATTAACCTTGAATGTATTACATTGTGGTTTAGTTGCATCATTCGTGGGATTTGCAAATGTGGGTCTTTATGATTGTATTGGGCAACTTTCATTGGCAGTTTGGTGCTGTTACGTGTTATTGCTCATATTAAAATACTACTTGCGTTTGTGACTGTTACTAAAATACGATTATGTTTTTTTCCCTTCACTATAATGATTAAAATTTTTTGTGTCGTGATCACTGTTTGTGCTACCTATAACAGAACGATTTTAGATTTGCATCAGTAACTATCATAGACTTCCCCGCTATATCAGTAACTATAATATATTTCCCTGCTAATAATTGTGGATTTTCCCGCTGTGGAAATGATTGTATATTTTCCCGCTAAGGCTAATGATTATGGATTTTCCCGCTTTGGAAAAAAAAATGATTGTAGATATTCCCAATGCGGCTATACTGAATGTAAATTTTCCCTTTATGAATATAACGCGTGCATGCTTTCCTAGTGTTCCTGGATTGTGCGTAAACGTGTAGGCACAATGCAACCAACCATTACAAGTTGTTGTACTTACTGAGGCACATTGAGTATACGATGCTAGATCCATATTTGTATAGATCACTCGGCACTAAGTGATTAGTGTGGTAAGTACCACACCGGCCGCCTTTGCTTCCCAAGGCATTGATTGGTACCAATATTAAGCTGTGTCGACCTGCAAGACCAGGTCAGCTTACAAAATCCGAATCAGCCTACATGCGGATCGAACCCACTACCATTGGGCCGGCAGGCGAGGGTCTAGCCACCGTGTTACCGCGGCTCCCGAAATGTTGCTTGTCCTTGGTAGGACGTTGCGATCAACCCCAGGTTGAGCTGACGAGTCGATATCTACTTCTTGACTGTAACGCTTGAGGATTATACTGATTGTGGCAGTCGATGTAGAGTAGTGGATAGCACTCTTGTCTGCCGGCCCTGTGAACACGTGTTCGAATCCCGAACGAAACGAGGACGTTAAAACATTGACTTGTCATCAAGATTGGTGGCATCTTGCCGTCTTGACATACGATAATTTGTAAAATGGAGTTATACCTCTCCATAACACAAGGCCTGGGCTGCATTTAGAGATCATGTGTTGCCCATGCATCACCATCCCTCTCTCGGCCTGCCTAGTTTACTTCAGAGAAAAGGTAACACCAATACGTTTGGAACAAGACAAGCTGCAGAAGCTGCCGGATCAACAAAGCAATACTCTAACTTCCCGTCTGTCGGAGCTTCCATCCTAGACCAGTTGCCGACCAAGACTTAGGGCCTGGTCTGTCCTGCCATGAAATTTAGTCTTTAGGTTGCATTTCCTCGCACCAGGATAAAGCTTGTACCCTACCAATCGTACTCCTCCGCCCGAAGCCGATGGCACAGTGTAGGGTGTCGGGTTTGGTAAGCGCCGCCCAACATACGGCGTTATGAGAAAGCAGGGAGTACCGTCTGCTGTCATACGGTAGCTCAGTCATATCTGACTAAGACCTGACATTCCAACATTGGGCGTTAAGAGAAACAGTTTGTACCGTCTGCTGTCATACGGTAGCTCAGTCACATCTGATTATGATCTGACCTAAAGATTAAAACAACATAAAATTGCTACCAGGAAATGATACAGGCAGTTAGATTATGGGCGCGATATTGGCTACACCACCCATCGAGTGCCAAATAGTTGATACAAAATGGGGACAGCACCATATACCCGGAAGTCACGGTAGCGTTGTGGTTAGACACTCGGTGGACATGGGTTCGATCCGCAGCTGGGTGGATTCGGCTTATTAAAGATGGCTCGGGCTCCCAGTCGACCCAGCCTGAAGTGGGTACCAACAATGTCATTGGAGGTACAGGCGGCCGGCGTGACACTGACCTCATGACCCACAGATTGTCGATTGGTCTATACAAACATGGGCATAGCACCGTATAGCTGATGTGCCTTCATGTGTGTAAAAGGGCCCTGTATTTACTTACTTACTTATTTATTTGATTATTTTACTTACTTAATTACTTTACTTACTTACTTACTTACTTACTTAACTTACTTACTTACCTACTTACGTACTTACTTAACTTACTTACTTACTTACTCTCTTACTTTACTTACTTACTTACTTACTTACTTACTTACTTACTTACTCACTCACTTACTTACTTACTCACTTTACTTACTTACTTACTTACTTATTTACTTGATTACTTTACGTACTTACTTACTTACTTACTTATTTACTTGTTTACTTACTTACTTACTTACTTACTTAATTACTTTACCACTTACTTACTTACTTACTTACTTGATTACTTTACTTACTTACTTACTTACTTACTTAATTACTTTACCACTTACTTACTTACTTACTTACTTACTTACTTACTTACTTACTTACTTACTTACTTACTTACTTACTTCCCTGCCTGACTGACTGACTGGCTGACTGACTGACTGACTGACTGACTTATTTCACTGCCTGATTGACTGACTCACTGACTGACTGACTTATTTCACTGCCTGACTGACTGACTCACTGACTGACTTTACTGACTGACTTTACTTACTTACTTAGTTTACTTACTTTTCTTACTTACTTTCTTACTTCACTGACTGACTGACTGACTGACTGACTGAATGACTGACTGATTTACTTACTTCACTTACTTACTTACTTACTTACTTTACTTATTTACTTGCTTTACTTACTTACTTTACTTACTTACTTACTTACTTACATACTTAATTACTTACTTACTTACTTACTTACTTACTTACTTACTCACTGACTGACTGACTGACTGACTGACTTACTTACTTACTTACTCACTCACTTACTTACTTACTTACTTACTCACTCACTCACTCACTTACTTACTTACTTACTCACTCACTCACTCACTCACTTACTTACTTACTTACTTACTTACTTACTTACTTACTCACTTACTTACTTACTTACTTACTCACTCACTTACTTACTTACTTACTTACTTACTTACTTACTTTACTTATTTACTTGCTTTACTTACTTACTTTACTTACTTACTTACTTACTCACTTACTTACCTACTTACTTACTTACTTACTCACTCACTCACTTACTTACTTACTTACTTACTTACTTACTTACTCACTCACTCACTCACTTACTTACTTACTTACTTACTTACTTACTCACTTACTTACTTACTTACTTACTTACTTACTTACTTACTTACTTACTCACTTAACTTACTTACTTACTTACTTAACTTACTTACTTACTTACTTACTTACTCACTTAACTTACTTACTTACTTACTTAACTTACTTACTTACTTACTTACTTACTTACTTACTTACTTACTTACTTACTTACTTACTTCACTTACTGACCATATACCCATTCGTTTGCCTGCTGTTGGTCATGGGTTCGAGTCCTCATCGAGGCCAGGTTGTGGTTCCCAGGTCGAGCCAAACTAGGTTGGTAAATAGACAAGCAGAGAGACAGACAGACATACAGGCAGACAGACAGACAGACAGACAGACAGACAGACAGGCAGGCAGGCAGGCAGGCAGATTCCTACCGATTGTACGTTTTTTCGCCATGGTTGTAAGATTCTAATAAAATCGTGCTTCCATGAAACTGGTATACGATTTACAGTGGTGGAAAATGCAAAACAATTTCTGCAACATTGTGACTGCCCATTGTGCGACTTTATCTATTAAGGTTTTCGGTTGTTTTTCCGCTATAATAAATGCAGTGGCTTGAATATAAGGCATCGTACCACGAAGAGATACAGTGTGAAAATACATACTTTCAGATGGGCTGGTGAAGAGATTTTTTTTATGATATTGTTTTCGTCTTTGCCATAAACGTTCGTATGCTGTTGTGAAATGCCGGATCAAGACAATTGTAATATCTCAGAGGAAATGACAAGTAAGCTCTACACAACTAGAGGGGTATAATCGAAAAAGAAATGCTGAAACAAAAGTGTTCAATGTGACAAAACAAGTAGGCGTTAGTGGGAATATTGGTATATGTCTATACATTTCTATTGTTCTGGTTACCTCTTGTCTTTCTGTCTTGTTCTGTGTACCTGTTCTTGTCCGGTATTTAGAAGACATCGGGGAATTCCGACCCTGTATGTTTGGCATACTTCTCATGCAGAAAACAATGGCGGACTACTAAATCATAAACAGCCAATAGGAGCTGGAGATAGATTGCAACGTCCTGTAAAGGACATGCAGTTTGGTTTAAAAGGCTGGCATCGACCAAGCAGACAATTTGAGAAACGTCTAATGGCAGTGGGAATGTGTTTTATGAGGAAAATGCAAAGAACACCATGGTTGGATAGAAGCATGAACGAGTTAGTCCTACAAGAAACACGTGAAAACTGTTAATTAGTAATAGGAATTCGACGTTGACAAGATAGTCAAGACGTTTTGCCACGTTATGAGGCGATATAATCTTGACAAATTAGTGACAACTGGCAAACCTAATAAAGGACAGAGGGATAAACACACAGCACAATCAGGACTAACACACAGACCTGGTCCGGTACTCTGGTCATCATATGAGATTGCGAACCATGACTAGCAACGTTAATTAGCTCGCCACATGGTGCTAATGTTTGATATGTAAAAAAAAAAAAAAATGTCGTTTTACGTAGCAAGACTTGATGGGTAACTAATGTATGCACTCATGACTTCCACTGTGTTAGATGAGGTGCATATCTCATGGATCTAACCAAATGCCAGTGAACCAAGAGGTGGAGAACAGACGTTGCCGTTGGATAAGGACACACACTGAGAAAACCCAAGGACAATATCACTAGACACTCCCTGGTCCGAAATCTACAAGATAAACGAAATAGTGGGAGACCTAAAAGCACACGGAGAAGAGAATTAAAACCAGAGGTGAATAATAATGTGAGGACATAGAGGGAAGCTGCAGGAGATAGCAACAGATGGGACGGTGTGGCGTGGTTTGGTTGATGGCCTAGGCCCCAATGGGGGATACAGGGCGGAAGAAGAGAAGGAGGCAGTAACGTATTAACGCCTGTATTTTTGTGAAAGGTGAAGGCAGTCCCATAACAAATACTGCTTTTGAGGTGTGATGTATTAAACCTTCACATTTACTAGACCACATCATACGAGGTGGAGGGGTCAGTTCCTTTCTCCATCGCCTTTCCTTCCCCAAATCCCAGAACGTTCTAAAATAATTTGGCACCATTATTATGAGCCTGGATTGACCCCAGAGCCGTACTGGTAGGAGGACATTCTCGCCTCCTCTGGGTGTTGAACTCGGGCCATTGTTTTCACAAACAAGCGCACTAACCACAATGCCGCCACGGCTCCTATACTTTACTATTTCTTCTCATATTAATCATCGTGTCTTACACATGCCATCTAATGTCTATTTTATCGATTACTTTTAGTTCTATAAGGTTTGGTCTGTGTACATTCTTGTATTATACTGGCAGCTTAGCGCAGAGATTTTCAAACTATGCTCCGTGGTGCTATTGTGTTCGGTGATAGTTACCTCAGGTTCCGCGAGACATAGTTAGAATACTCTGTATGTGTTTGTTATTCTACAACCAGGATATTTTCCCCATTGACCTCGGCTGATTAATGCAGCTTAAAATGTGTGCCAGGACATGTCCTGGGAAGGAATGGTGGCCGGTGTGATATTGACCACATCACCCATGGAATGTTGAGTGGTCTAAACATATGAGGCTAGCACCATATACGCTTCATAGTGTGAAAACATTCTCGTAACTATAAATTAGCATACATGTGAAGTGCATTAGAATGTTTCCGGTGCATTCGCTTTGTGATAATCATACACCCGAATCTTACCACACAGATGTCCACTCCACGACAAGTATGCAGACGAGTAACTTGTATGTATATAGTCAAACCACGGTTTTCGTTGTCTTCGATTTTCGTCGGTATCAGTTTTCGTCGATTTGTTTCACGCGAATAATTTTTCTCGGTTTTCGTTGGTTGGCTTGGATTTCGTCGAGGTGTCCATGTGACCTCGCTGTTAATTTTTCATAAACAAAGAGACCCATGCATTCTTATGCTCAGTTTGGCGTTGTTTTTCATTGTGTGAGCATCATTTGCTAATAATAAATTACGAGAGGGGCATTACGATTTCTGAAATCGACAGCATGTACCGGTATTCGCTATCCACGATAAGTTCCATTGTGGCGAAAAAGGAAGAAATAAAGGAGGCTAATGTAGCGAAAAGCGTGAATGTGCTAACGAAACAGAAATCGCAAACAATTGAAGATGTCGAATATTTGGATAAATAAAAAACAGTTACATGGCGATTCTGTTTCGGAGGCAATCGTATGTGAAAAGGCCAGGCTGTTGTATGCCGATCTGATTAAGAAAATGCCCGGGACGAGTGCTAGTATACTCAGCGATTTTAAGGCCAGCAGAGGATGGTTTGAAAAATTCAACAGGCCCACTGGCATACACAGTGTTACTAGGCACGGCAAAGGTTAGAGTTCGGACACGTTTGGGGCCGAAAAATAGTATTAAACACCATATTAATTCTGTACAAAATGTGTTTTTGGTATGTATTTTGGAGTGTCTAGAACAAATTAATTAGATTTACATTGATTCCTATGGAAATAATTGCCTCGGTTTTCGTCGGTTTCGGATTTTGCCGATTGCTTTCGGACGAATTATCCACGAAAACCGAGGTTTGACTGTGTATATATAATTTTTTTTTCATGTAGTTGTATTGGTGTGCTTTTGTTGTTTGTGTGCTAAAGAAGGCTTTAAAAGCAACATTTATTTTGTTACTTTAGATCGTGTTGTAATAAAGCGTACCGTCTTCTTTTTTTTGCGGGGGGCGGGGGGGGGGGGGGATTCATTCATTGTATGTAAAGTGCATTTCGACTTTCAATAGTCAGTCACATTTTAATTTATATTGAACTTGTAAATGTCGTTATTGAATGTTCATAATCTTATATATAAAAGGCAATCTCCGTATTTATGTATGTCCTTTATGCGTTCGCGAACGGTCCATCCGATTGAGATGAAATTTTCTACACGCCTTCCTTTCATTCCAGAGCTGCCAACTGTGATATTTTTTAGTGTGAAATCGCCTGCTTACTCAGTATTATTTCATTTTTCATTTTTCATTATAATTTCATATATCTCAGGGGACCTAACTCTGTAAAAGTTATTTCAAGGGGCATAACTTTTCTGTATAACTTATAGTCATATTGTGGCATCGTTTTCAAAGATTTATAAACTCTGTGTCCATAGTTATGTACCGGCATATGAGTTATAATAAATAATGATACAATCTGTAAGGCATTTTCAAAGTTTTCATAAAAATAATGCACAATGCATAACATTGTAACTCATCTTTTTTTGCTTAAGAAGTTACTGTAGTCATGCAGGTGATTAGAAAGAGTTTTCATTAAAAATAATGGATGGTGTGTGGAAGGACATTCTTTTAAGTTACTTTTTTTGTTGTATGAATTTAATGAGACGCTACCCGCCAGGAGCTGGGCGAAGCCACGCCGGGTCAGATAGATAGACAGACCCACCTTTTCGCTGCAGTTGTCTACTCCTCCTTTTCCTTCTTCTGCTGATGCTGCTGCCGCCGCTCCATTTACCCAAGTTAATTGTTGGGGGAAGATGTAAAGATCTTTCAAGTGCTCTTTCTAATGCTTTTTGTAAGTTGGTCTTCGTTTATCTAAGGTTGTTCTAACTGCAACCAATAAATGATTAGACAGACAGGCAGACAGACAGACAGACAGAGAGGGAGGGACGGACAGACAGACAGACAGACAGACAGACAGACAGACAGACAGACAGACAGACAGTCGGGAACGGGAACTTATATGACTACTTATATGAATTAAATGAGATGCTCGCCATCAGGGGATGGGCGAAGCCGGGCCGGATCAGACAGACAGACAGACAGACAGACAGACAGACAGACAGACAGACAGTCGGTAACGGGAACGAGAACTTATATGACTACTTATATGAATTAAATGAGATGCTCCCCACCAGGGACTGGGCGAAGCCGGGCCGGGTCAGCTAGTGTCATATAAAGGTATTCAATCCGAATACAGGTATCAAATAAATTTGAACATGCCACCCCACCATGCATATTGGCTCTAAATCAATTCATTTCCAATTAATGTAGTGAGTTTCCCCTGACTTCCACGTCTTCATGATCGACACATGCTGTACACATGTCCTGAGTGTCGGTTATATATTTTGGTCACTCCCCGCAGCATAATTTTCTCCATGCCGCATAATTTTCTCCATGCCGCGATAATCTATCTGTTCTTCCGCATTGTACACACGATCCCAAATGGGACTATGTCCATCCCAAAATCTCGCATTCATAGAAGACATGGACAAGAAGTAATATTGTTAAGGCTGTCTTTATCTTATTGTTAGTTAATCATGAATTCAAGTACTATCCCTTCAAGTAGACAATAAATGCCCGTCTATTACCGGAAATGAAGGGACACAAAGTATACTAACATTATAAACTACCATGTATGTCGCAAGATCCGACTAAGGAGGCTTTGTGTAGCACTGGCTACACCACCTCATTAAAAACTTCAGCTGTAAAAGCCCAGCCAAGCATGCGTTGTTGTCTTCCACTTATGCCGTTATGCGCCGTGGGGAGGGGTTATTGAGGTTCCAGCACCTGTGACTAGCGCATTTCCTCCAGTTTCCTCCATGTTTCATGAGCATGTTTCTAGGATCAAGTAAAATCCCTACCGGTTTGAAAGACCTGTCATATGTTCCTTACCTACTTAATCCTTTTATATTTGCTACAACCACCATGCCGCACTTACGGAAGACTCCTCGTTACAACTTAGAGGCGTTGAGAAATCTAAAGATCAAGAAACAAGTAATAACTAAAAACAATACATGAAAATAGTCTCTTCTAGAAGAGGCAAAACCTGATAATAGTGTAAGTAGAACAGTCTTTCACTGGAACCCGCATGGCAAACTAATGTGGAAGGAGACCTAAAACTTACGGAGAAGGGAATTAGAGACATGGATGAGTAATATGACGAGGACACGGAGGGAGCTGAAAGAGAAAAAAGCAAAAGACAGGAGGGCTTGGCATAAGTTGACTGAGGGTCTATACTCCAATAAGGGGTAAAATGCAGAGAAGAAGAAGAATCATTTCTTATCTTATCGGAAGTTAATTCTGAATCCAAGAATTATCCGATCAAGCAGACGCAAAAAAGCCCAGCAGAAACTGTAACACTACCCTACCTTGCCCTAGTTTGCATGTTTACACACTGGAGGACTCCATGATCATAATAACCAATATGAAGGATTCATCATCACGACATTGTTGGCACATTAACACGGGACACAGAAGGCAGATAAACATGTCAAGGACAGAATGCACATATTTGCACGACTACAAATGTACCCTGGAGTTCGGATCTCCGCTGAGGTGACCTTCTGTACATTGACCTCAGCTCCCAGGTCCGCCCATCCTAAACTGGGTGCCAGGAAAGAGATTGGGGAGTAAAGGCGGTCGGTGTTACATTAATCACATTGCCCAGTTTATATCAATCACATTGCCCATGTTATGTAAATCGCATTGCCCATTTTATATAAATCACATTGCCCATTTTATATAAATCACATTGCCAATTTTATATAAATCACATTGCCCATTTTATATAAATCACATTGCCCATTTTATATAAATCACATTGCCCATTTTATATAAACCACATTGACCATTGAATTCCGATTGGTATACAACTTTAGGGCTGACATCGTATAAAATAGTTTGTTTTGTTTTTTCGCTAGCTCGCTTTGAATGCAAGCGTAGTCCATACACACTACTTCTAGTAGCACTGGGTGTAATTATGCGTGTGGATTAGCATTTCCTATGATCAGTTTCCCTCGCCATCAGGCGAACCCACTGGGACTTCAGAGGTATCTGTAATTTACGTCCCCAAGTCAAGGACGAGAAGTCAACATTATAGTCCAACTGTTCAGTGTAGGGGTTGAACCCCATACCTCGGCATCAGCACACAGGATGGTTAAGGACGCGCGTTTTTATCAGTTTGGCCATTTAATTTGTTTTAATTACAAATATGCTCTTAAAACCGTAAATGAAATTCCAACCAGCGTTGAGCCGTAATGAGCATACGATGCTATTCGCACTTGTGTATAGTCCAGCCGACACACGAGGGATGATGTTGTCAGCATCACGACAGCTGCCTTTATCTCCCAAGATATTTCTAGGTACCCAATTTAGACTAGGTCGACCTGGGAGGTCAATTTACGACAATCCGCCTCGTTGGGGATTAGCATACACGAGTATGTTTGTAAACAAGCAGATATATGGATTCTGTAGGTGACGTGTTTGTGTGCATTATTTGTTCTATGTCATTCTCAAGCCGATCACCTGCACCTTCCCACCACATGTCCTTGTACTATGTTAAACTGCATTGACCTGGTAGTCCAGGTGAGTGGCGGGAAAATCCCCGCCTCAGTGGCGACTGGAACACGTAACCACAGGTCCGGCATGCAAGTGTACTGACCACTGTGCTACCGCGGCCGCCCGTGAAGTGTTATGGCTTCCTAAATCAAGTATAATCAGATGCCTGTGACAGCTCCCTTCCACCCGGCCTTTCCATTGCCAGTAATTCCAGAAATTATTGAAAATTATCATTAGCTGTTCTGTGAAGCTGTGTTGATCTCCACTCCTTTCGTTTTTTTACTCCCTCATTTTCCACCACTTCCTCCTCCACTTCTTCTTCTTCTTCTTCTTCTTCTTCTTCTTCTTCTTCTTCTTCTTCTTCTTCTTCTTCTTCTTCTTCTTCTTCTTCTTCTTCTTCTTCTTCTTCTTCTTCTTCTTCTTCTTCTTCTTCTTCCTCCTGCTCTTTCTTCTTATTCCTCCCCCTTCCTCTCCTTTCCTCCGCGTCTTCTTCTTCTTCTTCTTCTTCTTCTTCTTCTTCTTCTTCTTCTTCTTCTTCTTCTTCTTCTTCTTCTTCTTCTTCTTCTTCTTCTTCTTCTTCTTCTTCTTCTTCTTCTCCCCGCCTCCTTCTTCTGCTGCTTCTTCTGTTGATGCTGCTGCTGCTCCTCCTCCTCGCCCCAACACCTTCCCTCTCCCACCTACACCTCCTTCTCCCCCTACACCTCCTTCTCCCCCTACACCTCCTTCTCCCCCTACACCTCCTTCTCCCCCTACACCTCCTTCTCCCCCTACACCTCCTTCTCCCCCTACACCTCCTTCTCCCCCTACAACCTCCTTCTCCCCCTACACCTCCTTCTCCCCCTACACCTTCTCCCCCTACACCTTCTCCCCCTACACCTTCTCCCCCTACAACTCCTTCTCCCCCTACACCTCCTTCTCCCCCCTACACCTCCTTCTCCCCCTACACCTCCTTCTCCCCCTACACCTCTTTCTCCCACCTACACCTCCTCCTCCCCCTACACCTCCTCCTCCCTCTACACCTCCTCCCTTTCCTTTTCTTCCCCTACTTCTACTTCTCACATTTTCGCTTATGACATATTGATTTACTGCGCGAAAATTGGTGAGTTATTCTCCATTTTCATTTACAACCCCTAATGCTTGTTTCCTCATTATTTCCCCCAGCATAACCAGTATTATCAGATTGTATCCTGGCAATTATTGCATATCCTTTATAGGATGTAGCAGTCAACCCCAGCATTCTTGGCTATTTGTGATTCCTGGGCAAGTTTACGTTTAGTAGTTTGCCATTTCTTTCTGAACGACTGGCACCCATACTATTTCATAACGACGTAAAGCGGTCAGCTTCGAAATCGCCCACAACCGTGTTTCGAACGCGGGTTTGCGGGATTACGAACTGCGTCCATAACATGTTCGCCACGGAGCAGGCAGTGGCAGTTAGGACACCCATACAATTGTGATATTGTAGTTTCGTTGTTTATTCAGAACTCCTTGAAGTTTAACGTGCATTCTCCATAACTCATTCAGCTTTATCATTTGTTGGTGCTTAGCACTGGTTCACATTCATCTTTATTGTGCTATTTTGTTTGTAAATGTTGCTGTTATAATTCTAGAACTCACGGTTTCTCACTCAAGACATGCTTTCTATGCCTCCTTAGGTAACAGTGTGACTACACCTTCACTGTAAAAAAAATAAGTGGGGGGTTGAGTGGCGGAGGGGTAATTTTCTTTAGTTTGGTCTGAGTACAGCACTGTTTTACCTGTGCTTAGAAGGTATCTGTTCAAATGTGAGATGGTTGGTGTAGAATGAACTAAGAATAGATATCTCCATGTCTTGTTTCTCTTATGTTGTAGGGACAGTCGCCAGGCCACATTTTTCAGCGGTAAATATCTCAGTATCTAGATTTTGTTATATTTCGATGTTTATATTGTCTAGCTTGTCTTTAATTTCTATTTCTGACCTCTTTTCTTAAAAGCTTTTGCATGCTCTGTTCGACTTTGTTTCGTTGAATTTCAAAATGCCAATTTTATTTTTAACTTCTTGAGAGGCCTACCAAAACCGTCAGTTTATTTCTCGTGCTATTTCAGTAGCCTCATAGGTCCCCAGACAGTTGATATTTCTGTGTATCACGTTATTTATGTATTGGGTACTTTGATAACAGCAGACTGAAGATGTATTAAAGAAGTTACAAGCATAATAGCCCAAGCAAAAGCCGCATTTCGCAAGATGAAGAATATTTTGTCCAATCAAGGTGAGAAATAGCGCTCTTAAGATCTATACCGAGCCATTCCTAATATCCATCCATCATGTACTATGCCGGTAAGCGTGGGCGGTCATGTTCTGCCATCTCACTCGATCACCAGAGTCGTGGACCAGCTCCGTGTTTCTGTCTCGACCATGCCACAAGGCCAAGCCATCCAGGTACTTGCTTCTAGCTCTTCCCCTTGGTCTGTTCCCCTCGATCTTACCAGTTGTCACCAAGTTCTCCAAATCATTTCTTCTCATAACATGCCCAACAAATTGTGACTGTCTACGTCTAATGTCTCTGATCAGTTTACGATCTTCATTTGTTTCTTGAAGGACTTGTTCATTGGTCTTTCTGGCTGTCCATGGTATTCTTTGCATTTTCCTCAGAAACCACATTTCTACAGCCTAATATTTTCCACATTCTTAATATACGGAGGTGAATCGTGGACAATTAACAGACTAGTTGGGAATTATGTGGACGCTGAAGAGATGTGATTTTACAGAAGAATTATAAAAACGCCATGGACGTATTAAATAGTCCACATTCTTTGGGCACGCCATGAGAAGAGGAAAGATGGAGTTCGGCGTGTCAGCGGGATGGTTTTTTTGTGTGTGTGGTTGGGGGGGGGGGGGGAATAGGAGTAGACTCATAGAGAACTACTGGACAGTTTGATACCATGACACCTGGGACAGTTTGTATCAGAAGCAGGAAGCTGTGCACAGACGTGATCACCCACGCCACAGGGCATAGACTATAAGAAGACATGTATTACATATAAGAAAACTGACGACTGCAGCAGGACATGATAATCATCATCCAGAGCATTGCTGGCTGGCGTGGGCGATAATGCCAGTCCACAAATTGCGATTTCCGACGGCATGGATAAATTCGTGTGTTAACTCTCTTCCTTGCCATGACACAAGGCTATAAATAATTTCCTCACGCTGTCCTCCTCTATCTCTCTTTCCACAAATCTTTCCGGTTGTCACAACATGTTTCAGTTTTTGTCTCATAATGTGGCCAAAAATTATGACTGCTTCTTTCTGATGTTTGTGATATGTTTGCGACATAGCTTCCCTTAAAACGTCCAGATTGCTAATTTTGGCTGTCCAATTAATTTTCAGCATTCTTTTATAAAACCACATCCTCAAAGCTTCTGGGGATTTTTTACCTGTTTATTAATTGTCCAGCAATCTCAGCCATATGTTAAAACTGGTTTTATGTAACACGCAAGAACTCTTTTTCCGACGTTCAAGGACACGGACTTATTGCACAAAATGTTCTTCATTTGATAGAATGCATTTTTTGCTTGTCAAATTCTGTTCTTTTTCTCTGTGATGCATCTTCAATCTGACGTTATCCGTGTGCCTATATATCTGAATTTCTGCACTTGCCCCAAAATAACGCCATTTACTTAAATTGCACATATATAGGCACAATCTGTTTCTTTGATACCACCATGACTACTATCTTTCTATTATTCAAGCTAAGGCCCAATTTTTTCAGTTTATAAACCACTATATCTATCATTTCCTGTAATTCCTTCTGACGTGTTGCTATCAAGACGGCGTCATCAACATAATGTAGTTATTGATGTTATGTCCACCACCCAGGATCCCTGACACATGTTCTGTAGATCTCATTATATGTTCACTGTACAGTGAGAACAAATCAGGAGACATCTGGTGGCGACGGTTCCGAATCCCAGTGAGATCAAACCCAGTAGTTTAGTAGCTTTCGATTTTCATATTGTCTAATGGTCGTCTAATCTCAACTACTGTCCTTTACTTCAAAAATAAAGAGGTGGGGGTGGTTTAAAGGCGAAATGCTCTATTTAATTGCACTGAGGTTTATCCTATCTGACTCGATCTCTGTCCGTAGATCGGCCTGCAGGAATTCCATGGCTTCAGTGACGACTCCCAGGAGTTTCCGAGACAATAGCACTCGTGGACCGAATGACGAAGTATGGAAACAAACCTACAGCCTTCGGAGTGCGAGCCTGGCATTCTAACCACTTGGCCATGGAGACTCCCTTGCCTATCTTCCCCTACTTATGTGAATGGCCATCAATACCAGTGAGGTTACTCCTCATAAAATTTGGAACCATGAGAAGAGGCCGACCATGTAAACGATGGGCAGAGGGTATAACAGAATCCATGAGAATCTCCATACATGAAGCCCAAAAACAGACTCACCCGCTGTTTATGCTTCACCTCGACAACGCAAAGGACAGGAAGAACAGGATGAGACGAGATGATAATGATGAACATTTGCAAGTCTGATTCGTCATCATTTTGTGCCACGCTGTTAAGTGTGGGCGGTCATGTTTCGCCATCTCATACGATCACCAGAGTCGTGGATCAACTCTGTGTTCTGTTCTCGACCATGCTACGTGGCCTAGCCATCCAGGTATTTACTTATCTGCCTTCCCCTTGTACTTTTCCCTTCAAATTTGCCAGTTGTCACCGAGTTCTCTAGTTTGTCTTCTCATAACGTGTCCATAAACATTCTGATTAAATCAACATTGAACATCTGTGTCTACTATTTCTATTATTTTACAGGGACAGCCGCTAACCGGCTTCGTCGGCAGTCAGATGGTGCAATACTCCAGCCCCGTGGATCTCGTCCGCTCCCTGACATCGTCCCTCCCGAGCGAGACCGCTCCATGTCAGTCCCGGACGTCCAGACTATGATCCGGATGCAGCGGGCCAGGGAAGTGGGCCGGGAGCTGAGGCGACTCAGTGATGACTTTCACTTTGGTATTTTGTTGGTAAGTTGCTCGAAGCTTTAGGCAGTTCATTGATTAGCTGAAGTAGCACATGTTTAATAAACTAAGGGTAGGCCATACCGATGAATATAATTGAGGAACTGGTCAATTGACAGCTAAACGTTTGTTGCAGGAGTGTCAACAAATGCAGAAGAGAGACAACTATTTTGGTCTCTACCCACTCTATTTGAGGTTAACCTCTATGGAGATGTCAACAAGCTCAAATTGAATGCTACGTTCTTTGCACTTAATCATGTTGACGCCTGAAGGTGTACAGAGAAGAAAAATAATAAGATAATTATGTCAAAAAGCATAATTTGGTGGGAAATTCAAGTTTCAAATTCTACTTCTTCTTTCCTTAGCTTGAAACTGTTTGTCTATATCTGCAATGTTGTTTCTTGTATAAACATCACTGGCTGTCCTAGTTCACTCAGTGGTCCATTGTCTATATCTGCAATGTTGTCTCTTGTATAAACCTCACTGGCTGTTCTAGTTCACTCAGTGGTCCATTGTCTATATCTGCAATGTTGTCTCTTGTATAAACCTCACTGGCTGTTCTAGTTCACTCAGTGGTCCATTGTCTATATCTGCAATGTTGTCTCTTGTATAAACCTCACAGGCTGTCCTAGTTCACTCAGTGGTCCATTGTCTATATCTGCAATGTTGTCTCTTGTATAAACCTCACAGGCTGTCGTAGTTCACTCAGTGGTCCATTGTCTATATCTGCAATGTTGTCTCTTGTATAAACCTCACAGGCTGTCCTAGTTCACTCAGTGGTCAATAAAAATGCCATATTCAAAATGAAGCTTATCATTAATAATCCCCAACACTTTCTGGCTGTGGGTGTACTACCTGATAGTTCGCCCGTCTGTTAATATGTTCTCACTTGTTTCCTGCCTCAGCCTCGTCTGCCTCTGATCCTCCCTCCCCCACCCCCAGCCTCAGTAGTAATTTTAATGGAGTGGCGATATCGAAATAGACAAATCTTGCCTGCCGGCCTGTTGGTCATGGGTTCGAATCCCCATCTAGACAGATTTTAAAAAAAAATGATCTGGACTTCCAGGTCGAGCCAGCCTAAAACGGGTACCAGGAAATGTCTTAAGAAGTAAAGGGGTCAAGCGTGATACTGACCACATCAGCCACCGAGCAGCGATTGTTCTAGACAAGTATGGGTCTACCACCAGATGCCCATTAAGGCGCGTGAAAGGGGTCGCTCTGGCATCTGTTTAAAACAACGACACGACATCAAAAGATTATGATCAAACATTTCAGGTTTGAAAACAGAGAGATTCACTGTATGGTAGGTACGTGGATGTTCTATTCGAAGAGCCAATTAGGCAGACTCATGTCCGCCTCAGTGTGGGAACAGTTATGGAGTTCCCCCTGGTCATGTTCTTGTAAATCCTACACAAGTCCCATAGGAAGAACCTGCTGTGGGCATGTGAAGTGTTAGGACCATCACGTATTTGTAGGTCTGAGTGCACGGGGGAATAAGTGGTCAGTCTTTCCTTCCCGCAGCTCAAGACCAGAGCTGACCTCTAGCCCTGGCCCGATCACACTAATGCCATTGTCAGCACAACGTTATACCCATTACACCAACGAGCTGTTAAGGCTAACGTTACCTGGTACCAGGACACGTGCTGGGAAATAAAGACAATCTAAGTAGTATAGACTACATCACCTACGGAATGCCGAATGATCTGAAAATATGACGCCACATGCCCAACACGTCTCATCTACGGGACGACTAGTAAGTGTGCTACCCTGATCTACCCTGGCTGCCTTTCGGGAATTCTGAAGATGAGTTCGATCTCCACTGCCCTTATCATCTTGTGGATGTGCCTCGTTGTTCTTCGAGAACAATCTGAAATCTAGATATTGAAAGAAAAAGATGTATGTCGCAATCAAGAATCAACTAATCGTTGCATAAAAATGTTGAATGTCCTGTGTAGGACGTTGCAATCAACCCCAGGTTAATTTTCTAGGTAATTGTACGTTCAGTAGTTTGCCATTGAATTCTGAACGAGAAGTCAACGTTTAAGTCCAGCTTAATGCCGTTGTAGGGGTTGAACCGCCTACCTCGCCATCATCGCAGCAGAAGTTTAAGAGCGAACGCTCGTATCCACGTCGACGTCTAATTGTTATATGGTGATATGGAAATAATAAGCACAACTGTGCGGTCATTTCACATCAACAGTGGACAAGAAAATAGGAGAGAGAGACACACACACACACACACAGAGAGAGAGAGAGAGAGAGAGAGAGAGAGAGAGAGAGAGAGAGAGAGAGAGAGAGAGAGAGAGAGAGAGAGATGCCCTGAAAGACTGGGGGAGGTTTATACTATGCTGTAGAGAAAGGATCGACACTCATACCAAAATACCGTACAGTGAGTCTAGGTATATGTATAATTTGTCTAAAGTACACTATCACTTAGCCTAAGTATATATATATATATGTGTAAAGTACATTATCACATGACCCAAGTATCTATATAAGCGCCTAAAGTACACTAACACTCGGCCTAATAACATATATAAGTGTGTAAAGTACATTATCACATGACCTATGTATCTATATAAGTGCCTAAAGTACACTAACACTCGGCCTAAGTATATATATATATATATATATATATATATATATATATATATATATATATATATAATATATATATATATATATATATATAAGTGCCTAAAGTACACTATCACTAGGCCATAAGAGTATATATAAGTGCCTAAAGAAACAATCATTTGTAAATAAAAGTAACATTTCTGTCTTCTTTACTGCCCTTTGAAGAAAAACAAACATGAAGCGCGAAAGGTAAATAAGATTTATGAAAACAATACTCATAATTTCTAGTATTATTATTTCTGATGAAGTGCACTCTTTCAACTCTCCAGCCTTCCGCTCGCCAAGAGGCTGGGGGATTATTTTCAAGAATAACAGTGCTCAGGGACTCGTTCACCAACATCGTGACATTTCTGAGACACCCATTCCGCCGGATTCGGCAGCCTGGGCCACCTGTTAGCAGGAGCCAGAGTACATCCGTGGACTATGTCAGTAACATATCATCCATAAGTGAACACCCAGAGGACTTACCCGGGGATTGACGTGGATTCGTTACTAGGTGTTAATAGGATCTTTTCATTGTTCTTCATGATTGTTTTATGGACATGGTTTCATCTCTACTCATGAGCAGACTCATGAACTGTGCTAGTGTACATGTACTTGACACCGGGGTACCGTGAGTCGGAGACATCAGGATATGAGCGTTTCCATCATTTACACAGAATGCCATGTGATTAACACAAGGGGGGAGAGTGTACGCAGGCAATGCATCATGTCTGTATTGCACAGATATATCAAGTGGGGAACTTTTGAGGCTCATAAATAAATTCCCATGTATTGTTTGGCATTCATAAAAGTAGAATAAAGAAAAATAAAGTAGAGGACACACTAGACAACATAGAAATGAAAAGCCGATGTTACTCCACGCGGGTTTGAACCTCTACATGACTATAGTGCCTCGCTGTTGGAACAAGTGTACTTCGACGCTCCTGCATTGGTATAGGAGAGATGAATCCGGGATACACGAGTAAGTGAGCATTTCCGTCATTTACTCATGAACATTAGGGAGAGCGGTTCTCAGAAGACACATTAGAAACATTTGTGCACATGTGTTTACCCATATTTGCACATAAGATCACGAGTAATTGAAGAGACTGTAGAGAGGCGATAAGTCAAGAAACAGTTCTGCACATGAGTTGTTCCATCTACACATACTTGTTTCCACAATTCACACATAAGATCACGAGTAATTGACACTCGGAGGAAGCTGTACAGAGGCGATAACTTTTCCACCATGTACACATGTTTTCCACCATTTACACTTAAATTTTGCCACAATTTACACATAAGATCATGAGTAATTAACACTTAGTGGGAGCCGTACAGAGGGGATACCTCAGAGACAGATTTGCTCATGAGTTTTTCCACCAGTTACACATAAGCTCATGAGTAATTGACACTTGGGGGAAACTGTAGAGGGGCGATTAATCAAAGGCAGTTATGATATGCTGTTTCGCACCATGCACCCAGAGCATAAATTTCTTAATTTAGAAATTAATTACGAGCGGAACAAAATATACTTGAGGTGGATACCTTCTAGGACTGTCTCTATTCCCTTTCAAACACCCGCGATTCAGGGTGCTCCTTCTAACCAGGCCACAACTGGCAACAATTTAATTGAAACAGTTCTCCATGAACTCGGTGCTTGAACGCCTTATGTTGCATTGTTTGTTTATTGAAATTATTTCACTCACTTGTCAAATAATTTTCAGGAAACAATAAATTGATGTTTACTGTTATAAATATACTGTGTTAGACTGACATTTCTTTCTTCAGAATTAGTTCATGGTACATTGTTAGCGCCTTAGTTTGTTTACTGACTACACACTGTGGCCTGAGTGCATTTTGCACATACACGTAAGCAGTTGGTATGCTGTTATAACCTTTGAAGAATATTTTAATGTTTACTTGTTGATTGCCGTTATTATTTGTTGCTTTCATTTAATGAAATACATGATGTATTTTAATTGATTTTCTTGAATGTTTTGTTTTGTTTATGAAATGTTAAATATTAAATCAAGAATAGACATAATTGCACTAGGGACATTCGCAGGCTTGCTTCGTCCCTTTCTTCAATAGCCAATGAAAACCTCTCTTTTGATGGTTCCAATTTTATGTTGTTTGACAGCCGTTGAAGATCTTGCTCACAGCGCCTTAACTTGAGCATCTTGTCATATATTTATAAGGACATGTCAATAGTCAAAGCATTTATGTGGTCACATTAAATTTGAGTGAATGTAAAACTGCGATACAAATAGTAACATTAATTTTTAACATAAACAATTATTTGGTCTTGATATGAAAGAAAATCATAAGAAGAAACAAACATTTTATGTTTTCATTTGTTTTAGTGACTGTATAATTGTTTGTTTTATGGAATTATTTACTTTAATTTCGCTGAGATAACATTTTATAAATCGTAACCCTGTGATGCTTGTATGTGTGAATGTGACGTTTCTAAAGTTCATTAGTACACTAAACAAAAGAGAAACATGGACTGAACACTAATCTACCATGTTGTCATTTTTTTTATCACTTAATATATAATTTAAATATTTCTGTGATTGCCACAAGGGTGGCCAAGAATGTGAATCTTTTAATACAATTCAAACAAGATAATGATATAATAATTCAGTTCAAACAATCACATATTGATAACCACCGCACATAAAAACACATTAATTTAGATAGATCACAAAGAGTTTATAATACTAGATTTATTTGGCCTGGATAAAACCACGAGGATATATATGTATGGCAGTTGAATTTAAAAATTGAGGGAAATATATCTGCATATTTACATGACTAAGTATAAATATATATTTAATATCATTGACAGAACCGTTTTCATGGGAGACAAAAGTGGCATTTAATGTCCACTTCTATATCTGATGTAAGCAGCTGTTTATTATCAATGTGGGTTGTTATTATTCTCACTCTACCAAACATATGATTGGTTGGCTGTAAACAATCTCACTTCATCAAACATATGATTGGTTGGCTGTGAACATCACTTCACCAAATGTATGAGTGTTTGCCTGTGAACATTCTCACTTCACTAAACATATGATTGGTTTGGCTGTAAACAATCTCACTTCACTAAACATATGATTGGTTTGGCTGTAAACAATCTCACTTCACCAAACATATGATTGGTTGGCTGTAAACATTCTCACTTCACCAAACATATGATTGGTTGGCTGTAAACAATCTCACTTCACCAAACATATGATTGGTTGGCTGTAAACAATCTCACTTCACCAAACATATGATTGGTTGGCTGTAAACAATCTCACTTCACCAAGCATATGATTGGTTGGCTGTAAACAATCTCACTTCACCAAACATATGATTGGTTGGCTGTAAACAATCTCACTTCACCAAACATATGATTTGTTGGCTGTAAACAATCTCACTTCACCAAACATATGATTGGGTATTTCATTGTCAACAGACTCTAACAGAATGCCCATGGTGAAGTCACCAAGCATAGCTACATGTGACATTACTGCAGCCGTGTAAGGCTTGAGTTTAACTATGCAAATATTCACATCTACTAGTTCATCTGGGACATAAATCGTCAATTCATTATAAACATAGCTCATCGACATCCAACATATTTCACATTTCTAAATTAATTTATTCTTTTCTGCTTCAAATGTACTAAATGACAGATTATTTGTAAAGTTAATTCAATGTAGCCTTTTCAATATTACCATATATCTATGTGATTGTGTCTTTTAAGCAAATGATAACCATTTTGTTTCATTTGGTTCTTTTATTTCAGTGCCATTATTTGATCAAATATTAATGGAACATGTACATAAAAAAAGCTTTATCATGTACATATATATTTTCTCATTATGTCACTGCTCTTCTCTCAAAGATTTGGTATTTTGTCCAAAAGATCTAATTTTTATGTCTTGGAATGATATTACGTAATTCCAGTGCTTATAATGAACCAAAACAATAATTGTTGTATATAAACAGTAGCTTGTGAAAATATTGTATTGTTAAAATTGCGTTTTTTATATCATTCCTTCTTATGTTGTTGTTGCCTTTTCTTGATTCATTTTGTCTTTCTTCTTTTGTTACTCTAGTATTGTGTTTTGAAAGGGACTTTAACCATATGCGTTCAATTGAATTGAGAATTATTGCAAGGGTATGTTTAGGGTAGGATAAAGAGGCTGTTTTATTCATAATAAATAGTCTGCTCCATGGCGTAGGGGTTACGGACGCAGTTCGTAATCCCGCATACCCGCATTCGAAACACAGCTGTGGGCGATTTGGCAGCAGACCGCCTTACGTTGGTTTTTTATGAAATGGTATGGGTGCCGGTTGTTCAGAAAGCAATGGCAAACTCCTGAACGTAAACTTGCCCAGGAATCACAAACAGCCAAAAAATGCTGGGGTTGACTGCTACGTCCTGTAAAGGAAATGCAACTAACTTTGTTTTAAAAATTCATAATACGCCAATTATAACTGGTGATGTGGATGGCAGAATGGGCCTGTTTATCCCACTGAGTGATACCTTCTGTCTATTGTATGGAAGATGTAAAGTAACCTTTTTACAACCACTGAGGTGTGCTGGGTGTATGGTGCTGTTTGTTCATAGGCCAATACCCACTTGCGGGTTGACGTGGTCAGTATGTGAAATATGTACTTCAAAAATGCAGAGTATTGGTCCATGCTTCAAACATGAAGTTCATAACGTGTCTCTCTTTCAGTAGGCCACGTAATCTTATAGTGGCTACAGCAGATGGTTTTATCTGTGGTTACATTCTTCGTGGAAATTAATATTTTGGCTTTTTTGACAGAAACAGCTACAGTCTCCCTCTCTCTCTTTCTCTCTCTCTTTCTCTCTCTCTCTCTCTCTCTCTCTCTCTCTCTCTCTCTCTCTCTCTCTCTCGTAATCTCGCAGTCTCTCTTTTTATCTCACTCTCTTTCTTTTAATCTCTCCCTCTTTTAATCTCTCTCTCTCTTCTCTATCTCTATCTTCGTCTCGTTCTGTCTGTCTGTCTGCCTGCCTGCCTGCCTGCCTGCCTGTCTGGCTGTCTGTCTGTCTGGCTGTCTGTCTGTCTGTCTGTCTGTCTGTCTGTCTGTCTGTCTGTCTGTCACCCCATCCCCCTCTTTCTCACTCACGCGCACACACCAGTGACGTATGCCTCAGTCCTATGGTCAGCCTTCTCACATTGTCCAGCATGGTTGATACATCCGTTTTTGAATCTGCTGGTCTCGAATGTGTTAAGTCTGTAACATGCGTTGTCACTCACTGGCTATCTTAACGTACCACCTTAATGTACTACGTGATACAGCCAAGAACACAAGACAGCCAAGATCACGTGAATACAGCTTTAGGTCTGGTCAACTTTATGCACTGAATAATACAATCTGCACTCAAGTTACCTTAATTAAATGGTAAGAAAAGAGTAAGAGAATTCAGTAAGAAATGAAGGAAGACACTTAGTCACATCACGGATAGAGTTGTGAGGTCTGACTAGTTTAGAAATATCGGGTTCTACCTGAATTCAGGTCCAGATGAAGGAACATTTTTCAGGGAAATCTCTTGATGTAACACTACCCCTTGCTCTCTGTGTAGTGGGTCGAGTATCTAGTGTACTCAGATAAGGGCGGTAAATACCAGGTTCTTTCAACAGATCAAAGATCATTGTAATGGACATTGTAAAGAGTAGGCAGAAATGGCCAGTGTCTTATCAATATTTCAAGGATTAGAAAACCATCTCACAACAGAATATGTATAATATGTCTGACATTGATGGTAGGCAATCTCGGTCCAAATATGCTGTTCTGAAGTCGAATGTGTCATTTTTAGAACACACATATCGCAGCTTAGCTGAAAGCACACACGTATTAACCAGCGTCTATACAATGACGAACGAGTGAGCAAGAAGAATCCTAGAGGCCTTTAGCATTTGACAATCTGTAATTGTATCAACCATGAGGTACCCATTGGACGTCCAGGAGCTGGGTCATACACATATCGCAGCTTAGCTGAAGTCAGACACACATAAACCAACGCCTGTTCAATGACGAATGAGTGAGGAAGAAGAATCCTAGAGGCATTTAGCATTTGACAATCTGTAATTGTATCAACCCTGAAATACACGTTGGACGTCCAGGAGCAGGGTTGTTTATGAACACCAAAGTAGATGATAAGAAGTGCATACTTCATTCTTCTTAAAGAACATAACAACTTAATCTGACGGGTAATCTAATCTGATAAAACACCAGGCTTCAGTAGGTAAACATATTTCTGATACCACAAGTAAATACATGACGTGGTTTGGAGATTAGGACTTGCTTCTTTCTAAAAAACATATTTTAACTCTTTCAAAGCTTGGCAGTTATTGTTTTATAATAATAACACTTTGGGTTGTTATTGCAGAGTTAGAGTATCATCTGTAATTATACTCTAAGTTGTTAGTGCACAGTAAAATGGTCTACTATCTCTAGTTCGGCGTCGTCAATAAAGATTGATGGTACCCCATGTGCACCTTGTGACATAATCTGTGTCTTCTTTTTGCTAATTGTTAAACCAAATTCAGAACAAGCATTGGAGAATGCAGATAGTAGACATTGCAATTCTTCCTCATAGTGGGTCGTAACTGCAGCATCATCTGCAAAAAGCAACTCTCTGATCAGTACCCTCCTAATTTTGGTCTTAGCCTTCAATCTCTGAGCATTGTAGAGGCCGCCATCTGAGCAGTAGCTATCTATGATTAGAGTAGAGCGGTTTAGAGTAAGTCATCCGCTTCAAATTCCAGAGGACCAGATACACGGGTGGGGATGCTTACAAAATAAGTAACTCCTAGGATGGTGTGATCACGAGGTAATGAATCTGTCTCATAGTTTTGTAGATAGCGGAAACAAATCCTGAAGGAAACGTGTGAATATTGCTCTGTTAATAAACCCTCACTTGTTGGGATTTGAACATAGCAGACAGTTTAGGCAATTTACCGGGCCGGATTTCACAGTGAGTAAATATCATCAGTATGTGCTTTGCAAGCGCCGTAGGGATTAATGACCTTCAACAAATCTCAGTTCTTGGTGTTCTGGATCAGTTCTATTAATGATATTCTCTGTGTCATCATCACGCACGGTGTTTGTCTATGAAGAATGATGTTGACCATTCATTTCATCCAGTGGGGTTGAAAGTTTGAAGCCATGAGTTCTAAGATGGCTGGTAAGGCCTATTTTGACACGAAATGTTCTTTGACAATGTGTGCAAAGAATGCTTGACGTTCCACGAGTATTATCTCCTGCAGTGGTGTTTTTTTTGTTGTTGTCCAGTCTATTTTTCCCCCACAGCTCTTGCAGTCAGTCCTGTTTGCTTGTCAGGTGACTACACCCTTACGTAATGATGTACGCCACGAATTTCGGTCTTTGGCAGCAGTCTCCCATGTGTAGTTCATTCATTCATTCATTCATTATATGACCAATAAACACGATTTGTCTCCCTCTTAAAGTTGTATATAAAGTTCTACTTTTACTAGTCTGCCTCTTCCAGGCAATTGTTGTTAGTTACCCTGGCCGTCCACGCCATCTGCTACAATTTTGGTCTCAGTAACCACAACTCCGCTGCAACCAAGTTCTTCCTAAGTTGTTCGTTAACACTCCAAGATTCACTGCCATACAATAGAAAGGTTAGATACAACATTTCAGTACCAATTTCCTGACATTTAATGAAAGTGAGGTATTACATAAGATATTTTTTAAGTTCTGAAATGCGTCCCCACTAACATATGTAAAGCAAGTGTGGTTCTGCTATACATATAACTGATCATTGTGTGGTTCTGCAATACATATGACTGATCAATATGTGGTCAGTTGTTTAGTACATATTAAGTCATCACCGGTGCTAAGGTTTTCGTGAGTCTCCGTTTGTGATATATGGGAGGAGACGAGTACTTATAAGTTATCTCAATACGCACTCGAAGTAATCCTTTACTATCTAAACCACACAAAACTAAGGCTCTCAGTGGCGATGCGGTAATTCCTCCATCCTCGCGCTCTAAACGTTTTGAGACTGCCTGGAGATCCCTGGGGATCATCGCTGGAGCTACGGAGTTCATGCTATGCGTGATGCAGTCAGCAGACATCTTGTTGCTCTGGAGAGAGAGAGAGAGAGAGACTCTGACAGATGGAATAAGACCCAGTGTAATGAAGCTGATTTTATCGCTTGTAACCTCTAGCCTAGTTTGAAACTAAATTAAACTATCCGAAGCTGTACAAGTTGCGATTAACATGCCACAACATTATTGTTGAGAAACTCAAGGGCCAGTACATAGGACCATATTAATATTGTATTCTAGAAGGAAAATATGCTGCAAAGGACAAAGGAAACATTGTGGTTAAGCGACATGAGGTATCTTGGAGAGACGGGCCTTCGTCTTGCGGACAGATTTAGACAACATTTATCCGATATCGACAGTGGTGCCAAGAAACCGGTACCCCTACATTTCAACAGTTCCGACCACTGTGGGGTTGCCGACATACGTGTTACGGCGATAAAATCGTGCACATCTCACGAACGCGATCGCAAGATATTGGAAAACCGTCTTATCTTCCAGTTGGGTTCACTTTCCCCTCACGGCCTCAATGTCCAACACAGTTTTATTTAAGTCCCCCACGCCCCTTATCCACACCCCCCCCCCCTCCATCTCCGCCATCTTATAGTCCACTTCATAGCCATTTGTATGTCCTTCGCAGGACGTGGTAGTCACCACTAGCATTATCTCTGCTTTCTGTGACTTCTTGTTTGGTTTGCATGGGGTCGTTTCTCATTGCGTTCTTAACTACCGTCACTTGTGAACTTGGCGGAATTGCGTACTGCATCCGTTACATCGCAACAGAGTTACACATCCATATTTTTCTATTCGCTCTCCTGGGCGCACCCTGATCCCCCTAGCGCGGTTTCCCTCACCGGTTGAATTAACCAATCACCGAGTTTCTGGCTGTACTGACCTTTAGGGAGTTGACCCCTTTACACAACATCCGTTCCATTCCAGCCTTGGATAGCCGTCTCAAGCTTTGACGCAGATGAGTTGATATTTAGACATTCATGTAGTGTCGATCGTGTATTAGTTAATCTATTTTTGTTTGTTTGTTCTGTGCTGACGAAGGCTTTGGCCGCAACGTCCATTGTTTTTTGTAGTTGTGCTTTGGTAAAACTCTCAACCTACTTCTCGTTTTTCAGTGATTCATTCATTGGTTAAGCTATGGTATGGTTATACACACTCACTGGTGGTTTAGTTCTTGACAGTCTAACAAATGATACTTCTTATTGTTCTTGGATCATTAAATATTCACAGTTTTACTGCAGACGCTTACTTTAGCCCTACTGTCCCAGGATACGTTTTTTTTTCCTCATGCAGTTGTTATTTAATCATTAGTCATTAGTCGCGGTTCCAGCTTCACGGCAACGGGTCGTCCCCATTATGCTCCTTTCTTGTGCCAGCGGAAATCACACAAAATGCACCTCACTGTCCCATGTGAAAAGTGGAACAGACAGGTGTCTCGACAAACCAACAGCCCGCAAGGTACACTGCACAATGCCGCGCCAGAATACCAACACAAAAGTCCTTCACAAAAAACACAGTTCATCGTCGATAGAAGCGGCATTCACTAGAAAACCAGCAAGCACATATTACTGCACAAGGAAATCCATTCAGTTCAGTTATCATTCCGAACATACAGTTCAGGCTACAAACAACCGCGGACAGATGTAAAAGCATTTCACACGAAATTCACAGCTCAGTGTCGCACCACGCACTCAACTCAGTAGCAGAACGACGGAACCATGCACTACCAGTCCAGCATGAGGAAAATGCGAATTCAAACCGTAGCTACAAGCATAAATACTTCAGAGGCCTTAACGTGCAAATGTCTATCTTCCATGTTGGGGACTGGAAGTTGTTATTTACATTACTGAACATCGTAAAGTTGTAAATGACCCATTTTCACGGCATAGACACATTGGACATTTGGTGCTAGACTCATATTGTCATAGACCAAACGACACTCTGTGTAGTCAATGTCACACTGGCCACCTGTACTTCCCAAGACATTTCCTGGTATCCGTTTTATGTTGAGGCGACCTTGGAGTCCAAGTCGATTTCAAAAATCGGAAGCGGGTTTGAATCCATGACCACCAGGCTGGCAGCTGAGTGTCTAGTCACAACGCTAACGGTGCTCCCTATTAAATATGAAGGGGTTGAAATATTAACGTTATAGGACTGAGGATATTGACGTAACAGCTAGAATAGAGTATGTGGCCAGTGTGTCAGCTTGCCTAATGGAAGTGGGGCCTGTGGGTACCTGATAAAGGTGTCCCCTTGAACAATAAACAAAATATTTATTATGTTATTCGAAGGGCTCGAGTTACCCCCGAGCCGCCCCATGAGTACCCCACGTGTCTGTTTTTGTTGTGGGCCTTTTAGTCTCACTATGAGGCTTCCGCCCAGACACCCTAGCCAGATCAAGTGCAGATAAATCTACACTTTAATCTTAGCCAATAGGCCCAGAAAATGTTTATAATGTTAACAGATTCGCTCATGTTTATAATGTCAATAGATTCGGTAATGTTTATACTCTTAACAGATTCGGTGCAAAATAGAAAGTAGATTTGTAACAAACAAGAATCGGTGGCGGAAAATAAGAAGTAGGAGTGTGTCACAGTTATGACTTACAAGTTGTTAATCTGGTAGCAGACATGTTGTGTGTGAACAACATTTCGGCGATATATAAGCCAAAGGCAGATATGGGATGTCGTTTAAGATGATTAATCATCCCATGTCACTTAATATGTTAATGATAAGTTAATGTCTTTTAACAGCCGGGTGGCATCTGTATACAGAATTACACAAGTTTATATATATATATATATATATATATATATATATATATATATATATATATATATATATATATATATATATATATATAAGTTACTCATCTGTTTCCCTATTGTGGACATGATACGTGTGTGATCCAATACCGCATATCTCCTGTAACTATTACACGTATGATAAACTACTTATCACTGAATGAGTTAATGAGAGGTCACAAGTGTATCTATTGCACTACTGCTTCCAAATGCTATATGTGCATTGTGGTAATGTGTTTGAGTCCCCCCTCGCTATCCTCTGGGCTCCATTGTCAGTGTATCCTAACTTGGGTACCTGGAAATATGATCTTGCAAGTAAAGGCGGCCGGCGTGAGTTTGCCCACATCAGCCAACAAGCGCCGACGGGTCTATAACATATGGGATCAGCACCATATACCCAATACTCCTCATGTCATTAAACATGCTCCTTAAACTACCTGGTTTATTACAATTTTTTCCCCCGCATATCCTTTACAGGTCATCGTTGTCAACACCAGCATTTTACCGCTGTTGTTGATTTCTTGGGAAGATTACACTCAGTAGTTTGCCATGGCTTTCTGAGCGGCCGGCTCACTTATCCCTTAAGTCACCAACGCGGCGAGAACCGCTACCAATTCTCGCGCGCTGCGAGACCCTACGTGAATAAACGGGAATACGAAGAAAGTCGTTTAACGCCTCGGCCAAGGAGACCGGCTTATTGCAATTTTTGTTTGTTTGTTTTGTTGCATATCCCTTACAAGACGTTGCAGTCAACATCAGAATTCTTCAGCTGCTGTTGATGTACTAGGCAATTACACGAATGAAATAAAAACTCTGTGGTGTAGTCTGTCGGATTACCAGGTTTTTTTTTCCACATAAATGTTAAATGTTTCACTCTGAGTCATACTTTGTATCTGCTGTACGTGTGTATGTATATAATACAACTCCCACACACATAACCACGGGGAGTTGATCTTGAAGCACATACACAACGTAGATCAACCCATCTTCAGACATCGCAATGTTTTCAGAAGTCTTTCATGAAAAACTCAGAATTTGCTTCTAATCATAATCTTTTATGAAGCTGATTTTTAAATTGTCACTATTTTGCAGACACGTTTAATTATATATTCAGACATTGTGTCGTTAATATGGTGCGTTTTTGCATACTGTTTGATATTAAGTTACTACAGATTGTTTCATTTCTCCTGACTTTGATTTCTGTTTTCTTGTTTAACATTTTTTTTTAATCACAGTATTTTTTCCCTTTTCGCTCGTTTTGAAATCGAGCATAGTCGGTACACTTACAACTACTAGTAGTAGTTGCTACAACTCGTGAGTGGACTGGACTGATGTTTGCGTGTGGATTAGCTGTCCCTATTACTAGTGTCCCTCTGCCATCAGGCGAACCCACTCCGACTTTAGAGCTACTTGTAATTTACGTCCCCAAGTCAAGGACGAGAAGTCCACATTTTAGTCCACCTGCTGCCCCTAAAATAACGCGGGGGTATTGAGCCCAGGTCTCCTGTGTGACAGGCGGGGATACCACTGATGGCTTGATATTATGCATATTTCTGTACGTATGAAAGTAAAAAAGTATGATTATATTATTTTCAGAGACACACCGTAAACCGGGCTGCATATTAACATGTCTCAACTTAGAATATTGAACTCCAACGCTAACTTAATAGCGGGCACGGTGTAAAAGTTAGGAAGTTACGAATTCAATGGCTAAAGCGAAGACAAGGATTCCGTGCCTGCACTCGCTTTTCGCTACAGGAGGGAACGACGGGTCTCCTATTCCTCCATGCTATGAAGTCTAAAAATATGTTATGGTTCTAACACTTCACATACCAACAGCAGGTTCTTCGTTCAGGACTTTTGTTAAATCAGAAATATAGAGCATGGCTAAACCAATCACTAGTGAACTACAAACAATCATTACTTGGTGCTCGTGCAGAATAGACTGACTAAAATGTTAAAACAGTCTCACCAGTGTGGAGGTTATGTAGTTAACTAAACAAATGCTAGTTGATCAAGAGGTGAGGGAAAGACATTGGCGCTGGGTAAGGCACACATTAAAAACAAACAAACTGAGAATAATTACTAAGTCCTTTAGAGCCCACAGAGCTGACGAAATAGAGCCAGACCTAAAGCCACCTGTGGAAGATAAGTAAAGGCAGAAATTAACAACCTGGGAAGTACATGGGCGGAGCTGCAAGAGAGAGAAACATATACGTGACTTGGAGTGATTTGGTTGGGGATCTATGCTCTAATGGGGGATAAGGGCAAGATACAGAGAAAGAGAGATGTTACAATATCTAACCATATTTATTTAGTATGCTCAGATGAAACTTAAAAGATATAAGAACACTCAAAGCGTTGGTTGCTAGACGCAGATTATAAATGATCAGTCATAGCGCGTTGTTTGGGACAACGCGAGTTAATATCACAGTGAGTGACCAGAGCATCTTCATGAAGCTACATTCCTGAAGGACAGCTAAACTTCCTGTAGTGACATTCCGCTAATGTGGCATCTTCCTGTAGTGACATTCCGCTAATGTGGCATCTTCCTATCGTGCCATTCCGCTTATGTGTCATCTTCCTATCGTGACATTCCGCTAATATGCCACCTTCCTGTAATGTAGTTAGTTAGTTAGCCGCGGTTCCAACTTCACAGCAACGGGTCGTCCCCATCATGCTCCGCCCATGTGCCAGTGAATATCACACAAAATGCTCATTACTTCCGGTCCTGAACATGGAGGTTAGGCATTGAAACGGTTAAGGCCTCTGGTGTTGTTATGCTCGTGGCTACCGTTTGCATTCACATTTTCCTCATGTTGGACTGGAAGTGTATGGTTCCGTCGCCCTGCTACCGAGTGAGTGCGTGGCGTGACACTGTGAGCGAATTTCGTGTTAAATGCATTTTACATCTGCCCGAGGTTGTTTGGAGCGATAACTGCATGTTTGGAACAATGGCGGCTGGCTGTGTCGCAGAATTGACCGGTTTTTGCCTTATGCAGAAATGTGTGGCTGCTGGACTTTTAGTGACTGCCTCTTCCATCGATGATGAACTGTATTTTTGTGGAGGACTCTTGTGTTGGCATTCCTGTGATGACATTCCGCTAATGTGGCATCTTCCTGTAGTGCCATTCCGCTAATGTGGCACCTTCCTGTAGTGTCATTCCGCTAATGTGGCAGCTTCCTGTAGTGTCATTCCGCTAATGTTGCATCTTCCTGTAGTCACAAAAAGCTGTGGTGGCATAGCTGTTAGTGCGCTGGCTTGCATGCCAAGACGGTGGTAGGATATATAAAGGAGTGCCAGACAATTGTCATAATTGTTTGACGTACATTAGACATGGGAAAATGCCGATGAAGGGACCTGGTCAGCCCATCTCATTATGTCATGGTCTAGAATATGTGAGGCTTAACCCTTCACATCCCGAGGGCGATATGTGCCTTGGGATTATATTATCCTTAGGTGATATTCCTGACTGCAACAATTCACACATAACTAGATTCATGACGGAATAACATGAGACATGATTCATGGCGTGGTTGCGTGCATGTCTGTTTGCAGATGCTGCCACTCTGTACACGCCAGAAGTACACAGTTGACCTATCTATGACGTCATTCTCTGACTGTTCCTACTGGCAGGAAGTGCTGCTTTTTTTTAACCCTTGAACGCTTTGAACTCAGACGTAGTCCATACACTTCATACTACGTCTAGTGCAATGGACTAATTTTTGGTGAGAGAATCTACTCCGACTTCAGAGGCACTTGTCATTTACGTCCCCAAATCATGACGAGAAGTCAACATTTTAGTCCAAGTCACCGGTGTAGGGGTTGAACCCGTTGCCTCGGCATCAGCACACCGGATGTTTCCATTTAGCCGACCTCCAAGTGTTTATTTAATCTTTACTCCATTCGCTGTCCTATCTGGCCGCCCCCTTCAAGTTCACACCCGATCTTAAGCCAGATTTTTTGGGAGTAACAGAATTCTCTAGTATAGGTGAGGTAAGCTTGGACATATTCGTCTCCCTGGCGAAGGTGTTAAGGACGCTGTTCGTAGTCCCGTATACCCACGTACGAAATACAGCTGCGCGAGATTCAGCAGCGGATCGCGTCGCGTTGGTTTCTTACGGAAAGGTATGTGAGCCGGTCGTTCAGAAAGCAATGGCAAACTTTTTTTTTAATTTTTAATTCGCATATCCTTTACAGGACATCGCTGTCAACAGCAGCATCTTTCAGCTGTCTGTTGATTTCTTGGCAAGATTACGCTCAGTAGTTTGCCATTGCTTTCTGAGCGGCCGGCTCAGTTATCCCGCAAGTCACCAGCGGGGGTAGAACCGCTTCCAGTTCTCGCCCGCTACGAGACTCTGCGTGATAAACGTGATTACGGAGAAAGTGGTGTAACCCCTCGGCCAGAGAGACCGGCAATGGCAAACAACTGAACGTAAAACATGCCAACACATCAACAGCAGCTGAAAAATGTTGGTGTTTACTGCAATGTCCTGTAAATGGGATATGCAAAAAAAAAACTTGGACAGGAGAGACAAAGAGATATTGTCAGTTTTATAAATGCACAATGTTCCATGTTCTGAAGTGAAGACAAACTATCGGTCACTACAACCCAGGAAAAATTATAATTCTCATGCAGCTTGATGACGATAAAATTAGGGGAAAAAAATTAAATATATTGGTAACTTGAAACGTCACAAAAGTTTGGAGAGAACAATAATGGAGGGGTATACGCCCGGGAAGAGAGGAAGAGGAAGGCGAAAGAGAAGATGGGTGCAGGATGTGGCGGATGATCTCCAGATGAGTGTATCGGAAGCGGGACATATCGCTTGTGACCGAGAAGTATTTCGGAAGTTTGTTATGGATGCGACGTTCTGCAAAGGACATGCTACTGAATGAATGAATGAATGTGGCTAGATTTCTGAAGGAAAGACGTAGCTGCACCCCAGAAGTAATGAATTCTTGTACTACTAGATTTATGAAAGAAAGGTAATCTTCCTGTAGCTGGCTGCGTTCCTGAAAGAAAGAATATGGATATCTAGAATGTCTTGGGAAAGGAAAGGTCACCAGTGTGAAACCGACCACAGCACCCACCGGGTGCCATTTGGTACGTGGAATATGGTTTTAACATCGTATGCCCGATGCGCATTAAGGCGTGCACAAAGGGTGAAAGATTTTACAAGGAAGGTTAATCTTCCAATCGACACATTGTAAAACGAATGACAATTCTTCTGTAGCTATAGCTTGTAAGGAACAATAGCTTCTGGTTGCTAGATTCCAATCAACAGGTAATGAAATCTGCTAATATATTTGTGTTTTAAGTTATAAAATAATGTGGCCTTATAGTAATTTTCATTTGTTTTTCTATTTTAACATTGCAAAGGTACTGTTAATGCATAACCTTTTTCGTATTTTCAGTTAGAGCCAAGATATATGTACGGATACTAATCTGTATGTTGATGCTTCTATTGTCAAATCAGGTTTTAGTAAGACATCTATTATCTATAGTTATAAGAAAATATTATTCTTTTAAAATGTTCCCTGAAAGGTTTAACAATGACTATATCATGTTTTCTGTGTATAAAGAATGAGTTTATTCATCTTGCCTCAATAGAGGAAATCAGCGCCATCTTGTCAGCAAAAGTCTATTTGGCAACCTAGTGTATATTAACCGGTCTCCTTGGACGATGGCGTTGCAGAGGCCGATTCGTAATGCCGCTTACCTGCATTCGAAACACAGCGGTGGCCGATTTGGCAGCAGACCGTGTCGCGTTGGTTTTAACGTGCTGGTATGGGAACCGGTCGTTCAGAAAGCAATGGCAAACTACTGCACGTAAAACTTGCCAAGACATTAATAACGGCAGTAAAATTCTGGTGTTGACTGCAACGTCCTATAAAGGATATGCACTTTAAAAAAAAAAGTGTATATTAAATACAGTGAACGAAGAGGCGAAGGGAAGACACTAGGCGCGGGACAAGACATGATTGAGACAGCCTGAGAATGATACAACTAGAAAGGCCCTTACATTGGAACCACAAGACAGGATAAATAGAGGAGTATCCAAAAACACGGAGAAGAGAAGTAGAAACAGAATTCAATAATATTGGAAGGGCTTGATCGGAGAAACATAATTCAATAATATT
Source organism: Cepaea nemoralis (assembly GCA_014155875.1). Classification (NCBI taxonomy): domain Eukaryota; kingdom Metazoa; phylum Mollusca; class Gastropoda; order Stylommatophora; family Helicidae; genus Cepaea; species Cepaea nemoralis. The sequence continues at coordinate 790,561 of JACEFZ010006318.1, read as the reverse complement.
GGGAGGGCTTGGTCGGAGAAACATAATTCAATAATATTGGGAGGGCTTGATCGGAGAAACAGAATTCAATAATATTGGGAGGGCTTGGTCGGAGAAACATAATTCAATAATATTGGGAGGGCTTGATCGGAGAAACAGAATTCAATAATACTGGGAGGGCTTGACCGGAGAAACAGAATTCAATAATATTGGGAGGGCTTGACCGGAGAAACAGAATTCAATAATATTGGGAGGGCTTGACCGGAGAAACAGAATTCAATAATATTGGGAGGGCTTGGTCGGAGCTGCATGGAAGAGCTAAAGGGTTGGGGTGAGTTGCTTGTGGGCCTACGCCCCAATGAAGATAAGAGAGTGAAATAAGAAGAAGTGTGTATTATAGATTATGCGTGTTGTTGTGACACGGTTATGTTTTAATTGAATATGTACATGGGGAGACATTATTTTCTACAAACATATGAACATTTTCTAGCTTGTTATAAGTTAATTGATGCATTGATTATATTCTGTACACATCTATATGTGTTGTCTAGAATGATCTTCTATTTTCACTTTGATGAATTGTTCCTCTAAGATAATTATTTCTATACATAGCTAATTACGTTTCTCTAATTGCTGTGATACATGTTGATAAATTCCATAGCATGTAGTTTATGTGACATAGTGAGTATGACAAGATACGTGCACAAAAAAAGTCGGATCAAATATACTTGGGGACGGGGGTCGCGCTTCAAAGATTGTGAGTTCGATACCGGTCTCCGACATTCGATTCACAAGTGCAGTGTTTTCTAGAGACCTCGGGGGTCGTCGCTGGAGTTCGTGCTTTGTGTGACGCTTTCGGCAGACTGTCGGACCGAGCCATGCGGGATGAAACTCGATGCAGTGAAGTCGATCCTCTCACATTTAAACCTCATTTAAACAGACAAGTCCACGTCTCTTTCCCCCAATTTCTCTTCTTCTTCTTCTACTCTTCCTTCTCCTCCTCCTCCTCCTCCTCCTCCTCTTCTTCTTCTTCTTCTTCTTCTTCTTCTTCTTCTTCTTCTTCTTCTTCTTCTTCTTCTTCTTCTTCTTCTTCTTCTTCTTCTTCTTGTATGTGGCTTTGTGATTGCTTTTTTTCCCTTTCTGTTCGGTCGCTTTAAAGTCAGGCGTAGTCCATTCACATGCAATTAATTCCACAGCACTTGACTGATTTGTGCCTGTTTGTTAGCTTTGCCTATTACCAGTGTCGCTCGCCATCAGGCGAACCCACTCTGACCTCAGAGGCTTCTGTGGTTAGTGAAACGCAGTTTCATAGTTCCCCGACATATGGAGTTGAGGTTTCGAAATCAGCCGTGGGATATTTAGAAGCAGATCACTTTGTGTTTATTTCAGTGTTATGGACTGTCGGCGTTCAGAAAACAATAGCAAACTATTGAAGGTAGTAAATTTCCTAGCAAATCACAAACATGCAATAAATGCTGGGGTTAATTGCAACGTCCTGTAAGGACACGCATCTAACTTTTAGTACAGGTATTTGGAAATAAGTACAGGCGAATAAGAAAGGAGCAATGAGAACAAATGTGGCTGGGCAATACTGCAAGCAAAGTGGCAAAATGTGGTAGTGAAAGCAAGGTGTGGAGAACAATACTTGTCTAATACAGACACCGTGGCATATGATCACATAGACTCATCACAATGGATAAAACCAGATATCACAACTGTACAGCAAGGCAGAATGTTATAATTGAACAATACACATCAACTACCACACCTGAACAACACAGAGCTGCCACAACAGAACAAAACACATCAACTACCACAACTGAACAACACACATCAACTATCACAATTGAACAACACAAATCAAATACCACAACTGAACAACTAGATCAATTATTGTCACTTACATTAAGTTCAACTTATAAAGCCGAATAGTTAGATCAATTATTGTCACTTACATTAAGTTCAACTTATAAAGCCGAATAGTTAGATCAATTATTGTCACTTACATTAAGGTCAACTTATAAAGCCGAATAGTTAGATCAATTATTGTCACTTACATTAAGGTCAACTTATAAAGCCGAATAGTTAGATCAATTATTGTCACTTACATTAAGGTCAACTTATAAAGCCGAATAGTTAGATCAACTATTGTCACTTACAATAAGGTCAACTTATAAAGCCGAACAACTAGATCAACTATTGTCATTACATTAATTAAGGTCAACTTATAAAGCCGAATAGCTAGATCAACTATTGTCACTTAAATTAAGGTCAACGTATAAAGCCGTATGGCTAAGTCAACTAATGTCACTTACATTAAGGTCAACTTATATAGCCGAACAATTAGATCAATTATGGTTAATTACATTAAGGTCAACTTATATAGCCGGTCAACTAGATCAGATGGTGTCAATTACACTAAGGTCAACTTATATAGCCTGACAACTAGATCAGTCGCCGACACAGCCGGACAACTAGATCCATTCTTACATCCGGGCCAACCATTATGGCTGAACATCTAGACCCACCTCCACAAGTGAACAAATAGGTCATCTATGGCAATTATTGAACTTAACTATTTGCTTCATTCCCCGCAGTAATAGATCAAACATATCACCAGACAACAATGCCTATCACTACCAAATAAAAGAACAACGGGCATAGCAGTTCATCATCTCTGCCAATCAAAACGGCAACTACGTCACTATAAAAACAGCAAGGCCCTAAAACAGCTATGCAAACATGACGCTAGCTGAAATACTGTGTCAACCACGGGTGAAAGGGAACGATGCCACCGAGAAAAGCAATCTAATGATTGTATAGTTAGTCTAGTAGCCAAACAATTATGTATTTGAGTAAGGCAGTGGAAATAAAAATGGAAAGCGGCATTGCAGTCAAGCAGCTGTGTCAATCAATAGCAGATAGACAGCTATGCCAGTGATCATTGCAGTCAGACTGTGCCAATGACGTTATGGGAAATGGCGCTGTATATGTCACATGACTGATCAAGCTAACCAGCGTCCGCAGAATGAATCCATCGAGCATTGCAACAAAGATATGCCTGTGTTGCGGACAGCTACGCATCGACAAGACCTCCATCTGCATGGTTATGTGCCAGGCTCTAATGGTGACACACTATGCTTAATACAGGAATCTTGGGTTAAAGCAATAGGGAAGGAACAAACTATATGAAACAAATACTATGAAGAAGTGGACAGCTAAAACGCTCGCAGAAACTGAAATGCTGTCATGAGACAGACGTACGTGGGAGGAAGGTTGTACAGCGTGCTTTACCAGCATTACTGCGAAATAAAATGTCAGTCGCAATGACAAATGGGCAACTATCGATCATAATTTCAGAAGAGCAGTCATGTAAATAATCATTGCAACTCAGTTGTGCTTGTTAGCATGAGGACATACCGACTGGGCTGGCATGGCTTTCTTTGAGCAGTTACAAAACAATGACATGTGCTGGTCAAAGATCAAATCAAGGCAGATTCGTCTAATAGACAGATAGCAAAACCAAACATCACTACAGTCAAACATCACCACAACCAAACATCACAACCAAATATCACCACAACCAAACATCACAACCAAATATCACCACAACCAAACATCACAACCAAATATCACCACAACCAAACATCACCACAACCAAACATCACCACGACCAAACATCAACACAACCAAACATCACCACACGCAAACATCACCACAACCAAACATCAACACAACCAAATATCACCACAACCAAACATCAACACAACCAAATATCAACACAACCAAACATCAACACAACCAAACCTCATCATAAGCAAACATCACCACCGCCAAAAATCACCACAACTAAATATCACGAAAACCAAACATCACCACATCCAAACATTACCACAGCCAAATATCAGAACAACCAAACATCATAATAAGCAAGCATCACCACTACCAAACATCACCGCAACCAAACATCATCGCAACAAACATCAATGTAAGCAAGCATCACTACAGCTAAACATCACCACAGCCAAACATCACCAATACCAAACATCACCACAACCAAACTTCACAACCAAATATCACCATAACCAAACATCACCACAACCAAACATCACCACAGCCAAACATCACCACAACCAAACATCACCACAGCCAAACATCACCACAACCAAACATCACCACAACCAAACATCAGCACAGCCAGACATCAGCACAGCCAAACATCACCACAACCAAACATCACCACAACCAAACATCACCACAACCAAACATCACCACAGCCAAACATCACCACAGCCAAACATCATAACAGCCAAACATCACCACAGCCAAACATCACCACAGCCAAACATCACCACAACCAAACATCAACACAACCAAACATCACCACAGCCAAACATCACCACAGCCAAACATCACCACAACCAAACATCACTGTACCCAAACATCAGCACAGCCAAACATCAGCACAGCCAAACATCAGTACGTCCCAGCAAGAATGTACAAACAACAATACACTTGCACTTAGTATGGCAGCTAAACTACAGTTTTATTCAAAACCACCGCTTAAAAGCTGTGCCACTTAAAATGGCAGCTAGAAATCTATGCATCTCAATTATAACACAACAACAACACATGGAGTAAGCATTGTATATGAACTTTATCATTTACCATGGCAGCTAAATTGCTGTTTAGGTTAAATAGGCAGCAATACAGCTATGCAAATAGAGTAACAGAATTAATTTTTCCGATGAATTGTTCGCTGATGTTATTTCTCTAAGTAAAATGTAAATATATACATTATAATATTACATTACTACACCTGACACCTGACATACTAAAACCATCGAATATGCAAAATCATCAGTTGAATATAGTTATTTACATTTCTTTATGTCACACTGTCATCATTGTACATCATCCCACCTCTTCGATTATTTGCAAACAAGATGCCAGAATTGTGGTCTTATTTTTGATTAAGCTTTTATGCAAGATTTCTTTATTTTTCAATTGTTAACTCAAGATTAAATTATGTTTAAATTACAGGTTTGCCAATTAGGGGCATCCTAATGTCTAAATTCATGACGCCTTAGCACTGTTTGTAAAATTATATTATTAATTATAGCATTGTTAATTATTTCAATATTAATTATTACATTATTAAATATTACATTATTAATTAATTCAGTGCCAAACAAAAAAGGTAGGTTTCGACAAAACAACCATATGAACAAGTATTATAATGTAAACTTTAATTCACTGAGCAATCACAATTGCGGAACATACCGAAACGAAACACATAACATGACCCATTCTGTCCAAAAGGGAGGTTACATTTAACGCTATATTATCCGTTGGCACTGAATCAGTTAATTATGTTATGAAAAATATAGAATGTATCTTTAATGACTGTGAAGTGTTTGAAAATATTGCCAGTCCAAGTTTTGTATTTACCTATTATGTTGCATGAACTTTACAGAGGGTGAATACAAAACTTGGACCGGCAATATTTTCAAACACTCCACAGTCATTAAAAATACACCCTGTACAAGTCATTCCCGCAGTGTATTGAAGACTATTTCTGCTGCTACAGTTTGTGTTTTCCGGCTGTGTAATTGCTGAATATATCATACACAAGAAAGTGAATTGCCTTGGGAAATGGAAACATAGAGTTTGCTGCAAAGAATTAGTTAGAAGCAACCGAGTCGATATGACCATCTTATAGGTGCGCTGGAAGTGCATTGCCCAAATGGAGATGGACAACAGTAGTACAGCTACCAGTGCATGCAACCACAGAAGGGATCTGGACAGCACCAATAGAACTGTCACTATAAGCAAAGGCAGAAAGGGTCTTGACAGCATCAATAGAACTGTCATGCCTTGGACTACAGAAGGGATCTCGACAGCATTGAAAGAACTGTCATGGCTGGGACTACAGAAGGAATCTCGGCAGCATTTAAAGAACTGAAATGGCTGGGACTACAGAAGGAATATCGACAGTATCAATAGAACTGTCACTGTAAGCAAAGGCAGAAAGGGTCTTGACAGCATCAATAGAACTGTCATGCCTTGGACTACAGAAGGGATCTCGGCAGCATTTAAAGAACTGAAATGGCTCGGACTACAGAAGGAATATCGACAGTATCAATAGAACTGTCAGAAGGAGTCCGAAAAGAAACGCCAGCCATCGATAATCTGGTGAAGAAATGTAGAGATGAAGTTAAAAAAACAACTGTTCGATGCATTAACACGAATACATTGTTTGCTCGTAGGTCTCTGTAGTACAGAATGTGGTCACTGATCTTCTAATTTCGATGAATTGGTCACTTGTCTGTTTAGGAGAGAAAATAAGTTTTAGTCACATAAGTTCTGCTACCAAGAATGGGTCACCTGTCTGTATATGTAAGAGAATGCCGTTTTTAATCACTGAAATTCTGCTAAAAAACATAAATAAAAATGGTCACTTGTCTGAGTACGAAGAGAAGTGTTTGCAGTGTTTGGTCATTGAAATTCTGCTAATAGGAACTGGTCAATGGCCTGTTTACGTACATTAGTAATGTCACTGGGCAGTGGGCTTTTGCTATTAAAAATTGGTCATTTGTTTGTGTACTAAATAAAATGGAGTGTTTGATCCATGATCTTCTATTCCCAAGAATTGGTCACTTGTATATGTCCTTAACGGAATTGAACTATGATCTTCTGATGTCAGGAATTGGTCAGTTGTGGCCTGTAGTACTAAAGGGAATGGCGTGTTTAGTCCATGACCTTTTGCTTTGGAAAATTGGTCACTTGTGTATGTACTAAAGGGAAATTGAGTGTTTGGTCCATGATCTTCTGCCATCAGAAATTGACCACATGTAGTGTTTATTATTAAAGAGTTATTGAGATAAAGTAAAACTGTCTCAAAATGAAATCTTTATAGTAATAACTACGATAGAAACATTTAGTTACATAATTATTATTACATTAGTGTTTATATATTATTATTATTATTATTATTATTATTATTATTATTATTATTATTATTATTATTATTATTATTAAAGACGGGGGCTGCGTGGTCTCGAGGTATGGTGTCCGCCTCGAGAGCTGGAGGTCCCGGGTTCAAGCCCCGGTGAGGACCGGGATTTTTTCACGTTGACTTCTAGTAATAAAATTTCCCCTGGTCTCTGGGTAGTGAGATCGGACGCCCGTGTGTATTGTTGCGCACGTAAAAAATCCCTTGGCAGTTGGAAATCGAAAAAGAGTAGCCTAACGGCGCTGCCCGGGCAAAATGTCGAGTTAAAAATCTACCCAAAGTATTTTAGGATCCTCGCCGGTGCTACGGAGTTTATGCACTGAGCTGAGTTTCTCCAGATTCAGGTTTGAGTTAGGAGGAGAACGGAGCACTTATGGGTTGCACCCACGTGCCGTGATGTTGATCCACCGACTAAACTAAACTTATTATTAAAGAGGAATGGAGTGTTTGGTCCATGATCTTCTGCTGTCAGGATTTAGTCTCTATACGTTCTTTATTATTACTGAAAGGATTACAGTATTTGGTCACTGATTGTGTGTTGGCAGAAATTGGTCAGTTTGTCGTGTCATAACATTATTATTTGTGTTTGGTCGTTGAACGACGTACAAATCGAAACGAAGTGTTTATCCAGTGCATTTCTGCGTACATGGTACTTGGTATTATACAAAACTTCTTTGATTTGTCGTGTATGAACATATGTAATGTTATACCACAAGTCAATGCCCTTTTGTCAATGCCAGTATTGGCAGTTATTTTTCGTGTGATCTATTTTTACAGCTGCTTATGTTTCCAAATAATGTTTGTTCTCAATTACTCCTGTGTCAACAGAAATAAGATATTGATTTATCTGTTAAGAAATATTATATTGAGAAATATGTGATCACATATGTTTATGAATATGTACCGCCATAATGCTTTGACATATAAGTTGCTATTCAGTATTAATGATTTTGATGTAATAATATATTAATAATAAGTTTGTTTCTTGGTGATTTTTAGGATTCGCTTTTTGAATAACGATTCACACATGTGATTCTGTGTTCGCGTGTTTTTTTTTTAATTTTTTTTTAAATTCATGTTGTTTCGTTTTGTAAATAATGTCCAGTTCATTTTATGCCAAAGAACTCACTATACGTTAATCAGTTCTTCCCGATATGACAAAAAGCATAGAAGTGTATAGAGAAATGTAAACAGAAGACAAGTGTATAGTCCTTCAGCCCCAGACAGTTTTTATTGTAACGATTTCGGTCCAGATAGTTATTACTTTATCTCACCTTGTTGGAATTGTTACTTTGAATGTTTCTATCGTAGTTATTACTATAACGATTTCATTTTGAGACAGTTTTAATTTATCTCAGCTTGTTGTAATTGTTACTTTGAATGTTTCTATCGTAGTTATTACTATAACGATTTCATTTTGAGACAGTTTTAATTTATCTCAGCTTGTTGTAATTGTTACTTTGAATGTTTCTATCGTAGTTATTACTATAATGATTTCATTTTGAGACAGTTTTAATGTATCTCAGCTTGTTGTAATTGTTACTTTGAATGTTTCTATCGTAGTTATTACTATAACGATTTCATTTTGAGACAGTTTTAATTTATCTCCGCTTGTTGTAATTGTTACTTTGAATGTTTCTATCGTAGATATTACCATAACGATTTCATTTAGAGACAGTTAATACTGTATTTCAGCTTGTTGTAATTGTTAGTTTAAGGACTTCTGTACTAGTTATTACTAAACAGACTTCAACCACGCCAGACCCAGAAAGGTGTTACATTCACTCACGTTGTAGTAGTTGTTACTGTAAGTGTTTTCGTCCTTGTTATTTCTTTAATTACTTCAGTATCAAGCAGTTGTGTTTTTAATTATTCCTTCAGTACAAGATATTCATTGCTTTAGCGACTTCAGTCTGAGACAATTATTATGTAACGATTTCGGCGTCAGACAGTTATTGTTTAAAAACTCACCATGAGATTGTTACTGTAAATGGTTCTATGATAGTTATTACCATAACGATTTCAGTCTCAGACAGTTATTAATTTAACGATTTAGATCCCCTGCAGTTATTATTTTAACTCGCCTTGTTGTAATTGTTACTTTAGATTGTATATCCTAGTTATTACTTTAATTATTCAAATCTCAAATAGTTGTGTCTTTAATTATTCCTTCAATCCAAGGACAGTTATAGCTTTAGCAACTTCAGTTCCAGACAGCTTTGACTTTTACTCAGATTGTTGAAATGGCTACTTTAAATATTTATGTCCTAGTTATTACTCTAACGACTTTATTTCCAGATAGTTATTACTTTAATAATTAGAGTTCGCGATGCTATTTAATAAGAACTAAGAAATAGTGAAGAATTACGTTTAATATATGAAGTAACCAATGAACGAATTGTGAGCTGTTTGGTATTCGGCCTAGTATATATAGAAAAACCCCATGTCTGGTCTGTTGTCATTGGTAACCGTGTGTTGCATAGTTTTCTCTAGCATGGGTTTAAACATGACTTTAGTCGTCAGATGCCAGTCATTGTTCGATGTGTATTATATGTTGACAATAACATTGTATGCAACGGTGTCATTAAAAGTGTGCAAACTTTCTGTAATCGAAGTTTCTGTGATTCTTTTGTCAGATGTGTCATATTTTCAAGTAAAGTCATTTTAAATATGCTTTAAATTTCAGGTTTACATACAGAGCGTAGATTCATCATGATGTGTTATGCTGATAAGCGTGAGCGGTCATGTTTCGCCATCCATCACGATCACCAGAGTCGAGGAGCAATCAGCCCTGTGTTCACCATGCCATATAGACAAGCCATCCATATATTTATTTCTCTGCCTTCCCCTTGTTCTTTTCCCCCCAATCTTACCAGTAGTGACCACGTTCTCTAGTTTATTTCTTCTCATAACGTCCCCAAAAAATATTGACTGTCTACGTCTGATGTCTCTAATAAGTTTACGGTGGATTAACTAATAGCCAAAACAACGCTGTTAATTAAGGCGGGATAAAAGGCTGGTAAAATGTATTTACAACAAGGTTTGAATCGTCTTGAACAACCACCTGACAGCCCCGAGTGATTTCCACGTTGAACCTCTAAAAATTCATCACCCTGACGGTAAGAGATTTGATGATGATGAAGAAGTTGAGCCTGCTAAAGAAATATAAGTAGACTTCTATGGTACAAATACTGAGGGATTGGTATAACCATGAGATAAATGTGAACATATTCGCGGATATTGCTTTTAGACAAAAAAATGGAGAGGAGAAAGAAGTACAATAATAAATGGTTTTAACTTTGGCATCTCGTATATATTTTTGCACACGGAATTGTGGCATACTGATTTCGCCTCGTAGATCCAGTTCTGTATAATGGAAGTGAGCAATGGATTCTTAATGAATTAGTGAGCAGTTGATGAGCTGCAGAGATATGGTTCTTTAACAGAATTATGGGAACAAACTGGGCAAATAAAAAGAGTGTCGATGACTCTTGAAGGTAATAAGTTCTCTTCAGATAGGAAGTTTACTTTTCCAGATTCTGTAGACATGTCACAAGAAGTTAAGTACAATGTAAAGATATTGCATTCCATTCAAACAGGAAGTATACAATCCAGTATACAATCCAGACTATGTAGACATGTCACAAGGAGTTAAGGACAATGTAAAAAGTAGTGCCCATATGATGCCAGTTCCATATTTGTATAGACCATCAGCGTTCGGCTGAGTCGTCTAGGTCAATTATGAAACATTCGAATTCGCCCACCTGCGGATCGAACCCCTAATCTCCTGCTCGGCAGGTGAATGTCTTACCACTACGCTACTGAGTCTCCCTGTAACCTACTGTTTGTGTCTGCATGACGTATATATAAGCAATTATTCAAAATAAGCAAAACCGTTAGTGCTACAACGAAGCACCATCATCATCGTTTGGTGGCTTCTCTATTCGCTGTTGCCAGTTTGCAACACTGTCCGTCCTGAGCCTTTGTTATGCATTCTCCTAGACTGTATGCTATATCCTGACCATCTCTTAACGTTGTGTGTCTTGTCCATTTATATCAGTGAGGCTCTCTTACTCTGTTGTACCCGAAATTCTCATTCCAGTATACTTGTCTGTATATTTTTACGTCGTCTGATTTGACCAAAGTTTTCTGTCTTTCTCATTTGTGTTTCCTAGCAGCGTCATTATTCCTTTTTATATTGAGTTGTTCAATATTTCGTTGCTTGTCCATTTTCCCAAGGAACAGCAAAGACTTAAATGGTTCGGACATTTACTAGAATGAATACAACCAACCAGAGGATATAGCGTTCTGCATGAAAACATCGAGATACAAGACGAGAGGACGACCCAGGAAGAGTCGACTGTGTGGAATAAAAGAGATACTGAAGTTATCAAATGTGGCACAAGCAACAAGATAAGAGAAGAACAGAAAATTGCATCTACCTCCAGTCTGTGACGCTTCAGAGCAAAGGCAGTAGGACAAAAGAAGAAGGAGCTGGTGAAACCGAAAAAAAGAAAGAAACAGAAATTATGGACGTCTATGCTTGTATATTCTTCCGTGGAAAAATGGTCATTTCAACCGCCGAAGTGAGTTATTGTATATATGACTTCTATTGATGGTTATTCACTGTGTCTACTATGTCCCCTCAGGAACAATTCTCCCGTTAACGATCACTGACTCTCCCGTTAACGATCACTGACTCCCGTTAACGATAATTATATTTCGTGGCATTAATTATTGTTACCCACTCATTATAACTTCCAAATGCCGAAGTATCGTGAACATGCTCACCGTGTAGATTGTTCTTCTTCTCTGCCACGTATCTCCCATGAAACATTGATCTTCAGCCAAGCCAATGCCTCCAATCCCTTCATATCTCCTACAGCTCCTCCCATATCCTCCCCATTTTTCATCTCTGTGTTTAATCGTCTTCTCCGTGTGTTTTTATTTCCAAGATATCAATTGTAGAAATCCTTTAAGGCCTCTAAGACAGTTTATAAATAAACACACGAATTGTTTGCTGCTCATAGAAGTAGCAGAAATAAGTAGTGATTACAACAGTGGTTCTCAACCTTTTTTTGGCCCGTGCCTCCCGTCACCATATTTTCAGAACGTCATTCCCCCACCCCCTTTCATATTTCCTATCTAAAAATCCACCACCCCTATACAGTATACGTAAAAATGTAAGGTAAATTTAATAGCACATACTAAAACAAGTCTAGACATCCACATAAAACATGATTTGTGGATCTACTGACTTTATAAAATGAATTTTAGAAGGATGAGACGTACTTAACTTATAAAGGATGAAGGGAAAAACAATATCAAGTAATCGGTTCTTGTATTAACGCGATCTTGAAATGGTCTTCATTCCCCCACCCCCCTCTGGAAACCCTAAAATCCCCCCCCCCCCCCCCCGGTTGAGAACCACTGGATTAGAAGATACACTAGACATCATACCAATTTAAAGTTATAATTACCGACCGGGATTCCAACCTGTCACCTCCAAATGACGAGGCTCTTCGCTGCAGGAACAAGTGTACTTCGACGCATGACCAACTAGACACCCCGTGTCGTCATTTGGAGGTGACAGATTCGAATCCTGGTCGGTAACTATGGCGTTCAGTTGTTATGTTGTCTGGTGCGTCCTCAAGCTTTCTTTTCATCTTGGCCACCTAGGTAGTTTTCTTGTCGTTATTGATGTGTTCATGACTGGTCGGATTCTGCAGCGTAAGGTTTCTGCGGTATGAGGTATCTAGTCTCCCAGGCCAACCAGCCTAATCGCCTTCTACTATATGCATAGTAGGCTACAATATTACCCTTTGTTGCTTCCCGTGTGTGCTCGGTTACATCACCGGCGCCTTATGCACGAGGAGCCTCACATTTTATTTTGTTGACTTCCCGACTTCCCGATCTTGACTTGGAGACGTAAATTAAAAGTACCTCTGAAGTCGGAGTGGGTTGGCCTAATAGCGAGGGACACTAGCAACAGGGGTAGATAATCCACACACGCCAATCAGTCCAATGCACTGTAAGTAGTACGGATTACGCTTGACTTCAAAGCGAGAAAATGTAAAAAAAAAAAATATCTCAATGAACCGAGAAAACTAAGCATCCGATCCACCACTGGAGGTTATGAGGGTGATATGGCTTCCCCAGGTCCCCTGTACCCCGTACAAAACCCCTTTTAAGATATTGCTTCGTTCGTTCGTTCATTGTGTACTGTCTACTCCTCGTGCTTACTGTCTCACCCAAGCTTTTACTATTCACGCTGGCTCTCAGCTCTGAGCAAAATATCGACACACAAGTCTGCAAGTTGTCCTGAGTGTTTTATCCGGATTCACATTTTTAGAAAAATCGTTGAACGCGCGTAGAACTCGCGTAAAATCTATTTCTGAACACGGTTGTGTCACACTGATTGATTTTAAGAACAGTCAACCCAGGATACGATTCAAGCCCAATTAGCGTAGATTAAAACGCGAAAATGGAGAGAGAGGAGAGGCGAGGAGGCCCGATGCACTATTTATTGAGGGAAGAGTGAAGGAAAAAGGAAGTATAGAATACCACGGAGCTCTTCTACATCTTTCCTAGCTACACCCCCCCTCCCCCACCTTTCCCCCTGATAACATAAATGGACTATTGATTTTATGGGACTCCAAATTTGTTTAAGTTGAGAAGCTCATGTATTAATAGACGCATCAGTCGTTAATTGGAAAGTGGGGAGTTGGTGCGTTATTTGTTTACTCTTGATTTGTTTGCCGCGTGCTTTTCTGTCATTCCTTTGCGTTTATGGTTAAAATAAATCAGCGAGAAATTGGAGGCAGCTAGACTTGGGAGTTTATGTTCATATATTGCGGTGTAGGAAAACTAAGAAGTGGATACAGGAGTTAGTTGATCAATTGGTCAATCCTCTAGAAGAGAGTTTCATTAAATGTAAACTGCATTGGCACTCAAAGCGTTCGAGCCCTAAACATGACTTATATATTTCAGCGTGATGTTTGCGTAGGGACTGTCCAGCCCACCCGGCACAAAGGGACCACCACCACGGAGTCTATGTTGCAGTACCCTCCTTCCCCTCTCCAAACTCAGATAATAGCGGCCCGTTAAAGACCGATATTGGAACTTCACATCTGCGGAGAGACGGACAAGGATGTAAACAGGTCATAATTCAGCACGGTACATCCGAACTGGCTGATAATAGGAATGATTTGGTTTTATTTATTTGATTGTCTTTCTGGGATTAGATCTAGGCTGGTAATTGTTCTTCCACATAGGTTAGATATTTCATTGTCTGTCTCGGATTACGTCTAGGATGGTAATGTCTCTTCCTCATGGCTTAAATATTTCTTTGTCTGTCTGGGATTAGGTCTAAGCTCGTAATGTTTCTTCCACATGGTTTAGGTATTTCATTGCCTGTCTGGGATTACTTCTAGGCTGCTAATGTTTCTTCCACATGGTTTAGATATTTCATTGTCTATTTGGGTTTAGGTCTAGTCTGGTAATTGTTCTTCCACAATGTTTAGGTATTTCATTGTCTGTCTGGGATTACGTCTAGCTAGGCTCGTAATGTTTATTCCACATGGTTTAGATATTTTATTGTGTGTCTGGGATTACGTCTAGGGTGGTCATGTTTCCACATGGTCTGGGTATTTCTTTGTCAACAGACTCTATCCGAATGCCCAGACGGAATAGTGGAATGAATATTGTGGCAATGCTTTTTGTTGCGCCCTTTCATTTTAAACTCCAGAGTAGTCCGCATACGTGCCACTACTTCTAGCAGCATTGGGCTGATGTTTTGCGTATTTTGCGTATGGATTATCTGTCCCTATTAGAAGTGTCCCTCGCCATCAGGCGACTGCTCCGACTTTTGAGGTACTTGTAATTTACACCCCCAAGTCAAGGACGAGAAGTTAACATATTAGTCCAACTGACCGGTGTAAGGGTTGAACCAATCACCCCGACATCAGCATTCTGGAAGTATAGGAGCAAGGACTCTTATCCAATCGGCTATGCTGTCGTCTGTTGTGGCACTGGAATATGGATCGTTGGTGAACTATTGAGCTCAATGACGTAAGAAGGGAAATGTATTTACAGCTATGATGAGCATCCATTAAAGCAAATGAAAGAAGCAGAGATCAGACGGCATACTAGACAAGGGACATTGAAATATATAGGCACACCAGGACTCAAACCTGTCACCTTGAAATTAAGATGTGGATACACTTACTCACCATATCCCAGGAACATTTTCTCTCTTTTGTTGTCTGATGAAATTATTATTCGAAATGTAGGTAGAAAACACCTTTATTAATGTGTCTAACTGGTTGTGAGCCAAGTATACATGTTCCTTCAGGGAGTCAATATTTCGAGGTGGTTGACTAGAATCCCACTGTGCCTATTGCTTAACATTTTTCTATTGTCTAGTGCGTCCTGTAATCTCTAATTCTTTTCAATGCTAGGATACAATCAATACCTGCAGATTTATTTCTGACATTTGAGAATGACAGCGGTGTTTGGATATTTAATGAGAAATGTCTGACTATAATCACATGCGCTATTGTATCTGGACCTGCCTGGTTCAGTAATGGCGCAGAACACACAAAGCAGTGGATCACCAAACTGAACTAGCGTGTAAATTGTTCGTAACCCACCATACGCGCGACCGTTCCGATAGTGAGCAAAAGTGTAGTTGATGGGGAAAGGAGAGGGGATGGGAGTGAAAAAGAAATTGCTGGGAAGAGTGAGAGGGATAAAAAAACGACCAGTCTCTAGGGTGATGCAGTTTACTCTGTGTCACGCTAGACTGCGGTTCCAAGATGAGGGGACAGGGTTGGTGATGGGTGAGGCGGTGCCACGATGACCGGCAGCTTTCAGCTCTTCAGATGCTAGGCAGTTGTTGAATCGAGGTTAATGTAGTCACTGCCACCGTATTTTAGAAAGTGTACAGAGGGGTTTAAAGGCTCCGTGTCGAAGGGCCTTCGAACGCTGTTCGTAATCCCGCATACCGCGTTCGAAACACAGCTATGGAAGATTTGGCAGCTAACTGCCGTACTTTTTTTTTTTAATGAAATGGTATCGGTGTCGGTCGTTCGGAAAGCAATGGCAACCTAATGAATGTAAACTTGCCCAGGAATCACGAACAGCCAAACAATGCTGGAGTTGAATGCTACGTCCTGTAAAGGATATGGAATTAACTTTAATTTTAACGGCGAGAGGATCGGCTTCATTGCACCGGGTTTTACCCCAAGTAGCCTTGAATATCAAGACAACAGTAACAATGGTGATATCAAAGAAATCAGTGACACCAAAATTTGAAATGAAAATAGATGGGAAAGTTCTTAACCAAGTGGATAATTTTAATTTCCTAGGGGCATTTATAACATCAGATAGGAGGTACACAGCAGAGGTTACAAACAGACTAGGGCAATCAAAAGTTGCATTTCAGAAAATGAAAGATATCTTATGCAATAAGTCACTATAATTGAATGTAAGAAAAAGAGTGCTGAAGTGCTATATAGAACCTGTTTTGCTGTATGGCAGCTGATCTTGAAATATGACTGAACAAATTAGGAAGAACTTGGAAGCAACAGAGATGTGGTCTAGCAGCGACATTATGCATAATATACCTGTGCGGGCTTTTGGTTTTTCGAGACTCCTGTCTGTTCCAATTTTCACAACGAGGCGCCGAGGAGCATTTTGTGGGATATTCACTGGCACGGTTCGAATCCTATCCTGTCATCTGTCACTACGCGTTGCTTACACGTGGTCATCGTTGCTTTAAATCAGTGGTTCTCAATCGTGGGGAATTCCCAAGAATTTTAGGGTTTACAGAGATGGGGGGGGGGGGGGGGAATGAAGACCATTTCAAGATCGCGTTAATACAAGAACCGATTACTTCATATTGTTTTTCCCTTCATACTTTACAGTTAAGTACATCTCATCCTTCTAAAATTCATTTTATAAAGTCAGTAGACCCAAAAATCATGTTTTATGTGGATGTCTAGACTTGTTTTAGTATGTGCTATTAAATTTACCTTACATTTTTACGTATACTGTGTAGGGGTGGGGGGATTTTTAGATAGAAAATATGGAAGGGGGGAATGGCGTTCTGAAAATACGGTGAAAAGGGGGGTGGGTGGGGGGGGGGGGGGCACGGGCCAAATTTTTGATTGGAAAGGGGGGGGGGGGAATGACGTTCTGAAAATATGGTGAAGGGGGGCACGGGCCAAAAAAGGTTGAAAAACACTGCTTTAAATCGATACTAAGTCAAGTCTCGGAGCTGCGGTAAGCTAGTGACTATACTCGCGCCGGCTCATGGGTTCGAGTCAGCCTGGGGGTCGAGATTTAAAACAAATGTGATCTGGGTTTCCTGGTCAACCAAGAGTACAACGGGAAGCAGGAGGTGTCTTGGGAAGTAAAAGCGACCGGTTTGTTTCTAACTACGCGGGCGAGTCAATAAGTAAGTCACACAGTTCTATGGGATGGCAGGTAAAATAGGTGGTGTTTTCTACAGGTGTCATTAGGTGACAGAAACATCGAACTTTATATTCCCGTTCGTCAGGTGGCGCTAGTTGTCTCATGCGCATGCGCAGCGCATAAACAAAATGGCGACTGTACTCAAGGAATATACAACCAAAGAGCAACGTATTGTTTTGCATTTATTTTGTGTGGGCAAAAGAACTGTCTGCAAAGGACATTCACAAGAAAATGCTGCCTGTTTATGCTGACAAATGTTTGTCCCGTAAAGCGGTGCATAGCTGGGTAGAAAATTTTTCTCAAGTAAGCTCTAAAATTGTTGTTGAAATCCGATCTAGTCGTCCTGTTGAGATTGCAACAGAAGTATCCGTGCAGCGGGTGGAGGAGATGATTTGAGGCGAAAGGAGGGTAACGATAGACTCTGTAGCATCTGTAATAGGGTGCTCACATGGTTCAGCATACAGGATAATGCGTGATCGATTTCGATCGAAATTCAAGAAAGTGTGCTCAAGGTGGGTACCCAGACAATTGAAGGAGGAACACAAAATGAATCGATTTGGCCTGTTCTTGCATTATCTCTGTCGATACGTAGATGAAGGAGAAGACATGCTGAACAGGATTTGTACTGGGGATGAATCATGGGTGCATCACTACCACCCCGAATCAAAGCGTGCTTCAATGCAATAGAAACATCCTTCTTCACCTTGTGTCCAAAAATTTAAGGTTACGCCATCAGCAGGGAAGGTTATGCTTACAGTGTTCTGGGATTGTCAAGGACTGCTTTTAACCAATTTCAAGAAGAAAGGTGACAAAGTGAATTCTGAATCGTACTGTAAAGTCCTATCGATGCTTCATGATGCAATTCGAAGAAAGCGTCCAGGACTGCTGACTAGAGGAGTGTTGCTTCTTTATGATAATGCCAGACCACATACGGCTCGATTAACTCAAAAGAAAATTAACCAAGTAAGGTGGGAAATTCTGGAACATCCACCTTACAGCCCCGACTTAGCCCGTAGCAATTTCCACCTTTTTGGTCCACTGAAAACCAACCTTGACCGGAGACATTTCGCGAATGACGCCGAAGTTGCGAGTGAAGTGAAAACGTGGTTTAGAAAACAGAGTACGCTATTCTATGCAGCAGGTTTGGGAGAACTGATAAAGCGATTTGATAAGTGCATCAATGTTGGTGGAAATTATGTCGAGAAATAAAGGGACAATGTATGTATAAAATAAACTAGTTTATATTGTTGTTGTCATCAATTTGTTATCATATTTAGTTATTTTTCTACAGCCATTTGTGACTTTCGTATTGACTTCCCCTCGTACATCAACCATCGAGAGTCGAATGGTTTATGCAAATATGGGTCTACTACCACGTGCCCATTGCGTCATAACGTGTGTAAAAGGGAGTTTTAGTTACTGTATTTACTAGGTCATATCTAAGTAAGTAGAGATAAGTAAATGACCTGTTTCAGAGCACGTATGTATGGTAGGTATATGGTGCCAGCCCCAGAGTTTTATAGACCAAGGGACACTCAAAGGACGATGAGAGCAGTATCATGCTGGCCACATTTGAGCCTTAGCAATCCTTGCAAATAATGAACAGTGTTCAGTGCTTTGATATTACAGTCTATTGCTGCCATATCTGCTATTTGATTTCTGCAGTATCTTAAATGGAGCCAAGGTTAGATATCGAGTAATAGCAAGATTCGAGTTGTTTCCCTGTCGATGCGACTCTGGGATCGATCCAGCTTGGGTAAAAAGGTTATCGGATAATTGTCAGTCTTTTCTGGACATGTTGGGGGGGGGGGGGGGGGGGGAATTGACGGCGAGAAAACGAACTGGTTACCTCAATGAACCAAGAGTTGAGGAACAACGCTGAAGCTGGATAGGGTATCCACTGAGAAAACCTGAGGACAATGTAATTAGACAGTCTTGTTTAGAACCAACAAGGCAAAAGCAATAGTGGGAGACATAAAAATACACGGACATGAGAATTACAGAGATGAATAATACTCGGAGGATATGTAGGCAGCTGCAGGAGATAACAACAGATAGGACGGCTTGCCGTGGAGTGGTTGAGGGCCCATATCCCAAATGGAGGATATTAGATAACCTAGTGGATAAAATTTAGTAGTATATCCTTTACAAGACGTCGCAATTAACCCCAACATTTTTTGGCTGCTTGTGCATTCTTTTCAAGTTTAAGTCGTTCATAGTTTGCCATTGCTTTCTGAACGACCGCCACTATATTCTTTGCACGGAAATCAATGAAAGCGGTCTGCTTACACATTGCTGGCAGCTGTGTTAACGAGATTGCGAGTTGCATTCGTAACCCCTTCCCCCCCCCCCCCCCCCCCCCCCCCCCACACACACACAAAGTAGATTTGGATCAAACATGGGTTCAATTACATGAAGAAGTATTATAATGTAAATATCCACTCACTCAGCATTAAAATTGTGAAAGATACTGAAACAAATAACACGGTGACCCTAGTAGGGCGATATATCGCCCTCCTGTCCAAACGGGAGGTCACACTTGGCGATATATCGCCCTTCTGTCCTAACGGGAGGTCACACTTGGCGATATATCGCCCTCCTGTCCAAACGGGAGGTCACACTTGGCGATATATCGCTCGCCTGTCAAACAGGAGGTCACATTTGACGATATATCGCCCTTCTGTCCAAATGGAAGGTCACATTTGACAATGTATCACCCTCCTGTCCTAACGGGAGATCACATTTGACGATATATCGCCCCCTGTCCAAATGGCAGGTCACATTTGACGATATATCGCCCTCCTGTCCTAACGGGAAATCACATTTGACGATATATCGCCCTCCTGTCCTAACGGGAAATCACATTTGACAATATATCACCCTCCTGTCCTAACGGGAGATCACATTTGACGATATATCGCCCTCCTGTCCAAATGGCAGGTCACATTTGACGATATATCGCCCTTCTGCTCTAACGGGAGATCACATTTGACGATATATCGCCCTTCTGTCCAAATGGGAGGTCACATTTGACGATATGTCAACCTCCTGTCCAAAGAGAGGTCACATTTGGCGATATATTATCCTTCTGCACTAAATCAGTTCAGTAAGTAAAGGACCCTCTTACATTCCTTAGGAGCATCGGGCATACGGTGCTAGACCCATGTTGTTATAGACCAATCGGAACTCGGTGGCTGTTGCGGTCAGTGTCACACTGGCTGCCTTGGTACCAGTCTGAGACACTCCTTGGTACCAGTCTGAGGTTTCATCGACCTGGGAGTCCAGGTGAATGTTAACAATTCGAATCTGCACAGATGAGGAACTCACTACAACTCATGACGCAAGTAAGTGTCTACCGGCTTCTTTTCTACGTGACTACATGTAATCTCATTATTAGTGTGGTTTACTTTCATAATTATACATCTTCTGTTTTTGGAGTCAGTATTATTTATGCATCTGATGGCTGCAGAAATGTGGTTTCTGAGGAAAATGCAAAGAATACCATGGACAGACAGAAAAACCAATGACCAAGTACTACAGGAGACAAATGAACATCGTAAACTGATTAGAGAAATTAGACGTAGACAGTCAAAATTTTTTGGACATGTTATGAGAAGAAATGGATTGGAGAACTTAGTGACAACTGGCAAGATCGAGGGGAACAGACCAAGAGGAAGACCGAGAGGAAAATACCTGGATGGCTTGGCCACATGGCATGGACGAGACAGGAACAATGAGCTGATCCACGACACTGGTGATCGAGTGAAATGGCGAGTCATGACCGCCCACGCTTTCCGGCATGGCACATGATTGATTGATTGATTATTTATATACTCGTTGCGTCTTTAAGCTTAAATGTCTAGAATTCAAAGAAACATAATGTGTCGTCAACAATGCAAAATAAAATATTTAACATTTCAATTACCTCTCTCTCTCTCTCTCTCTCTCTCTCTCTCTCTCTCTCTCTCTCTCTCTCTCTCTCTCTCTCTCTCTCTCTCTCTTTCTTTCTCTGTCTTTTTCTCTCTCTTTCTCTCTCTCCCGTTCTCCCTTATTATCGTTCTCTTTCTCTCCTCTCTCTAACTGTCATTCTGTCTTTCTCTTTTACGGTCATTATTTCTCTCTTACTGTCATTCTTTCTCTCTTACTGTCATTATCTCTCCTAATGTCATTCTATCTATCTCTTTCACTGCCATTCTCTTTCTCTCTCTCTCTCTCTCTCTCTCTCTCTCTCTCTCTCTCTCTCTCGCTCTGTGTGTGTGTGTGTGTGTGTGTGTGTTCATGTGTGTGTGCGTGTGTGCGTGCGTGCATGTGCTAATCTTCTCCCTACCCCGTGTCACTCTCTGAACGTTTCATCGTTGTTCCTATTCTCCTCATAACAGTATGTAAACTGCCGCCTGTTGCACAAGGTAATACACATTACTGGCTACCTGCGGCTTCGACTGATGAATTTAAAAATCCAATTTGATACCAGCACGAAGGTTCGTGGTTAAGCTCTTGGGTATATGGTGCCTGTCACCGACCGTTAGGGTGTTTCTATTGAAATAGACAGAAATCCCTATCCAAGAGTTTGCCGACAGTCTCTAGAAATTATGGCTCGTTACAAGAATGTCTAAAGGGATGGTCCCGATAGAAGAGACTGGGATTCACTTGGCAGACAAAGGCAGAAGGTGAAGAACACTCGTGTATGTAGGAAGCCCTAACACGAATGCCTAGTTTATCTGTCGGTGATCCTTCGTCAATTGATGGAGCCCCCTGTTTTAAATACTTTCACGCACTCACGCGCACACCTTGCGTTCAAAATGATCACGAGTGGAGTACGTTGGTGAAAGTATAAAACAATAATACTCTTTAATAATAAAAGAGAAAATGAAAATTGTGGTTCAACTGGTGAACTATGATAGTTACATTTATGTTACAGGTACAAAAATAAAATAGTTTTCTGATGCTTAGACAGATAGCATGTCATCATTCACACCATCCAGACAGTGACACACTCAGAACACATGTAGACACAGAGTCACATGAGACAATCTGATCTCTGTTAGGAATAGTGCTGGCTTTCGGTTGTATTATGTCTTGGAGTCGACCCTGGCATTCGACAGGTGTACGATGCTCATCCGGATTCCAGGTTCCGTCTCCACTAGTTGGTTGCTCAAAGTTTCGGTAACCGGACCAGTTAGGTGTCAGCAGTATCAGCAGCGAGGCTCCTTAAATCAAACAAACAGTTGCAGACTCCTTAGTGTCTTGACAATAACAATGTGTCTGAGTGTTGGTGTTGTGTGTCTGTTGTGTATGTGTCAGATGCAGAACAGGAATAAAACAATTCCTCTCTGCTATTCTGTATCAAAAGCAAAGGCCAATAGTTCTTATCAGCTTGGCTATACCTTGTATGACATGATGATACAAGGTGAAAAAGGGTCCAGAAGTGGACACATTCTAAGACCACATGGTCCATTGGAATAGAACATGTAGACAAATCTTTGTTTGAAAAAAGCATTACAAAATGTACATGGTTGTAAAACTTGAAGTGACTCATATGCAATAATTACTGGTGTATTCCTTAACACCATGGTGAGGAAGTCCTGGGCAGCCAGGATGTTTCCCTAGATAGCTAAGGAAGGGCCAACAATAATTCAACCTAATCCCACATCAGTCATTAGGCATAAAGCAATCAAGTGTCGCCATGAAGTCGTGAGGTATACCCCACAGAATATACGAGCTAAAAGATAAGAAGAAGGCCAGCAGGCAAGCAAGGGGCTGAGATATTCCAGGCATTGGGCTTTAGGATGTCTCAGTTATCCCTTGTTGAGTTATTTACTCCCCAAATTCTGATTCCTCACCACATGGTATTTGCTTTGAACTTATGACCGTCAGTGTCGTGTAGTTCGGCATGGCGGTGAATTAGGGGTAAGCAAATTTATGTTTGAATATAAATCGCCTAGTAATATTGCTGGCATGTGAGAATCATGTTCCACATGTCTCTTCTACTTCTGCCCACATGGCAAAATCATGTTATCATATTTTCAACAAAATATACACGCAAATACCTTCACAAAATGCATATGAAAATAATCAGTAAGGTTTATACATTATATCTATATATTTTTATCTATAAATATATCTAGGCCTCACATGTTTTCTCTCAATGTCTTCCATTTCAAATACCACGTTTCATAAATATACATGGTCGGGAAAGTTTGTGTTTTCCCACTATCAGAATATAAATGTGTACACACTCCTTACTATAATCATAATTATTATGTTACTACACTCACCCCCAGTCTTAGTGCAGCACTTAAGATAGGTTTTGGTATAATCTACCAAGGATGCAATTGGATATGGCAGCTCACTTCATATAAGGTCTGCTTAGCACAGCAGCTATGGTCGTTGTGAACCGGACGGAAGTTGTTAGTCACAATTTCCGGTGCAGCCGTACTAATAGCATATCGCCGTATTCCCGTTGCTAGGGAGTGACGGACCTATGTCCCCAGTCCGTAGACTTGATATTAATAAGGGTTGAAGACAGGGGCTTTCCCTTGTGACATCATTTGATGATGACGTGAAACTATGTGCTGTCCCCAATAGTACAGTGTGTAGTCTTAGTGCAGCAAATGTCTGCGTCGCCAATATGACGTCATTATTAGTAATTTAGCTGCCTACTGAATCCAGAATGTAAATAGTAATTCCTCTAACGCAGTAGTGGTGGTGTTTGCATAGTGATCTAGACTCATCCCCGTCACATATGCCGTCCCTAGAGAAAAGTACGGCTCAGCGAACTTTTAGGGTGGATGAGCCTAGATCGACTATGCATTCTCACCAGATTATATCTGAACCAATTGTTCCCCTCTAGAGAAGGATCTATTAGACTTCTTTCGACTCCGGGGCTGGCTTGGTACTTTGGTATGACCTGGCGTTTCTCCAGATAAGTTTAGTGAGGATCCAGTCAGAGGTGGGTATGGAAAGCTAAGAGGTTCTTCCTTCCTCCCTACTTTCTGAACAACATTTAGAGCTACCAGATGTACTGGTCGTTCTTTTGCTCTGTCATAATATTTGCGGAGCAATTTAATGTGGTAGATTTTCATCTTACCTTTCATGAAGACTTTATATTTGGTGTTGGACACTTTCTCCATTATGGGGAATGGTCTTTGCCACTCAGTCTCCTTATTAGTCCCACTAGATCTTAAGAGTAACACTTTGTCCCCTACCGCTAGCGAACGTTGTGAGGAAAAACATTTCCCTCTCTGGAGAGTCTTCCTAGCACTAGGAAGTTGGGTACAGCCAGGTGTTAGAGTTGGGACATGGGTCAGTGCACTCCCTACTATCGTGGGAGTGGATGGTTCCCCCAAATAGACATATTTACTTCCCAGTATCATGTCATAGATAGGATCAGTCATCACTGCTGCCGATATAGTTCCCTTTACAAATCTAGAGTTAACTAACACTTGGGCTATTGGTAAAGTTAGGGTAGGCGAACTTCTTGTCGCACCCATAACTTCAACCCTGTTTTGCGTCAACTGACCAGGTTTTACTAAGTGCGATGCTATTATGGCATCATACGTTAAACCCGTATCATGCAGACACTCGACCAACTGTCCATTGACATTGATCTTCTCTACCACTCGATGTCCTCTCATTTCGGGAGGCGGTGGTAGTGTAGTGGTTTTCTTCCCTATCGAAAAGCAAGCCGCAATCTGGGGTTTTGCTCTGCGCTTGCAGTCTGCCGTATTGTGGGAATTATTATGACAATTCGTGCAGTATGGTTTTCTAGCCCCAGATGTGGTTTGTTTTTTGTTATGCTGCTGCTGAGGTTGCCTCTGGTCTGCTGGTATATTGCTAAGGGTTTGTCCCTGATTGTTTGGAGGTGGGTTCTGTTGAGGTTGGGGAGGTTGTGTTGGGACCGAGTCCCCATGGGCAGTCAAATATCTTTCAGCCAAGACTATCATTTCCCCCAGTGTTTGTGCTCCTTGTTCAATGATGAAAGTTTCCATCGGCTTCGACATACAGTTCCTCAGCTGCTCACACAAAACCATCTCCCGCAAGCCCGCATAGGAGTGTTCATACTCTCCCAATGTCTCCCATTTACAGAGATAACTCTGCAGACGAGCAGACAATTGTGAGAATGACTCACCCCTCAGACGTCTTGCGGTTCGGAATTTCCGCTGATAAGCAGCTGAGGTTAACTCATATCTCTTCAATAAAGCCGATTTCAAACTTTCATAAGAGTGTTCTTGGCCTGGAGGTAGTCCCTGAAAGACTACATACGCTTGTCCCCTCAGTGCCCGAGAAAGCTTCAAGTTCCAGTGTTCCCTAGCCAACCCAACTGACTCAGCTAATTTCTCGAATTTCTGAAGGTAACTATCCAATTGTTCCTGATTTTCCTCGAACGGCATCAAAGGAAAACTCATAGGACCCACATGAGAAGTCGAATGTAGCTGGGTGTCAATGCTGGGTGCCGGAGAGCTGGCGTTAGAACAGGTTGCTGATAGAGCTTGGTTTTCTAGCTCTTTCATCCTAAACTCATGCTGTCGGATTTTTTCGGTTTCCTGTAACTGCCTAAGTTCTTTCTCAGCCTCGGCCTCGATTTTCTTAAGCTCTGTCTCTGCTTCCAGTTTCTTAAGCTCGAGTTCATGCCTACGTATTTTATCTTCCCTGTCTTCTTTCCTTAACTCCCTCTCCATATCATGGACATATTTGGCTGCTTCGGGCTCCGATAACCCCATAGCTACCGCTGCTGCGTGCAAATCTGCTGATGAACTCATGACTGAGTTTTGACTGAGAGGGTGAGTGATCAGTGGACTACAATTTCTATATCAATATTATACTACTTCCCAATTCAAGTTATACTAATACAATTGCAATAATTTACACAAATCTTCTTCTTCTTCTTCGTTCATCCGGAGTTTTTTTTCCGGATGTGATTGCGTTGTGCCTGTTTACAGCAGAGCTGCGTTCTTGCGCCGTTAGGCCGACACATCCGACTTCTGCGGGCATTTGTTGACCGGGTTAACCTTCCCGGGGATTTATAAATCTTATTAGTACATACACAAAAATGGTTAGTACAAACAATGATACAAACACACTTTCACTCTCTCAATCGAATGGAAACAACTAATTACAGAGTTTCCTAAAATACTCTACCCTTTACTGAGATGAGAAAAAATTTTTTTGGTACCAAGTAACACAATTTATTAGAAATATTTCTAATTAGCTGGGTAGATCTCGGACCGAGACCACAGTTGTCACCGACCATTAGGGTGTTTCTATTGAAATAGACAGAAATCCCTATCCAAGAGTTTGCCGACAGTCTCTAGAAATTATGGCTCGTTACAAGAATGTCTAAAGGGATGGTCCCGATAGAAGAGACTGGGATTCACTTGGTAGACAAAGGCAGAAGGTGAAGAACACTCGTGTATGTAGGAAGCCCTAACACGAATGCCTAGGTTATCTGTCGGTGATCCTTCGTCAATTGATGGAGCCCCCTGTTTTAAATACTTTCACGCACTCACGCGCACACCTTGCGTTCAAAATGATCACGAGTGGAGTACGTTGGTGAAAGTATAAAACAATAATACTCTTTAATAATAAAAGAGAAAATGAAAATTGTGGTTCAACTGGTGAACTATGATAGTTACATTTATGTTACAGGTACAAAAATAAAATAGTTTTCTGATGCTTAGACAGATAGCATGTCATCATTCACACCATCCAGACAGTGACACACTCAGAACACATGTAGACACAGAGTCAGCTGAGACAATCTGATCTCTGTTAGGAATAGTGCTGGCTTTCGGTTGTATTATGTCTTGGAGTCGACCCTGGCATTCGACAGGTGTACGATGCTCCTCCGGATTCCAGGTTCCGTCTCCACTAGTTGGTGGCCCAAAGTTTCGGTAACCGGACCAGTTAGGTGTCAGCAGTATCAGCAGCGAGGCTCCTTAAATCAAACAAACAGTTGCAGACTCCTTAGTGTCTTGACAATAACAATGTGTCTGAGTGTTGGTGTTGTGTGTCTGTTGTGTATGTGTCAGATGCAGAACAGGAATAAAACAATTCCTCTCTGCTATTCTGTGTCAAAAGCAAAGGCCAATAGTTCTTATCAGCTTGGCTATACCTTGTATGACATGATGATACAAGGTGAAAAAGGGTCCAGAAGTGGACACATTCTAAGACCACATGGTCCATTGGAATAGAACATGTAGACAAATCTTTGTTTGAAAAAAGCATTACAAAATGTACATGGTTGTAAAACTTGAAGTGACTCATATGCAATAATTACTGGTGTATTCCTTAACACCATGGTGAGGAAGTCCTGGGCAGCCAGGATGTTTCCCTAGATAGCTAAGGAAGGGCCAACAATAATTCAACCTAATCCCACATCAGTCATTAGGCATAAAGCAATCAAGTGTCGCCATGAAGTCGTGAGGTATACCCCACAGAATATACGAGCTAAAAGATAAGAAGAAGGCCAGCAGGCAAGCAAGGGGCTGAGATATTCCAGGCATTGGGCTTTAGGATGTCTCAGTTATCCCTTGTTGAGTTATTTACTCCCCAAATTCTGATTCCTCACCACATGGTATTTGCTTTGAACTTATGACCGTCAGTGTCGTGTAGTTCGGCATGGCGGTGAATTAGGGGTAAGCAAATTTATGTTTGAATATAAATCGCCTAGTAATATTGCTGGCATGTGAGAATCATGTTCCACATGTCTCTTCTACTTCTGCCCACATGGCAAAATCATGTTATCATATTTTCAACAAAATATACACGCAAATACCTTCACAAAATGCATATGAAAATAATCAGTAAGGTTTATACATTATATCTATATATTTTTATCTATAAATATATCTAGGCCTCACATGTTTTCTCTCAATGTCTTCCATTTCAAATACCACGTTTCATAAATATACATGGTCGGGAAAGTTTGTGTTTTCCCACTATCAGAATATAAATGTGTACACACTCCTTACTATAATCATAATTATTATGTTACTACACTCACCCCCAGTCTTAGTGCAGCACTTAAGATAGGTTTTGGTATAATCTACCAAGGATGCAATTGGATATGGCAGCTCACTTCATATAAGGTCTGCTTAGCACAGCAGCTATGGTCGTTGTGAACCGGACGGAAGTTGTTAGTCACAATTTCCGGTGCAGCCGTACTAATAGCATATCGCCGTATTCCCGTTGCTAGGGAGTGACGGACCTATGTCCCCAGTCCGTAGACTTGATATTAATAAGGGTTGAAGACAGGGGCTTTCCCTTGTGACATCATTTGATGATGACGTGAAACTATGTGCTGTCCCCAATAGTACAGTGTGTAGTCTTAGTGCAGCAAATGTCTGCGTCGCCAATATGACGTCATTATTAGTAATTTAGCTGCCTACTGAATCCAGAATGTAAATAGTAATTCCTCTAACGCAGTAGTGGTGGTGTTTGCATAGTGATCTAGACTCATCCCGTCACAGTGCCTACCCCACAATTGAAGACCAAGCGGCACTAAATGGGTATTACAATGATTGTAAGATAATAGAGGATAGATTTCATTGTCCCGAGTTTATACCACTTAGCTCGGTCATTCACCCCAGAGCATCTAATCGCCTGCCGAAAGCGCCGCTCTGAGCACGAATTCCATAGCTACGTAGACGACCTCCAGAGAGCCCATAAACACGGCCCTTGAGAAGGTCAGTTCTGCACCGAATTGAAGGAGTCCACACATGAACCCACAACCTTCTTTTTACCAATGCCTATGTTACCCTGTTCAGATATTAAGTTCAACAATAATGTTTAAACATGTCGCCTGAGTGACAAATACCTCCAAAGGTAGACATCGCGCAGAGTATTTTTAAAAATGCTATAATAGAATTTTTATAGCCAGTTAAAATATAGAAAGAATGGAAGACAATAGGGAAACAAAACTCGCTTACACTCAAGAAATAAATAACCGTAGACCCCGAGGTAGACCAAGAAGACGGTGGAGAGATAATATACATACAGACCTACAAGCACTTGGAATCAGCGACTGGCAAGAGAAGGTCCACCAGAGAGACAAATGGAGACGGCTTGTATCTGCAGCAAAGAACCTCAACGGCTCGGAATGCTGAAGAAGAAGAAGAAGAAGAAGTTTTAAAAAGTTAGTTGCATATCATCTACAGGATGTAGCCGTCAGCTCCAGCATTTTTTGTCTGTTTGTGATCCCTGGGTATGTTTACGTTCAGCAGTTTGTCATTGCTGTCTGAACGGCTGGCACTCATATCATCCTAGGGAAACCAACGCAAGACGGTCTGCAGCTAAATCTCCCGCAGCTGTGCGGTATGCGGGATTACAAATTGCCTCCAAAACACCTTCGAGACTGAGCCGGTAGTTTAAACGATGTCTATAAGGGCTCAAGTTAAAGGGGTAAGTTAAAGTTAGTTGCATATTCTTTTACAGGACGCTGCTGTCACCACCAGCATTATTTTGTTGTTGTTGTTGCTGTTATGATCCCTTGGCTAGTTTACGTTCAGTAGTTTGCCATTGCTTTCTGAATGACCGGCACCTATACCATTCCAGGGGTAAGAGCCGCTCAAAAAAGTTCCAAGTCTCTATGCGTCATTCGAATGACCGCCTATGTCGATGGCCCTTAGCTAGATGAAACGCAGATAACCTGCACTTTAATCTTAGCCAAAAGCGCGAGAAGACATTACATTGGCGTGAAAGGCAAGGGGAGACGACAACGATAATTTATCAGGAAGAAATGTACGGGTACTGACGAAGCTAGAGTTATGGTTAAGTATCAACACCAAATAAGCCGACCAAATATGGCATGTTTACGTTTAAAGATGTTAAAATGTGTAAAAGAGTTTAAAAGTTGTACAAAGACTTCATCGACACTACATATAAACTTAAAGTCGCTTAAAAGTTGACAGGTTCTTCTTCTTCTTCTTTTCGTTCATCCGGAGTGTTTTTTCAGATGTGATTGCGGTGTGCGTTAGGCACCCTTGGGTTGAAAACCCTTAGGTCACACATCCGGCTTTCGCGTGCATTTTTGACCAGGTTAGCAATCCTGGGAGACTCTCACTTTTGTGGTACCGTCCACATCCCAGCTGGTCAAGTTGGAACAGTCGAGGACTTCGGTCATCCCTCAAGAGAAGGAAGGCACAGTCCATAGCATTTTCCGCCATCCTAGGTTGCTTCCATAGTTGCAGGGCCGACACATAGCGCCCTGATACTGGGCTCACGGAGGGAATGGTCACGTCATGCTCATGGCTGCTTTAATTCCTCACTTCAATATATTGGGCTTTTCGTTCGCCCCGGGCCGTTCCCGCACAAACCAGACAGGTCTGCAGAAGGTATTCACTCAGCGAGTTTTCGCACATGTGCTTGTCGTTGCGCCCGTCAGAGCTGTTCCAGGCACGACAGACATTCGGAAAACTACCTAGTCAGAGCTGTTCCGAACAAGAGCGGCATTCGGAAACTAGGTAGTCAGAGCTGTTCCTAGCACGGGAGACATTCGGACGAGACATTTCACTCGGACGTAAATGCGTAGTGTCAATTTTTAGTTTGCCACCCGTAGGACGATACTTCCGACTTCCGGCGGGCATTTTTTAGTGAGGTTAGCCTTCCTCTGGTTTCGAGACACGTTAGACTGTTGTAATGTCACCCACATCTCAGCTGGTCAAGATAGAACGATCAGCGATATCGTGGTCTGCCCTCAAGGTAAGGCAGGGGCAGACCATGGGCATTATCTCGCTATCCAAGGAGGCTTCCATAATTGCAGAGCCGGCACATATTGCTCTGAGACTGGGCTCACCCAAGGAGTTTCCACGTCCTGCTCATGGCTGCTTTATTTCCTCACTTCCATGTGTTGGGCATCCCACTTGCCACCGATCGCTCAATCACACACCAGGAGCGGTCAGACTGCGAGTGACATCCACTCGGTAAGCTTTTGCTTGTGACTTCAGACCACGCAATAGGTTCGCTCGCCGTGCGTTCCATTTCGCGTTGATGAGACATTCTTCCACTTTTGTCTACACTCTCTATGAGTTAGATACAGACAGTTTCCGTAACCCTTCGACTGGGGCACTTTTCTGACTTTTTTGTACTCGCTCACGAGGTAGGCTACATGTGCTGCCGGCTCAGCACCTTACCTTCGTGCAGCAGTGAACGGGAAACGGCCAGGCCCCTTCGTCCGGGAATCTCTCATATCCCCCAGCTGAGAGCCTTCGAACATGTATCAGACCTGAGCATGTAGCTTGCTCAGTATCATGTTTCTATTTTCCGGTAGACGGGTATCGGCCTGGCTCTCAGATCCGAGGGTTTGTGGCTTAGAGGCGTTCAGCCACAGCCCTCGACAGTGAACCTTAAGAGTTTCCGGTAGACTGTTATCGGCCTGGCTCTCAGATCCGAGGGTTTGTGGCTTAGAGGCGTTCAGCCACAGCCCTCGACAGGGAGCCTTAAGAGTTTTGTCCGGACCAAAAACGTCTGCCTTCGTGCACCTTTTAAACTTTTGACTGCTATCCTCAGTCTACCTGCAGAGCAGAAGGTTGTGTCTCTCTTAGTCTGGTCCCTATCCCATAAGCTGTCCGATATGTAGTTTTTCATCCATCGGCAAGCAAATGGGGTCGATGGGACACGCAAGCTCCCCCACCACGTCAAGGTGGAGACACATCGGGGGAGGTTGACAGGTTCGACTTCTGCCGAAAGCGTCGCACAAAATACGAACTCCGTAGCTCCAGCGACGACCCCCAAGAGTCTCCAAAATAAAATGCACTGGTGAACCGAAGGGCAAGGGCCGGAATCGAACCCACAACCTTCGGAGCCCGAGTCAGACGGCTTGGGTACTTCACCACGAAGACTCCACTACATATAAACTGAATAAGTGCAATGGGATGATTAATCATCTTAAGCGATTTTCCATATCTGCTATGGACTTATATACAGTAGTTTTCCCTATGCAATTTTCTTTAATTTGATATATAATACAACATGTCTGCTACCATATTAACAACTTCCAAGTCATAACTGTGGTACTTCCCTACTGCCCATTTCCCGCCATCCATTTTGTTTGGTCCAAACATAATTTTTTATTTGGCACTGAATCTGTTAAATCATAGCCCTGCCTGCCTGCCTGCCTGCCTGCCTGCCTGCCTGCCTGCCTGCCTGCCTGCCTGCCTGCCTGCCTGCCTGCCTGCCTGCCTGCCTGCCTGCCTGCCTGCCTGCCTGCCTGCCTGCCTGCCTGCCTGCCTGCCTGCCTGCCTGCCTGCCTGCCTGCCTGCCTGCCTGCCTGCCTGCCTGCCTGCCTGCCTGCCTGCCTGCCTGCCTGCCTGCCTGCCTGCCTGCCTGCCTGCCTGCCTGCCTGCCTGCCTGCCTGCCTGCCTGCCTGCCTGCCTGCCTGCCTGCCTGCCTGCCTGCCTGCCTGCCTGCCTGCCTGCCTGCCTGCCTGCCTGCCTGCCTGCCTGCCTGCCTGCCTGCCTGCCTGCCTGCCTGCCTGCCTGCCTGCCTGCCTGCCTGCCTGCCTGCCTGCCTGCCTGCCTGCCTGCCTGCCTGCCTGCCTGCCTGCCTGCCTGCCTGCCTGCCTGCCTGCCTGCCTGCCTGCCTGCCTGCCTGCCTGCCTGCCTGCCTGCCTGCCTGCCTGCCTGCCTGCCTGCCTGCCTGCCTGCCTGCCTGCCTGCCTGCCTGCCTGCCTGCCTGCCTGCCTGCCTGCCTGCCTGCCTGCCTGCCTGCCTGCCTGTCTGTCTGTCTGTCTGTCTGTCTGTCTGTCTGTCTGTCTGTCTGTCTGTCTGTCTGTCTGTCTGTCTGTCTGTCTGTCTGTCTGTCTGTCTGTCTGTCTGTCTGTCTGTCTGTCTGTCTGTCTGTCTGTCTGTCTGTCTGTCTGTCTGTCTGTCTGTCTGTCTGTCTGTCTGTCTGTCTGTCTGTCTGTCTGTCTGTCTGTCTGTCTGTCTGTCTGTCTGTCTGTCTGTCTGTCTGTCTGTCTGTCTGTCTGTCTGTCTGTCTGTCTGTCTGTCTGTCTGTCTGTCTGTCTGTCTGTCTGTCTGTCTGTCTGTCTGTCTGTCTGTCTGTCTGTCTGTCTGTCTGTCTGTCTGTCTGTCTGTCTGTCTGTCTGTCTGTCTGTCTGTCTGTCTGTCTGTCTGTCTGTCTGTCTGTCTGTCTGTCTGTCTGTCTGTCTGTCTGTCTGTCTGTCTGTCTGTCTGTCTGTCTGTCTGTCTGTCTGTCTGTCTGTCTGTCTGTCTGTCTGTCTGTCTGTCTGTCTGTCTGTCTGTCTGTCTGTCTGTCTGTCTGTCTGTCTGTCTGTCTGTCTGTCTGTCTGTCTGTCTGTCTGTCTGTCTGTCTGTCTGTCTGTCTGTCTGTCTGTCTGTCTGTCTGTCTGTCTGTCTGTCTGTCTGTCTGTCTGTCTGTCTGTCTGTCTGTCTGTCTGTCTGTCTGTCTGTCTGTCTGTCTGTCTGTCTGTCTGTCTGTCTGTCTGTCTGTCTGTCTGTCTGTCTGTCTGTCTGTCTGTCTGTCTGTCTGTCTGTCTGTCTGTCTGTCTGTCTGTCTGTCTGTCTGTCTGTCTGTCTGTCTGTCTGTCTGTCTGTCTGTCTGTCTGTCTGTCTGTCTGTCTGTCTGTCTGTCTGTCTGTCTGTCTGTCTGTCTGTCTGTCTGTCTGTCTGTCTGTCTGTCTGTCTGTCTGTCTGTCTGTCTGTCTGTCTGTCTGTCTGTCTGTCTGTCTGTCTGTCTGTCTGTCTGTCTGTCTGTCTGTCTGTCTGTCTGTCTGTCTGTCTGTCTGTCTGTCTGTCTGTCTGTCTGTCTGTCTGTCTGTCTGTCTGTCTGTCTGTCTGTCTGTCTGTCTGTCTGTCTGTCTGTCTGTCTGTCTGTCTGTCTGTCTGTCTGTCTGTCTGTCTGTCTGTCTGTCTGTCTGTCTGTCTGTCTGTCTGTCTGTCTGTCTGTCTGTCTGTCTGTCTGTCTGTCTGTCTGTCTGTCTGTCTGTCTGTCTGTCTGTCTGTCTGTCTGTCTGTCTGTCTGTCTGTCTGTCTGTCTGTCTGTCTGTCTGTCTGTCTGTCTGTCTGTCTGTCTGTCTGTCTGTCTGTCTGTCTGTCTGTCTGTCTGTCTGTCTGTCTGTCTGTCTGTCTGTCTGTCTGTCTGTCTGTCTGTCTGTCTGTCTGTCTGTCTGTCTGTCTGTCTGTCTGTCTGTCTGTCTGTCTGTCTGTCTGTCTGTCTGTCTGTCTGTCTGTCTGTCTGTCTGTCTGTCTGTCTGTCTGTCTGTCTGTCTGTCTGTCTGTCTGTCTGTCTGTCTGTCTGTCTGTAGAGGTAGAGGATATGTGGGTGGGTGAGTGTGTCAACAAACTGAATTTACACAAGCATGCTGGTTCCTTCATTCACACCTCATGATTACAAACACGTCTTTGTGTGAATGGTAGACAAAGAATCACGCTTTATTCTATATATTACATAGCTCGTCTTACGAGTATACACAAATGGCACTCAACACTCAAATAAATTCTCTATGTTCGCTACGTATAACTATGCCCTCTCTAAACTACACAACTGGCGAGGGTAAACACACAGGTCTTGTCGCTCTAACTGTCGGTCCCGGTCTGCCTGAATTCACAGGTTTAGTCCAGCTACTCGTCCTCCGTTCTCGTGCGGTCAGCCGCACGGCGTGCTGGGTCACTTGTCACGTAGTTTAGTGGTCCAGTCCTCGTAGCCTACAGCTGTACTATAATTCAGTCTGTTTACGGGTAATCCCCGTGATTACCGTACTCTGTCCTATCTCGGGAGTTATTCCCGTTATGTCCTAGTCATGTCCTAGCTGTGACACGTGCGTGTCCTGTCTAGGTCTGGTCCTAACACTGGTTTGGAGTTCTATCTCCTTATACTGTCTTTCTCTATCTATCTCTTGTAAAGGTCCTTATAATGTCCTGTCTCTGTCCTTTACTTTCATCTATACCTATCCTACTTCTATCTATACCTATCCAGCTTCTTGACAGAGTGTGTGTAGGTTAGGAGATGGTCGGGGATGTTTGTATGGGCGGGCTCGGGATCTGTGAGTGGGCTGGAGGAGATGGGAGATTATGTGGGTGGGTGCGGAATTTGTGTGTGGGTAGGTGCGGGAACTGTGAGATTGCGGGAAGATGTGTGCGTGCATGGGGGATGTGTGGTTGAGGGATGTGTGTTTGGCTGGGTGGTTGGAGGTGTGTGGGTGGAGGAGGATATGTGGGTGGGTGATTGTTGGTGGGTAATGGGACGGGTGGAGGATATGTGTGTGGGTGAGGAGATGCATGTGTGTGGGGGATGTGTGTGTTGGGGAATGTATGTGTGCTTGGGGTGTGGGTGGATGGTATGTGTGGTTGGTGGGAGTGTGTGTGGGTGGGGAGATGTGTAGGTGTTGGGATGTGGTGGATGGGTGGGAGTGTGTGTGGGTGGGGAGATGTGTAGGTGTGGGGATGTGGTGGATGGGTGGGGAAATATATGTGTGCCTGGGGTGTGTGTGTGTTTGTGGTTGGGTGGGGGATGTGTGGGTGAATGGGGGATGTGTGGGTGGGTGGTGGATGTGTCTCATAACATGGTAATATGCATTGTTTATGGTTATAAAATGCATTTGACAATGTTTTTCCTATGCACTATTGATGAACGAAAGATGAGTGATTGGAAGGGCCGAATGTAAGACGGGCTTGCGTGCCCAATTTGTTACCCTTTGAAATTAAAGTCCTTTCGTTCGTTCGTTCTGCCTGCCTGCCTGCCTGTCTGCCTTCTTGCCTGCCTAACTGTCTGTCTGTCTATCCGGATGCTTTAAAAGTCTGTCGCCACCCTATGTCAACACAACAAGATATATAGGCAAACAAAGATGTATGTATCTCAGTCTGCTTTTATGCCTGGTTTGCCAATCTATTCATATAAACGCAAATTATTCAGCCTGCCCCACTGTAAGTGTATAGACCAGTGTTTCCCAACCTTTTTTGTGCAATGCCCCACCTAAGCCTTTCTTAAATTCTTATGCCCCCCCCCCCCCCGGCCACCCCACCCCCACCACTCCTTTAACATATACATAATTTGTAATATTCAAAAATTGAAATGCTCACTAAAGAAATTTGAAGTATAGGTTGTACGAAGAAATCACTAGGAAATTATTGAGCAAACACAGTAAGTAAATTTTCAAACAATATAATGGGAAACTTAAATTCAAGTATGTAGAATAGAACTATGTAGTTGTGGGTAAAAGAAAATTATCGTTATAGCTGTACGTATCATATATACATAATTAAAGAAAAAAATGATATAGCATTTTTTTTCTGGGAGGGGTCATTATGCCACATAGCGGTCACGCACACCACCAAATATAAATGGGGGTATTCCCAGACAAGTCACAAAACTAGATGACCATTTGAAACTAAGGCGGACGTGGACATGGTGATAGGAGAGCAACGAGGGGACGCTTGAAGAGAGGACATGAGGTCAGCGGTGTTTTCTTAGGGCTCCGTGTTAGAAAGGATATGATCTGGTCGACGCAGTCTTTTTAGGGAACGAGGAATTCGTTTGTTGTCTCGCATTCATACCATGATCGGACCGGGACAGGAATAACCTCTAGACGAATAAAACCAGCTTGCGAAAAATCCTTATGAATAGAGCGATGGCAGAAGATAGAAGCTGGGTCTGTATAGTTATATAACCGCCCGTCTCCGTATTAGGGGCAGGTTATTTGTACAACCGCGTTCTGTGTATTCTGAAAGAGAATCTGAATAAAGGATCTCTATAATTGCATCTGTTTTCTCAAGGTGAGCTGTTTTATTATTCCTGTTATTCCTATCCCGGTCCGATCATGGTATGAATGCGAGACAACAGACGAATTCCTCGTTCCCTAAAAAGACTGCGTCGACCAGATCATATCCTTTCTAACACGGAGCCCTAAGAAAACACCGCTGACCTCATGTCCTCTCTTCAAGCGTCCCCCGTTGCTCTCCTATCACCATGTCCACGTCGGCCTTAGTTTCAAATGGTCATCTAGTTTTGTGACTTGTCTGGGAATATCCCAATTTACATTTGGTGGTGTGCGTGACCGCTATGTGGCATAATGCCCCCTCCCAGAAAAAAGGCTATATCATTTTTTCGTTCAATTATGTATATATGATACGTACAACTATAACGATAATTCTATCTTCTGCCATCGCTCTATTCACAAGGATTTTCGCAAGCTGGTTTTATATGTCTATAGGTTATTCCTGTCCCGGTCCGATCATGGTATGAATGCGAACATCTAGGAAACATCCAGATGGGAAAATGACTGCCGATTCCATCAGAGATGAACTGAATGTTTCGTGGGGGACTATTGTGTTGACATTCTGGCGGCGGCATTATGCACAGTGTATCTGTGCGGGCTGTTGTTAGTCGAGACTCCTGTCTTTTCCACTTTTCACATTGGCCAGTGGGGAGCGTTTTATGTGAAATTCACTGGCACATGAACGGAGCATAATGGGGATGAACCGTTGCTGTGAAGTTGGAACCGTGACTAACTAACTAATTAACTAACTAACTAACTAACTAACTTAAATTCAAGTACAAAATAATTTTAATAAAAGATTTTTCTATATTATTTTAATTATTAGTAATTATTTATTAATTAAATTTAGTGAGATCCTTGTCACAGCAACCACTTCATCGTTATGGCAAAATTTAAAATAATACTTGAAAGAGCTGTCTATACTAAACTACAGAGGTTACACCCAACATATATTAGAAAAAAATACTACAAGAAATTACAGTCAAAGAGAAATTTGCAGATGAAATAAAATGTAAATTTGAAACTCTACAAAACCCGTTGGAGGAAAGCGTTGATCAAATTTGGTTGAACATCAAGAATATAATTCAAACCACCGCAGAAGAATGTCTCGGTGTGTTAACCATGCATAGAAAGAACAGATGGTTCAATCAAAAATGTGAAGGGAAAAGAGTGCCAGACAGTTATGGTAAAATGACATCAATAACATCCAAAATGAAGAGCAATAAAGAACTGAATGTAAAGAGGCTACAAAAATAGTTCGGCAGCAGAAGCGAGAATATATTAGCAATATAATCAAAGATATGGAAACTAATCACCAGAAAAACAAATCCAGAAAGGTTTTTTTAAAGAAATGAAGTCAATGAAACGAGGGCACCAACACAAACATATTGTTTAAAAGACAAAAATGGGAATATGATAAATACCAATGAGGAAATGTGTAACACATGGAAAGAATACTTTGTTGAATTACTAAATTGTGAAGCTCCAAGTAACATCTTCCCACAGGAAGAGGTTCTAACGTGTGAACCACAAATTGAAGAACCTGTATTTAAAGAAATCCTATATGAAATAACACGACTTAAAAACAATAAGGCAACTGGGGCTGATGGAATTGCTGCTGAATTTATAAAGGCAGGCGGCCATGCATTACATCTAAAGCTATACAAACTAATAATAAAAATCTGGAGGACAGAAGAATTACCCCATGGCTGGAAAGAGTAATTATTAATACCTATCTTTAAGAAAGGAGACAAGTTCTAATGTGAAAATTATAGAGGAATATCACTACTGTCCACAAGCTAAAAGATACTATCCGCGGTATTACTAAATAGACTAAAACCATATTCAGAAGACATATTATGTGACTACCAGGCTGGTTTTAGACAAAACAGATCAACAATAGATTAGATATTTATCTTACGACAAATAGCCGAGAATAATTGGGAATATAAAAGAGACCTCCATAACATTTTTGTGGATTTTAAAAAGGCTTATGATAGTGTCCATAGGAATAGTCTATGGAATGCTATGCAGGAATTTGGAATACCAAGGAAGTTAATCAACATGACCAGACTATACATGGAAGATACTTATAATATAGTAACATATAAAGGCAGGAAATCAAACCCCTTCCAAATAACATCTGGCTTGAAACAGGGTGATGCACTATTGCTGCTCCTTTTCAATCTGGCTCTAGAGAAAGTTGTAAGGAGGGTAAGGGAGGAATGTGATATTGGAGGAACATCCAAACTGCTTGGTTATGCAGATGACATAGATATAGGGGAAAATGAACAAAATACATTGGAAATATTGACTCACCTAAAGGAAAAAGCCCAACAGATGGGGCTGGTTATCAACCAAGATAAGACATAATATATGGTAATTTCAAGAGAAGGAACGGCTAAAATCTGTGAACACATACAAATAGATAATATAACTATTAAAAGAACGGAAACATACAACTACCTGGGTACAATCTTCAACTGCTCCAACATAATAAGAGAAGAAATGCAAGCTAGAATCAACTCTGGAAATAAGATACACTATGCACTACAACACCTGCTAAAATCAAATGCTTTATCTCGTAACACCAAGATCACAGTATACAAAATACTGATCAGACCAGTTGTGCTGTATGGCTCTGACAACTGGAGTACAACTAAAGGAGACGAAGCCTTGTTACAAACCTTTGAGAAAAAAGTCTTAAGACGCATCTTTGGGCCCATTAGGGATACACAAAGTGGAGAGTGGAAAAGAAGAAGCAACAAAGACATTTATGATCTGATTAAGTCCCCGCTAATCATTGGTATCATGAAGGCTAATAGACTGCAATGGCTGGGGCATTTAGAAAGAATGGAAGATAATAAGGAAACAAAACTCACTTACACTCAGGAAATAAATGACCGTAGACCCCGAGGTAGACCAAGAAGACGGTGGCGAGATAATATACATACAGACCTATAAGCACTTGGAATCAGCGATTGGCAAGAGAAGGTCAACCAGAGAGACGAATGGAGACGGCTTGTATCTGCAGCGAAGAACCTCAATGGCTCTGAATGCTGAAGAGGAAGAAGAAGATATCCTTGCGCTTGATCCTTGCTGCAAAGAGATTTTATGTCAGATTCCAATTTAGTTAACTTCAGTCTCGAGTCTCCCCGTTTTGTTATATCCAGCCGATTTCTTCCATTTTCGAATTGCCCCCCTTAACAATCGAATTTCCCCCCTGTGTGGCGTGGGCCCACGTTGGGAAACACTAGTATAGACTATCTTTGTACTTTCTTGCCTGTCTGCCTACGTAAATATACAAATGTGTGATTGCACTGTGATTTTGCCATAGTAATACGAGGGTGAGTCAATAGGTAAGTCACACAGTTCTGTGGGATGGCAGGTAAATATAGTTGGTGTTTTCTACAGGTGTCATTAGGTGACAGCAACATCGAACTTTATATTCCCGTTCGTCAGGTGGCGCTAGGTGTCACATGCGCATGCGCAGCGCATAAACAAAATGGCGACTGTACTTATGGAGTGTACAACCAAAGAGCAACGTGCTGTTGTGGATTTTTGTGGGCAAAAGGACTGCCTGCAAAGGATATTCACAAGGAAATGCTTCCTGTTTGTGCTGACAAATGTTTGTCCCGTAAAGCGGTGCTTCAATGCAATGGAAACATCCTTCTTCGCCCTGTGTCCTAAAATTTCAAGGTTACGCCATCAGCAGGGAAGGTTACGCTGACAGTGTTCTGGGATTGTCAAGGAGTGCTTTTAACAAATTTCAAAAAGAAAGGAATGTGAATTCTGAATCGTACTGTGAAGTTCTATCGATATTTAACAATGCATTTCGAAGAAAACGTCCAGGACTGCTGACTAGAGGAGTGTTGCTTCTTCATGACAAAGCCAGACTACACACGGCTCGATTAACTCAGGAGAAAATTAACCAACTAAGGTGGGAAATTCTGGAACATCCACCTTATAGCCCCGAATTATCCCCCAGCGATTTCCACCTTTTTGGTCCACTGAAAACCTACCTTGGCGGGAGACATTTCGCGAATGATGCCGAAGTTGAATGTAAAGTGAAAACGTGGTTTAGAAAACAGAGCACGCAGTTCTATGCAGCCGGTATGGGACTACTGATAAAACGATCGGATAAGTGCATCAATGTTGGTGGAAATTATGTTGATAAATAAAGGGACAATGTATGTATAAAAATAAACTGGTTTCAAGTTGGTATCATATTTAGTTATTTTTCTACAGCCATTTGTGACTTATTTATTGACTTCCCCTCGTAAGTCATATAGAACAACTTGACGCTGATGTATACCTTTATTGCCCACAAGGATGATAGAAAAAGTGTACCATTCAGATTTGGCACAATTCACGTTCGTCGGATAACGCCAGAGAAGCGATAAGGGTGCCATTGCACTATAATTGTACAGCGCACCTGTATTTGCGGATGTAGAAGGATCAAATGTATATACACCCACACACTTACGCACGCACCCACCCACGCACGCTCGCTCGCACGCGTTCACACACTCACACACACACACACACACACACACACACAACATCGGAGAGGTAGAAGGTAGGTAAACAAGAGGTAGACAGTGATACAATTCGGAAGATGGGAAGACAACATCTAGAGCAGTGGTTCCCAAGCTTTTCAAGCAGAGGGCCATATCTACTATTTTCAGTAGTTAAGCTGGCCACACGGTTATAAAATTATAAAAGTTGTGCAATATGATTCTTACCTTTCTTAACTTTCGTCAACAAAATTCTAAAACTTTAAAGGCAGTCAGTGTCAGTACTACACTGTGGTCATATTTTGGTTTAAAATTAAAAGTTCATTTAACAATAAATTTTAAATCAGTTTCGAAAATCGCTATTAATGCAATTAATTTACAATTGTAACGGTTCTTCATAATCAGTTACTTAAAGTCCAGATACCAGTTTATCAATATCTTGGCATAAATCTTTCGTTTTCAAAGTCTTCCAAAGAATTCACGACAAGCAACGTCTTCACATTTTCGCTTTTTTACCATTGTTTGATTTTAAATTTTCCACACTCATATATGGCTTTAACGGAAAATGTTTATGTGAAAAAAAATCTAATTTCAACACAATACTACCGACTCTGCTAAACAGTTGTAACAGATAACATGGCGCCTTGCCCAATCTGATATGTCGACAAGGCTGGGATTTTGGAACTTCATAACGTTTCGTTGCGAAACGCTGACGGGGCGCACCGAGTGCATTTTTGAAATTATTAAAATATATAACGAGGCCTCGCTGCCACTTTCTGACAGCTGGCGGGCCACAAGTGGCCCGCGGGCCGTCGTTTGGGAACCTCTGATCTAGAGTGAATGAATGACAGTCTGTCCGGGTATGACACCAAAGCACGACACAAAATATGTTGAAAACCCATATAGTATTCTCAAATAAATATTGCATGTTCTGTGCAGGACGCTGCGATGAAATGCAGGCTGGCTTTCTAGACAATTTTACTTTCAGTAGTTTGCCATTGCTTTTTGAACGCGAAGTCAACGTCTAGACCCCTAAATATGAGGTCGGGTGACCAGTTTAGTTTATCGTAGTTTCTTCTCAGATCATTCCCAGAAACTTTTATATAAATAATTGTTGTAAAGCTGGGTCGACTACAGTGTTGACCCCCCCCCCCCCCCCCCCCCCAGTGTTGACACCCCCCCCCCCCCAGTGTTGACCCCCCAGTGCCAATCTGGTAGGAGAAATAATTCTGCCCCTGGTAGGGACAGAACGCGGGTCACTGCCATGGCAAACAAGCTCACTAGCTACAAGCCGCGGTGCTTGCTGGTAAATGTTGCTGACATGTAATAAACTATCGTAAATATATTCATGGTTGGAAGAGAGAGGGAGAGAGAGAGAGAGGGGGAGAGAGAGAGAGAGAGAGAGAGAGAGAGAGAGAGAGAGAGAGAGAGAGAGAGAGAGAGAGAGAGAGAGAGCTGGAGAGAGAGCTGGAGAGAGAGAGAGAGCTAGAGAGAGAGAGACAGACAGACAGACAGACAGACAGACATACATACAGACAGACAGACAGACAGACAGACAGACAGAGAGCGCGCTAGAGAGAGAGAGCGTGATAGATAGAGAGATAGACAGAGAGAGTAGAGCTAGAGAGAGAGAACGAGAGAGAGAGAGAGAGAGAGAGAGAGAACGAGAGAGAGAGAGAGAGAGAGAGAGAGAGAGAGAGAGAGAGAGAGAGAGAGAGAGAGAGAGCGGAAGGGAGAAGTCGAGAAACATGGAACAAATGCACCAATGAGAAACCGTTCCGGTCGAGATATAACGGAATCTGACGGCATTACCGTAACACCGTTCATTGTGACACAGTTTGCTGCACAGCGGTAAGTTCTATATTCTGCTACTGGCTGGTGCTGTTTAAGGGCATCTT
Organism: Cepaea nemoralis; assembly: GCA_014155875.1. Taxonomy (NCBI): domain Eukaryota; kingdom Metazoa; phylum Mollusca; class Gastropoda; order Stylommatophora; family Helicidae; genus Cepaea; species Cepaea nemoralis. The sequence continues at coordinate 746,944 of JACEFZ010006318.1, read as the reverse complement.
TCCTTGCAATTGGTAATGGTTCGTTGGCGTCTGGGTTGCTTGTTTGGCTGGCTACCTGCCGTTTTAGCTGGATGGCTAGTTGGCTGCTAGTAGTTGATTGGTTGGTTGGTAAGTTGTTCGGAACAATCATAACATCTGATGGGAGATGCCTTGAAGAGATTAGTATAAGAATCACCATGGCGAAGGCAGCTTTTACAAGATGAAAAACATACTGACCAATAAAAAGATGTCATTTGCAACAAGGAAATTAATGTTGAGGGGCTACATAGAACCTATGCTTTCGTATGGATGTGAAGCGTGGACAATCAGCAGACAAGCTGAGAAACATCATATGGCTGTGGAAATGTGGTTTCTGAGAAAAATGCAAAGAATACCAAGGACAGATAGAAAAACTTACAGACGGGCCATTCAATGCAGAAGAAGAAAAATATACAAAAGAGGCGATACAATTAGACCTGCTTGACAAGACAGCAGAGAAATATCTAAAGACATTCCAGAGTCTGGAACTCCTAACTGACATAAAACATCAAATAAAAATTGACTTTGAGGAAAATGTAATGTAGCTCAGATGTTAGACACGTCAAACAAGTGTCATCTTTAGTATGTCTAGGAAACACTGGATCTGTTAGAGGAAGCAAATCACATACGTGTTAACGTTAGCCTGGTCTAAGAAATACTGCAACTGTTAGACACACCAAACACGTGTCATCGCTAGCTTGGTCTAAACAACCTTGGAACAATTAGACTAATCAAATAAGTGTCATCACTAGCCTGGTCTAAACAACGATGGAACAATTAGACAAATCAAATACGTGTCATTATTAGCCTGGTCTAAACAATGCTGGAACAATTAGATAAATCAAATAAGTGTCATCACTAACCTGGTCTAAATATCGCCGGAACAATTAGACAAATCAAATAAGTGTCATCATTAGCCTGGTCTAAACAATATTGGAACAATTAGGCAAATCAAATACGTGTCATCACTAACATGGTCTAAACAACGCCGGAACAATTAGACAAATCAATTAAGTGTCATCACTAGCCTGCTCTAAACAACGCTGGAACAATTAGCAAATCATATTAGTGTCATAACTAGCCTGGTATAAACCACGCTGGAACAATTAGACAAATCAAATAAGTGTCATCACTAGCCTGGTCTTAAAAACGACGGAACAATTAGACAAATCAAATAAGTGTCATCACTAGCCTGGTCTTAAAAACGCCGGAAAAATTAGACAAATCAAATAAGTGTCATCACTATCCCGGTCTAAGAAACGCTGGGACTACTAGACACATTTAAAAGCTGTCATCATTATCTTAGTTCGGGAGACTCCTCACTTGCTAGACACATCAACAACAAAAATGTGCCAATACTAACCTGGTCTAAGAAACACACAAACTACTAGAAACAAAGAAATGTCATCATCAACCTGATACCGAGGATATGGAACTTGATAGACACACGAAACACACGTGTCAACACTATCCTCATCCGGTTGATGCATAAATTATCAGATATGTCAAACAGGTGTTAATACTTGTCTAAGAGACCTGTTGGACAGATCAAGTAAATGTCTACACTAGTCCTGTCCCTATTGTCGGTCGGTCGGTCGGTCGGTCGGCCAGACACATCAAACAAGTGTTAACATTAGTCTTGTACCTATAGACACTGTTGGACACATCACATATTTATATAGGGCATCTTGCATCCAATATTATAACTGTAGGTCAGCATGGCCGAATGAATAAGAACGCATGTTCTTAAACATCTGGTGTGCTGATGTCGAGGTAAGAGGTTTAACCCCTACACCAGAGAGTTGGACTAAAATGTTGGCCTATCTTAGGGACGTAAATTACAAGTACCTCAGAACTCGGAGTGGGTTCGCCTGATGGCGAGGGACACTGTTAAAAGGGAAAGCTAATCCACACCCAATATTCAGCCCAGCTTTACTAGAAGTAGTGTGTATGGACTACGATTGGGTTTTAAGCGAGCAAGCGCCAATATATTATATATAATGGTGACGAAATGACACAATTATTCTTAGGGAGACTCTGTTTTAGTGTTTTCCTGTGGATTTCCTGTGGATTTCCTGGGGATTTCATGTGGATAGTGTTTTCCTGTGGATTATGTGATGTTATTTTGTGTTCGTTTATTGGAAGTTTTCAAAAGAAGCCACGGAAGGCAGGTGGTGGAGGAAATTTTGAGGGCAGCCGACAGATATTTGTTGGTCATGGTCTCGAGTTTCGCGACGGCAGGCAGAGGATCTCTTTCGAGGGACCATGGTTGCGGTCATCCGGCCAGTATGGTCACTGCCATAGAGGAAAGTAACGGCAAACTACCTCTTTGAAAGTGCCTAGTACATTATGATTCGCTTAAAGACTGATGTGTATATATATATATATATATATATATATATATATATATATATATATATATATATATATATATATATATATATATATATATAATATATATATATAACTGTTATATGATAGTTCACGTTTTTTTTTGCGTTCGTTCGCTTTGAGCTCAAGCGTAGTCCATACACGTGCTACTTCTTCTAGAGCACTGGACTGATGTTTGCATATGGATTAGCTTTCCCTATTACCAGTGTCCTTCGCCATCAGGCGACCCCATTTTATCACGTTACCTATATACTTGATCGTTGACATGTAATATTTCTGTCTTCTGGAATACGGGTATCTGTAATATTGTCTTATTCTTAAATATGGGCATCTATAGTATAGTAAGCCGGTTTCCTGGCCTAGAGGTTAGCGACTTTTCTCCGTAATCTCGTATACTCTTGTAAGTAACAGTGACGACGGTGAGAATCAGCAGTGCTTCGAATCGCGCCAGTAACTTATGGGGTATGTGAGCCGGCCGCTCAGAAAGCAGTGGCAAACTACTGAGCGTAATCTTGCCAAGAAATCAACAATCAGCTGAAAGATGCTGATTTTGACAGCGATGTCCTGTAAAGGATATGCAACACATTTTTTTAAATAGTATAGTAAAACTTTAATTAACCGTCACGCGTTTAACCATCAGTTTCGGTTATCCGTCATGGTCCTTAAATAAAAAAGAATTTTTGAAGAGGTAAACATAAGGGACCCTATTTTCAATGTCGCTACTGCCTGGGCGGATCTTACGGTGTCTAACCTAAAAATGGGTGGAATAAACTCTTGCACGAACCTATTGATGAAACTGAAGGAACTGAGACTGTTAGTGTTGACGAAATTGTGCAACTGTGCAACAATTTAGGACTAAACAGTGAAAGCATTACGCCAGAAGAAGTAACCGATTGGTTGGAATGTGACAAAATGGATGGAGGCTTTAAACATTTGAACGATGATGAATTTGTTTCTAGTGTCGCTACCATTGAAGAAGAAGAAATTCATGACGATGAATGATCAGTTCTTAACCAAAAACCTCAACTAGCCACTCAGAAGCAGAAACAATGTTAGTTAGTTAGTTAGTTAGTCGCGGTTCCAACTTCATAGCAACGGTTCATCCCCATTATACTCCGTTCCTGTGCCAGTGAATATCACACAAAACGCTCCCCACTGCCCAATGTGAAAAGTGGAAAAGACAGGAGTCTCGACAAACAACAGCCAGCACAGATACATTGTGCATAATGCCGGCGCCAGAATGTCAACACAATAGTCCCCCACGAAACATCCAGTTCATCTCGATGGAATCGGCAGTCATTTTCCCATCTGGATGTTTCCTAGATGTTCACCCACACAGTCCACAAAATACAGTTCATCGTCGATGGTAGTGGCAGTCAACCAGAAGCCCAGCAGCCACGCATTTCTGCATAAGGCAAAAACCGGTCAACTCTGGGACATAGCCAGCTGCCATCGCTATGAACATGCAGTCACATTCCAAAAAACCTCGGGCAGATTCAAAAGCATTTCACACGAAACCCACAGCTCACAGTGTCGAGCCACGCACTCACTCAGTAGCAGGGCGACGGAATCATCAAGAATCAAACAATGTTATCAAAGTGCATCGAATGGTTTGAAATGCAAGAGGAACTAAATGCAACACAGATCTTATTTCTGCTTAAGATACGGAACATCGCCGCGCAGAAAGCTCGAGCCTCAAAGACACAGAAGGCACAGATTATTCTAAAGTAATTTAGGTTTATAGTATTACAATGCATTTCTGTACAAGCCAGTTCTTATATTGAAGTTTAGTTTGGTCGGTTTGTAAAATTGAATACAATATGTATGTACTATTCACTTTTAAAGGATTTTAATTTTCATTTTTGTCCCAAACCCGCAGGGAAATCACGTTACTGTACAAATGTATGAAGCGATTTCTGTTATCCGTCACAACCCTGATCCAGACGGTGACGGATAATCGACGTTTTACTGTAATTCTTTCTTCTATAATACGGGTATCTGTAGTAGTTCTGTCTTATGGAACGGGAATACCCGTGATATTGCTTTCTTCTGACTGTGGTATTGCCTTATGTTCTACTGTATATTTATTTTCGAACTGTCGTGATTACTTTTAACTTCTATTGTATATTTATTTTCCTCCTGTCCTGACATGAACTGAAACGTCCGTGTTTTATTTTGGTAGCTCTCTTAGGTCATGGCTGTTTCCATTATTGTTGCTGTTGTGATTGGTCAATATGTTTGGGTGCCCCCTGAACATAACCCATGTTTAGTTTGTGATGTCATTTCTGCCAGCACCTAATAATCGATGCGCTAGGCACGCGCGGATGTTGTTTATGTATGTTTTTCCCCTGTAACAATTGCATCAGCTGGAACAGACAACTGCGAACAACCAGTATCCAGAGAACGAAACGCTGCTGTCATGAAGGACTGTACTGCTAGTGAGTAAGGAGCAACCAGAAATGTGGTTTACGCGATAGTGAGACGTCTATTTCATAATTCGAGGTCATAACGCGTGGAAGATTCGAAATCAGCTGTGGAAAAACTGAGCGCATTGCGTTGATTTCGATGTTATTAGGCGTTGTCGGTTCAGAAAGTAATGGCAAATTACTGAACTAGCATTGCCTATTACAGTGGTTCTCAACCGGTGGGGATTTTAGGGTTTCCAGGGGGGGGGGGGGGGGAGTTAAGATTATTTCAAGATCGAGTTAATACAAGAACTGATTACTTGATATTGTTTTTCCTTTCATACTGTACGGTTCTGTACGTCTCACCCTTCTAAAATTCATTTTATAAAGTAAGTAGACCCACAAATCACGTTTTATGTGGACGTCTTTACTTGTTTTAGTATGTGCTATTAAATTTAGCTTCCATTATTACGTATACTGTGTAGGGGCGAGGGCGGGATTTTTAGGTAGGAAATACGAAACGGGGGAATGACGTTCTGAAAATATGCTGAAGGGGGAGGGCAGGGCCAAATTTTTAGGTGGGAAACACGAAAGGGGGGAAGGATGACGTTGTGAAAATATGGTGAAGGGGGACACGGGCCAAAACAGGTTGAGAACCACTGGCCTATTAAATTATAAACAGTTAATAAATGTTGAGGTTGAATGCAACGTCCTGAAGAAAAAAATACCAGTAAAGTATGAAACAGGAGCCGCGGTAGCGCAGTGCCTGGAGGCTTGCCTGTCGCCTCGGCGGTCACTGGTTGGAATTAACATTGAGGCACATTGTTAAAACTGGCCTTGAAATAACCCAGCCTACAACTGTCACTAGAAAATGTCTTGGGAAACACAGGCGGGCGGTGTGGTGTTGACCACGTCACCTCTAGTGTGCTGACTGGTCACAATTTGGGACTAGTACCATGTGCCTAATAGCTTTAAAGCGTGTAGAGAATCTTTACTTTACTTTACTTTACTTTACTTTACTTTACTTTACTTTACTTTACTTTTCTTTACTAAGAAAGTTAGACCCATGTCATCAATCTGTTTATGTTTCTTAGTAGATTATTCCTCATGGTTCAGTATCGTTCCTCATGGTTCAGTATTGTTCCTCGTGGTTCAGTATCGTTCCTCATGGTTCAGTATTGTTCCTCGTGGTTCAGTATCGTTCCTCATGGCTTAGTATTGTCTCTCATGGTTCAGTCTGTCAAATGATTTTGTGTAGTCTATGAAGCATACTGACAGATCTGTTTGTGCTTATATATTAATGTTCTGATAATGTATATGACATTGTCGGCGCCCTCGTTCTCTGTAAATTCACACGTTTCGTCACTAATTTCTGGTTCCATTCTGTTTTATTTTTTTTCCATATCTCATATTCATTCCTAGCAACAGTTATAAAATATGACATATAAATTCAAGTATGCGAGGTCTTCTCATGTTAAAACACTCGATTTCTTTGGCAGACTATGAATATGGATTTTAACTGGTCATTATTGCTATATAAAGCAAAAGACTCTCCCATGGCAGAAACAGCCGTTGAGGTGTTAGACCTTTACATGTTCATCGTTTTGACATTATGAGGTGAGGTGTCTAGATCCTTTACTTGCTGCTTTTTCCTTCCACATAATTCCAAGATCTTACTTGAAGTTATCTGATACCCATTCTCACTTCAAATCAGTACTGGTTGCTTGCTTGCTTGTGTTCATTGGCTTGAGCTCCAACGCGAAGTCCTGTATGTCGGATTAAGGTATTCTGTTGTCCAACATCAGTGTGATGTCATACAGGACATGAGGTTTGCGTGAGTATCCGTTGTCCCATGTCTGGCTTATTGGTGTGCAGACTGGTGGTTCCTCGCCATACAGGCAGACACTCTCCGACTTCGGAGGAATCAGTACTGGTAAATTTAAAAAAAAAAAAAAAAAAAGCTAGTCCCATATCTTTTGGGATTTGAACTCGCAGCACTGTTTTGGTATGCAATTCACAGGGATAAACAAGGTCACTGTGCTCAGATAACTCTCAGAGTAAGCTCCTACAATTTTAAATTTCGAGTGTGTCTGCGGCTGCCTTGGCTGGCCAGATTAAATGATTCCACGG